>CM076584.1:1033391234-1033747736 GCA_034641835.2 Pinus albicaulis
GTGAGGTGGTGGTGGCTATCTCAAGAGGCAGCTTTCTCTTAGGACGAGTCATTGAGGTCGCATTCTCAACAGGATGCCTATGAGTCTAAACTCATTTAGCTAGGGAGATACGAGCCGGTTGCTTATGGGAGACCTAATGAGTTCGAATGACCCCTACCCATAGCCTAAGCCTTGTGCCCAGCATAGTCTTGGACATCTTAATGATCTGTTTTGCATGCTTCACCTATTGTGGCAAATGGGATGTGAAGGTTCGGCACAAGGGCAAACCCAAATCAGGATATCTTTCAGTTTCTGTAACATGAGAAACAACCTCTCTTGCTCGTAAAATAAGTCGGGATCCCTCATCCGCCCATGAAAAATAAGTGCCATGAGCACATGAAAATAAGTGCCACGAGCACATGAAAATAAGTGTTGTAAGCACATGAAACAAATAAGGGTAAAGGACCGAGAAAGGCTTCCTGTGCAGAGAGGTAATGCAACGACTCTGCCAGGGTACTGACCAGGCTCGCTGGTAGTGGAGCAACGTTTGTGATTTCTTGAAGTGACTCCGCCGGGGTACTGTCTAGGCCTGCTGGCAGCGGAGCAACACCAAAAGCTTACTTTAAAAATATTGAGAATAATAAACCCAGTGCCATGCTCTTCACATCATCAACAAGCTACTGGCATCTGTGAGCTTTCTCTTTGATGTGTTTCTGATTAGCGGGACTTAGTTGAGGCACAAGGATTAGGAATACCTGTAAAGGGCCAAATTAATACAAAGGGTACCCACAGAACTGGTTCAATATTCCCTTGCATCATTATCCGGACTCAGACTATTGTGGTGATATTGACAGAGATGCTGGATTCTACCAGTGGTTCACCATTTGTTGTAGCCGCTACAACACCACCCAAAATTTTGGGTATATTTAAAATTTCGGGTTCCCCCTCTACTCGCTTAGGTGTTAAATTCTTCCACCCGACCTGCAATCAACTACATCCCAGCGACCTATCCCCAACCCCTCATGAGTTGTCTCACCATCATGATCAAATGTCGCTGTTGCAATCACGCCATATGTGGGAAGGATCATCCAGCGTACGCCCGAACACTCTTGTCGCAATCGCGCCATGTGTAATGAGATTTCCATGCATACGTTTGAATGGAAACCTTTTGTGTATTGACGAATAAAAGCCTTCCCACTGTAGGTCATTAAGCTGTTGTATGAATAATTCTCTTAGGCTTGTTAGTTTCATATGTTTTATCTGTGGTCACCATTATCAAAGAATAATTATGATGTCGTTATGTTCCACACAGGTCGACCCCACAGGTGACAAACTCCTCAGTCGTGTCAGGACATCAAGGGTAATAAAATTGGGCTCAACGATGAGGCAAAAGTTGCAGAACAGGGGAGGATCAGGAGCAAGTGATCAGTACCATTAAAAGGAGGATGGTGTGATGCACATCGATCAGAAAAGAACCTTTTACGTCACTGATGCAAAGGCCTCCTTCACTAGTGCGCACCAGATGCTTAAAGCGCTCCGTTTGGAAATGTCTAGATCCTACACCATATCATCTAAATGTCGAGGGGTGCACACAAAGGAACATATTTCTCCACTTCGATGAATCTAGCCTGAAGTATAGCCCGGTGAACAAAGCGAACTCACAAGATTTCTCTAGACAATGACAATCTCATTCGAGACATTATCGCGCCAGGCAGCAGTGCGAAAACACACAGGGTGGTGTGGCAAGCCAACGACAGAGTTTCAAATATGTGAACGCTCCTTTCAAAAGAAACATTTATTAATCCTGAGCCACATAGTGTGGATTTATCTGTGATGCAAGGAGTACAATATGGAGGAATGAAAAGGCCTTAAAACCCTAGCCTTCTTTGCTCTTGAAAGTTGTCTAAACGAGACCATAAGAAATGGGGAATTTCAAATTGAACCTACAAGGTCATGTTGAAATGCATACACCTTTGGTAGCCGGGTAGAAAAGGTCAATATGAAAAGGGCTATCAATGTGACTTGAGAAGTATATTTCGACTCTCGATCTTTCAAAACGAGATGCCTTCGTATCATGGGGATAAGTAAATGATCAAATTAAAACTAGGCTCGAAGCACATGGTTTTAAAACCATAAGTTACCTTGGAGAAAAATTCATGATAACATTATAAAGGGCGCAAGGTGATGTTGTATTTTTAATGTCAAAACGCAAACGTATATGATTTCAAAAGACCATATAAGACCGCCAAGCAAAGAACTAGCACCAAATAATTTTATGTTGAAGTTTGAATTAATGGCGCAGATATATAGGGTGGTCGAATTAAAATGCATTACAGATGGACGCATGCATGTCAACGTGGAAGTTTCCAACTTATGGCGAGACGTTGGAGTGAAGGTATATTTGCAACGGTCAAAACTTACGTTCAACACGTAGTCATGACAAACCTATGATGGCAGCCAACGCATTATGATATCTTCAGAATGGATACACAGTCATCCAAAGCTGGAACAAAACCTACGCTGGCATGTTATAACAACTAGGGTGCAATGTATAACAATCTGCAGTCGTGTTTTAGCAGTGCGAGGCCACGTGAGATGGGGCAACAAAACTGCACGGACACGTGACATGGTGCAAAGGTGCGATGGCAGGTTTTTTACCTATGGTAAAACTTGAAGCAAACGTATATATACACCTGTCAAACGTTATGGTAATAACATAGGTCAGAACTATATGCAAGTGCAGTATGCAAGTTTAAACGTTTGGTGGCTGTCAATTTTACGTTGAAAATATGAAGCGGACAGTTACAAATACACGCCAACGTGTCGATGGGCAGTGTTAATCCACGTGGATCAGGCATAGATAGCGGTCAATCTTAGTTTAAAACCCAACGCAAAAATGCATGCACACGTTGCATGAAGATAAACGTTCCATGGTGGGTCTTTTATTTGAGCGCAAATATATACATGCAACAATCAACGTTTTAATTAAAACACGGTCAGAGCTATATGAAAACAAATGTGAAGTGGGCTTAAATATTTCTATGATCGACAGAGTGATCAAAACTTATGTCTAAAACACGAGGTGGAGTGTATGACAAACCAATGGTGTGTTACGACTAGGCGCAAAGGTTTTGATGGTGAATTTTCATCACATGCTGGGCACGAAGGCTTCCATGCATGGCAACTGTCATAAACAAGACCATGCGTTTATGGTAAGTGCAGCAAGATATCGTGCTAAAATAGAATATGAATGATTTATGCTGACTTCTGTAGCCCCGACGGCGATATTCCAGGAAAGAATCGCTCTTCAAACCTACTGCGCTGGTCACATTTAGAAAGGCGTTATCATTACTAAAAGTTTGCTTTTATTCTGTCCAAAGATACTGGAAAACTGGATCAACGTCCCACGAAGATTGCATGTCGTGCGTTGCTCACCACGGAAGCAAAATTTTCTATAATCCATTTGCAAAGAAAGCAGTAACAACACACCTGTCAGCACGATATTGATCCACTAACCTTCACCCTTCCGAGGCAGATAAATCTTTCATTCTATTCTAAATCCACCTAAACAATGAAGAATTCTCCGCATACGTGATAAGAAAATTTGACCTGCAAGTTATCTCTGTGAGACAACCTCCGAGACAGTGAGGTCGCGCACAGCATCACCATGCATGCAAATAGAACCCTAAACATTTTCACAGTAGATATACATACGTATAGGAGACTCTTTGACTCAGAGGAGAAGAAACCACATAATAATTAGCCTTGCACAATGACAGATTTGGTTTCTGGAGGTGGGATCGAAGTGCACGACCAAAAATGGTATTCGAAGCTGCATGCTCTTGTTTTATGCAGGTTGAATTGCATACGGATTCAGCTGTATCGTTTCAGCCATTTCCATAGGATACAGATCCTCCAAGAGAAGCGAAATTCTCATCTTAACCAGTGTAACAACGACTACGGGACGTATCTCCGATACAGCAGATGTGAAATGCTCTGTTGCAAGCGCAAGAGTCCCACCTTGAAAATTATAACGAAGATGTTGATTCAAGGAGGCTTAAGGTTCGATGTTAAATCGGTCCAGCAGATTAATGTTATTAGATTTCCTTTGGAAGACTGGACATAGCATAGCAATGGTGCTAGTCTGCTTATAACCTGACTTGCCACCATGAAGACAAGTTGTTCGAAGGGCACAGAGAAAACCCACTTGAGCCATTCTCCTTGATGACAAAATGGCGCAACATTTGACCACACAGGGGTCCAACTGATTTTAGCTGTGATAGATTATTGCATTTATTGTGTTGATTCCCTAACATTCGTGGATAATTATATGTATGTACAGGGCTAATATAAATTCATTTATCTGCAAGTTATATGAGAAGAAAAAGGGACTATGTTGATTGATTTTGTTTTCTTGCAGGTAACATATCATTTCATGCAAATTCCCTTAATGCAGAAATAACACCGCCGGTAGATAGAGGCTGCTATCTCACATGGCGAGGGCTAAGCCAGGCCTTCAGAGAACAAGGTTATGATATCTTTGAAAGAGAAATGCAGAAGGATAAAACCCCAGGTCACACATTGCCCCAGGTCGCAAATTCTAGCAGGTCGCAAGGTCGCATATCTTCGATTTTTTGCCTTTTGCGACCCTGCGACCTAGCGACCTAGTCGCAAGGTCGCAAGGTTGCACCTCTTCGGTTTTTCTGCCTTTTGCGACCCTGCGACCTAGCGACCTAGTCGCAAGGTCGCAAGGTCGCATATCTTCATTTTTCCACCTTTTTCAACCCTGCGACCCAGCGACCTAGTCGCAAGGTCGCAAGGTCGCATACCTTCGGTTTTCGGCCTTTTGCGACCCTGCGACCCAGTGACCTAGTCGCAAGGTCGCAAGGTCGCATATCTTCGTTTTTCCACCTTTTACGACCCCGCGACCTAGCGACCTAGTCACAAGGTCGCAAGGTCGCATTCTCTCATTTTATTACAACTTGCGACCACGCGACCCAGTTAAGTCGCAGGTCGCAACAGTAGCCAGGTCGCAGGTCGAAACAGCGGCTCAAATCGTAGGTCGCAAAAGGACTGGGTCACAAGGCAGCCCAACGATCAGGAAGATGAAAGGTCTAGGAAGCCCAAAGGGCAGGTTTTGTTTTATAAATACTCCTTCGAGAGCTTGTAAAGGGACTTTGGTTTGGGACTCGAGCAGAGTATATTGTATTACCAGAGGATTATACACTGAAACATTAATACAAGCATTTTGAAAATTCTCCTATGGGATCTGGTGTTGTCTTATGTATCAGCACTGTCAAGTATTTTATTTTCAGTTTCTGAACATCGTAAGATTAAGGGAACTTTATTTTCAATTCATATCACAGTTGCATAACAGTTTTCTGAGTATGTTAATGGTGGTTGAGTTTGTTTCACTTTCTTAGCTAATGCTGATGACTTTGTTTATCTGCGTTTGTGTTATCATTTAAACTTTTAGGAAGTGAAGGGTGTTCTCGTCGTGAGGAACTATTTCTCTTGCGGTCAGAACAGTTTGCAAGCATGACCCTAATGAAGTGTTGCTATCGACACTTCCTTCGGTCTTCATGCTTTATTATTTCCTCTTGCTACTCATAGTGCTGCATGTACATTTAATGCAACAATCATATGTCTTGTATCAATTGATTAGGTGTGTACCCACTGTTTTATAGAGTTTAATCGAGACCCAAAGCAAAGGAGAAATCAGTGGTAGCCGGATCGACACCCTGGACGGAATCCCTATTCCAAACGGTTCAAGGTCTAATTGGGACCTTTTACCGGGGAGATCCCCTGCTGTTGGCCGGGACAGATTTTCTCATCAACAGAGGGTTTTTGAAGAAATTTCTGGGTTTTTACTGGAAATATTTATGAGTTTTCATTGAAAAATTTCTGAGATTTCTGAGTTTTCTGCAAATCTCTAACTCTGCAAATTCTCCAATTTTCTGCTGCTATATGGCCCTCTGTAATTTTTTGAAGAAAAGTTCTGGGTTTTTGAAGTAAAAATTTCTGAGTTTTCTCTGCAATTTCTGATATTTTGCTGCTAGAAGGAAAATCCTCTGTTATTCTACTCTGCTGTTTTTACATTAAATTTAAAAAAAATAAAAATAAAAAAAAAATAAAAAAAAATAAAAAAAAATTGAACTCTCGCCCTACCGCTCACCCTGCTCTCATTCGCCCTGTGCCCTCATCACATTACACTCCAATCTGCATCTCTCCATCCACACAACACTCAGCCCTCCAATCCGCTACAACACTCATCACTGTCCCCTTATCGATCGATTTATAATTTTAAAATTTATTAAATCCCTCCCCCATATAATACCCCCTCACTGTAATATACGCTCCTCACAGCTGACGATTCCCCACTCCGCGTTACCCACCTCTCCAATCTCCTCACACAACATTCTCACCATACCCACCTCCCTCACGCGCTACCCCTTCTCCTCTACTCACTCTACTCTCACATCAAACGCTCCCACTTCCTTCAATTCTACGCCCCCCTCTTTTAAATTTATTTTTTAATTTTTTAATTTCTTTTAACATCCCCCTTTCTCTCCCATTTAATACCTCCCACCAATTAAAATTCTCCCTTTTTTAATATTATTTAAAAAATAAAAAAAATGAAAATAAAAACCCATCCCATTTTAATATTTTCCCTTCCCTTTTAAATAAATTCCCTTAAATTAATCCCCTCTCTTTTAATTAAGCCCATTTTTTTAAATTCCCCCCATTTGTAACTAATTCTCATTTTTAACTAAATTTTTTTAAATTAATTTTTAATTAATTAAAAAAAAAAAAAACAGCAGAGAGAGAATATGAACAGCAAAAAAAGAGGAAATGACATGTGAGCAGATGGACTGAATACATAGAAAAAAGTGCAAATTTACATTGTGATTTGTGGCATTGATTTGAAGGGTGATTTTTTGAAGAAATTGACATTTGAAGACAAGTTTGCCATCAGTTTTTAAATAGCTCTTTGAAGGAAAATTCAGCTGCCTTAAAGGCTTCTTGCATAGTGTTTTCAGCTGCACATCTTTACAAAATATTTTGCAGAAATGTTGTATTGAAGTGACATTGATTTGCATCTTCATTCAAGACTTGAAGTGTATTTGAGTTGTTGAAAAATTGTTGATTGCCCTCCATCATTTGAGGAGCAGATTTTGTACTTTGAGATTTCCATAGTTGGAACTTCTTTGGAGTCATTTGTATTTGTTGTTGAATCACATTGTAAATGGGTGCATTTTCGGTTGAAGTCGACACCCTTTAATTTTTTGAGCCTAAGTTGTTGAAATGGCTAAAATAAATGAGGCATCAGTGTTGTTGAATAACCTCATTCATTCAAATGTTGATGATATGATAAAAATGAGCAAGAATTTTCTTTGTAATATTCAGAGTTATTTGCTAGATGCACAAGAAAAGATTGATTTTTTGCAGTTGGAATCTCAGCTTCAACAAGACAAACTTCAGCAAAAGAGTCACCATTCTGAACCTGTTTCTGTTCAAAATATTGTGAAGGACTCTCATCAGAAGAAAGAAGATAAAGTTGCAAATGATTCACACTCAGTTCCTTGCACTAGAGCAGATGTACATGCAGATTCAGGAGTTCAACCTGCACTTCTCAAGCACATCATCAGACCTTGGGAAGAGCTTGTCCACAACAAGCACCGAACTGGTCTTGGATATGACAAGGATGTGTCCTTTCATATTCCAGATTACACCAAGCCCATCATATTTCAGAGTGTCAGATTCATGTATGACAGTTCACCTGCAGCTGTTCCAAATCCTACTCCACAACAACAACATCAGATTGTAAAATGCCAACATTGTGATCGAGTTGGCCATATGAAAGATCACAGTTTTGATCTTCATCCATGTAAGCATTGTGGTCGGCACACCCATTCTTCAAACAGATTCTTCAGACACAAGCCTCCTGCAAGAACCAAGATTCATCTTGGATGGATTGCTTCTTGGCAATGGGCATCAGCAGCCAAGAAGATGTTTAAGTCACATGTCAGAACATGTTCACGGATATTGAACAAACTTGCAGTTGATTTTTCGCCATCATCTCACCTTGTCCATGACAGGGGGGAAAATGGTGGTCATGTACAAGCTTCGACGTCAGATCAAGCGAGCCTGAGCCACAATCTCTCAGTCCATGTTCAGAGTTGTAGCCAACAGTTCAAGCGAGCTTGAGCCACAATTCGCCATTCCAGATTCAGAGATGTAGCCAGAGACACGGATGCCCATGAGCATGACTTCGGTTAATGGACAACCTTAAACCATCATCTTTGGTTGGTGGACAACCTAAAACCACCACAGGTAGTAGACCTCCCTTCTTTTAGGTCGAAGGTCTCCCTTTCATATATGAGGAACACTTCCTCTAGCAGAAGCCTTCAACTTAGCGCATTTCTTTGGTTGGTTCGGGAAATGGATCGAAGCATTCCGAGTTGTTAAGTAATCCTAAACCACATCCCACCACATAGTAGACCTCCCTTCTTTTAGGTTGAAGGTCTCCCTTTTTTATGTCATTTGGTAAAGCTAGCGAGAAGATTTTAGCTATATTTGCAGGTTTTGGAAGAGTTAAAGGCTACAACAAGTATTCCGTTCCAGTGTTGGTGGTCATCCTTAAACCACCTCTTTTTTCCAACATTTCAGAGAGTTGATTCAGCCCAAGTGCTGCCATGTATACTTTTCAGATTTGTATTACAACTCTTTTCTTGGACTCACACATACCCCTTTGGATTAAGGGGGGATGTTGGAACACCTAATCCTACATGGGTAGGTGTGGAATGTGAAAAGTCACAATGAAGTCCAAGTGACCTTGGAATATGAAACCAAGAGTCACACCATTGTACTATAAATGTACATCTTTGTATAATGGAAAATAAGAAAGCCTCACGTTTATCTTTCATTGTGTGTTGAGTCTCTTGTGTGTGTGTTTATCTTCTCCTACACCATGTGTGTGCTTTTACATGGTGTTTAATAGTCCCATTAGGAGATAAACTCTTAAAGTGAATAGGTATCTTTTTATGTTCCAGAAATATAGTTGTCAGTTATGCTTAGCTATCAAAGTTAAGGTTCGATGAACCAACATCCTATGCAATGTAAAAAGAGTATATTTATAGATAGGATATAGAATATCAAAGGGTTGGAGAATATTGTACTAAACTACTACTTTGTAAAAGTTTTCAGTTTTGGTAATATATAGTGATATTTTTCTTCTTTACTTGAGATTCGAAGGAGGTGTTTAATGTCTTGTATGTTCTATATATTTCATGCTTAAATATCTGCAGTTAGTTTTATGTCTAATTACTCATAACTCATGGTAACATGCTCTAAATTCCTTTAGAGTTTAAACTACTGCTTTCTTCCTTTGTTGTGTGTGTGTACCATCTTTTCATTGAAACCTCCATTTGCCTCAGTTTCCATAAGAACAATGCTTTTCATTGAATTTACTGATGTTGAACCCATAGCCTAATGGTAGCAAGTAATTTCATTTTCAACCTGAAATCAATCACAATCAAGTTACAATCATAGAGTTAGCCATCTAATAAAATTTCCATTGAAAATCATAAGTTACCTTGAGAGAGCCCTCTCAAATTGAAGAGGCTAATCTTCAATTAAAAGTGGTTTAAAAGAGTTACATTAAGTTGATTGATGAGAAGCCTATTAGAATCAATTTGGTGATAAAAGTTTTCGTCATTTGATTTAGATTCAATTTCCTTCCAAATTGGTAAATTGCAGAAGTGACTCATAGTTTTCTTTCCAAGCAACAGTAGTTTATTTCTGAGTAGTTTTATAAATTCATGTGTGATTTATTTCAAAAAAATTAATAATTTTCATTTCCTGTTTTGAGTGAGTTCCTTTCAAAAGTATGAGTGATTTATTTCCAAGAAATATTGATTTAGTGATTTAATTTTGGCATATGAGTGAGTGGTTTTTAGTTTAAGAGTGATTTATGTTCAAAACAATAGTGAATTATTCATTTCTTTGCACAGTTCCATTTACATAGCATTTCATTTAAAAAAAAAAAATCCAAATTCCTTTCTAGGACTTGATTTTATTTTCATACATTAGATTGTTAGAATTCTTAGAGAGTAAAAAATACATTAGTTAATACTTCTTCATAAGATAGAGAAATATTTGTTTTTGTTTTTGCATAGTAGAAACTTAGTTGAATTATAGAATTTAGTTTATTTCTGCAGAGTTGATTTTTGGAACGTAGTTGTAATTTAATCCATCAATTTCATTAAAGACATAGGAATAAAAGAATCTTTACAAAAAATCTCTACAAATTCAATCATCACACCAATAAATTAAGAAAAAGAGGCTTCTAGCATATATAGTGCACTTTCACTTCACAAGTTTACCAACTTCGGTCGATAATTTATGTAAGAAATTTAAGAACATTAAATTGACTAAAAATTTTGGCACCATTTCCAGGGAACTACAAATAGGAGTATTTTTCCTTTCTAAAAAAAACACAACACACCTATAATAAAAATAGAAAAATGATATGCGTAGAGAAAGATATTCTAGGGGTATATTTGTATCTAGAAGTAGAAGCTTAACTTCAACAACACCACTCACCTCATCAAGAACTTGTAGTGCCACACCATCCACCCAAATTCATATATCATCCTTTGTAGGAAGACATAGACTTCTTGACATATTAAGATTTGAAATTCAACCTAGAAATTCACCAACTTCATCAATCGAAGCAGTTGTGGAAGAAAAAATAGAAGAAAAGAGAGATCAACACCTTAGAAATCAACCACTTCGAGGGGGAAACCTCCAATACATTACATAAATGAACAATTCTTGGATGATACAAACGACCAAAACCTCCTTCTATATATAGGAGTCCATGGGGCCACAATATAATCCTATCCGACCTAACAATAATAATTTAAGGGCACAATAATAACAATATTGGCGTTACAGGGGTACAATAATAACAATAAGGGGGCTACACTAATAACAATAAGGGACTAAATAGTAATATAGGGACCTAACATGCCCCTCTCCTTCAAAAATGTGTTGTCCTCAACACTTGAGTAGCTCTGGGTGCTTCTCTATAAAATTCTGATCCTCCCATGTAGATTCTTCAGTGGGTAAGTTCTTCCACTTGATGAGAACTCTGAAATTGATCGATTTCATAGCTGCTGAGTTCTTGTTTCCGTTACTGCTTCAGGTTCCAATATGATTTTTCCTTCCTCATCAAGTTTTGGAAATATTGCTTGAACTGGAATATTTTCACCTATAACCTTCTTTAAGCATGAAACATGGAAAACTGGATGCACTCGCGAAGAAGCAGGAAGCTCCAATTTGTATGCCATATTACCAATATTTTGCAACACCTTGTAAGGACCATAGTACTTTGGCGATAATTTATTATCCTTCTTAGCTTGCTTGAGGGACATTTGTTTGTATGGTTGTAGCCGTAAAAATACCCAATCTCCTACATCAAAACTTCTCACGCTGCGATGTTGATCTGCCTGTTGTTTCATTCGATTTTGTGCCAAATTCAGGTTATCCTTTAAGAGTTGGAGAACTTCTTGCTGATGCTCGATGTGATCTTCCACTGCTTGAACCTTCGAATTTTCCCTCAAATATGATGTGATGGATGGTGGATGATATCCATAAAGTGCCATAAATGGGGTCATTTTTGCTGCAGTATGGAAGGAAGTGTTATACCACCATTCGGCAAGAGGTAACCACTTGACCCATTGTGTTTGTTTATCAGATACAAAACAACGAAGATATCCTTCCAAACATTTATTTACTATCTCCGTTTGACCATCAGATTGAGGATGATAAGATGAGCTATGAGCTAATTGAGTACCCAAACAAGAAAATAACTTCGTCCAAAAATTTCCAGTAAAAATAGGATCTCTATCGCTCACAATGACCCTTGGGATTCCATGTAGCTTTTGAATTCTGTCCATAAATGTAGTAGCAACTGTACTTTCTTTAAATGGATGAGATAATGCACAAAAGTGTGCATACTTGGTAATTCTATCAACTACCACCATGATGACACTCTTTCCTTCGGACTTAGGTAAAATTGTGATAAAATCCATTGAAATCTCCTCCCAACATTGACTTGGAATTGATAAAGGTTGTAGAAGACCCAGGGTCTTAATTGTCTCAGCTTTATTTTGCTAGCAAACCAAACATTCCACTGCAAACTTTTGAATATTAGATTTAAGGCCATACCAAAAAAATTATTTCTTCACCCTGTGGTAAGTTTTTAAAAATCCTGAGTGCCCTCCTAAAGGAGAAGTGTGCAATTCCAAAAGAATCTTTTGTTTTAGTTGGGAATTCTTATAAAGATATAAGTGATCTTTGTACCACAAGGAATCATTTCTCCAAATAAATGTATGAGATGTACTAGGATCTTGTTGCAACTTATGAATGAGTGTCTACACTTCTTCATCATTCTTCCATTCATCCCTTGCTTCAGTTATCCAACCTAGTTGGATAATAGAAATGGCACAAAGAAATGCTTCCACCTCTAATTATTTCTTGAGATTGCATCTACAACAAAATTTAGCTTCCATTTTTTGTAGATTATTTCAAAGTCATAACCCAACATCTTTGTGACCCATTTTTGCTACTCTTCTAAAGATATTCTTTGTTCCAAAAAGTGTTTAAGACTATCATGATCATTTTTTACCTTGAACTGTCTTCCCATTAGGTAAGGTTGCCATTTATTTAGTGCATGTAGTATTGCTGACATTTTCTTCTCTTAAATATCTTTCTGTAAATACTTTCCTTTGATTGGATTACTTTCAAAAGAAATGGGTCTTCCTTCTTGCATTAAAACAACACCAATTCGATTTCCTGAGGCATAAAATTCCACAATAAAGGTTTTTTTGAAGCCTGGCGTAGCTAATAACGGTGATAGGCACATTGCCTCTTCAAGATGTTCAAAGGCTTTAGTTGCTTCAGGATTCCATGAAAATGCATCTTTCTTCAATAATGTTGTTAGAGGTGCTACTATTCTCCCATAATTCTTAACAAACTTGTGATAATACTGTGTTAACCCGAGAAATCCTCGCAACTACTTTATGGTTGTGGGGACTTTCCATTCCTTAATGGCTTTAATTTTTTTAGGGTCTACCTTAACACCCTCGTGAGATACAATATTACCCAGATATTCCACCTCTTTTACTCCAAAGAAACATTTGGATGTTTTTGCATATAATTGCTTCTCCTGCAATAGCTTGAGTACCCTGTCAACATATTGAACATGATCCCTCCAAGACCTGTTGTAGATTAGTATATCATAAAAAAATACTAGCACAAATTTTCTAAGGGTTTGAAAATGGAATTTATCAACCCTTGAAATGTAGAAGGTGCATTGGTAAGGCCACAAGGCATGACCAAAAATTCATAATGGCTCTCATGAGTTCGAAATGCTATTTTTGGAATATCTTCAGTCTTCATTCTAATTTGATGATATCCTGAATGAAGATCCAACTTGGTAAAATAAATTGCTCCATATAATTCATCTAATAATTCATCAATCACAGGAATGGGAAATTTATCTTTAATAGTGAGCTTATTGATCTCCCTATAATCTAGACACATGCGCCATGATCCATCCTTCTGTTGCACCAATACTACTGGAGAAAAGAAAGAACTTTGACTTGGTTGAATTATACCAACCTCTAACATTTCTGCAATCATACGTTCAATTTCACTCTTTTGGACATAAGGATATCTATAAGGCTCGATGTTTGGAGGAACACTTCCTGGAATCAAATGAATATCATGATCATGATCAAAAATAGGTGGGAGTCCTTTGGGAGTTTCAAACACCATGGAATGATTGTCCAATACTTTTTGGAGATTTACAGAAATAGATTATTTTGATGTTGGAACTTCTAGTGAGCATAATTGTGAAATTATGCCTCATTGTTATTTCTTTAGAATATTTGTCATGAAATTAGAGCTTATTATATTCCCTATATTCCCTGTGATACCCCATAATTCGACTTCCTTTCCTTCTAAAAAAAATTTCAAGAAAAGTTCTTGAAAATTAAAAGCTACCGTCCCCAAAGATTGTAACCATTGTACTCCTAGTACAACATCAACACCTCCCATTGTAATGGAATGCATTGGACTATTCAATACATATTCCCCCATGGTTAGCTTGATATTATGGAATTTTCCAGAGAAATTTATAGTTCCTCCATTTGCAACCATCACATGACATTATGGTGTTGTGTATAGGAAACAATTCAATTCCTTGGCTACCTTACAATGAATAAAAATGTGGGTACTACCCGAATTAATCAACACTATTACCTTTTTCTTCTTGATATGTCCTTCTATCTTGAGAGTTTGAGGAGTGGTAATTCTTGCCAATGCATTACACGATATGGTCGGACTCATTTCTTCCTCTTCTAGGGTTGGTTCCTAGTGTATATCCTCTTCTTTTTAATATTCTTGTTCATTTTCTTCTTCCTCTTCATAATCTATATAAAATAATTTCTTCTTAGCACACTTATGACCTTTAGTGTATTTTCTATCACAACTATAGCAAAGACCTTTTTCTCTTTTGTCTTCCAATTGTTGTGGTGTCAACCTTGTAGGTTGTGGAAGTCTAGAAGTAGCAACACTTCCATCTTTATATATGTGAGTGGTAGGCTTCCTTGTCACCATAATTTTTCATTCAATTTTTCTTGCCAACCTGAATGCCTTTTCCAATGAATGAGGTTCCCTAACACAAACTTCATGTTGGATGTTATCCTTTACAGTACCTATGAATACATCAATCTTGTGTTCCTCTGGAATACCAGTTACCCTTATATTCAATTTTTGGAAGTCCTCAACGTGATCCACCACTGAACCCTTTTGTTTTAGATTTATCAATTGGCTAAAGAAGGTGTTTCTTTTTGTATCCTCATAATGTGCTATCATTTCCTCCGTAAAAATTGACCAAGTGAAACAAATTTTGTGGGAGCAAAGCCATCGATACCATACAAATTTATTTTGTTCTAAATGTAAAGTTGCAATGCATACCTTTTGTGTGTTTTGCACATTATTGAGATCAAAATATTGCTCCATCTGTAGTATCCATGTTATGAGATCCTTGCCATCAAAATTACTCATATCCATCTTTGGAATATGGTGGTTCTTCCATCCAACATTAGAGTTTATGAAATCACGATTAACATTTATTTTGTTCTCATCATGAGTTTCCTCTACTATCTTTTTGCCATTAGGAAACATTTCTTGTATCAACTTTTTCAAACCTTCCATGTCTTATTTTAGATAATTCTTCATGTTTTCCATGTTTTATTTCATTTGTTCATCAATCTTAGCTTCCATGTCATCCATATTAGCTTCCATGCCATCCATCTTAGCTTCGATGCATTTATTCAAAACTTCCATTTCATTTTTTGTTGCTCTTTGTGAGAGCAAAAATTGGTGCACTTGCTCTTGTAATTTTGATATGTCATGTTGCCATTATTCGTCTTCATGAGTCATAATAGAGCCTTCAGAAGGCTTAATGGGTGTTGAATTATTTTTAGGAGGAATTTTTAGAACCCAATACCAATATCTATTCTACAAAATGCCCTTGGAATAAATTCAAACTAATTTTTCACACAAGACTTATGCAATTTGAAAAAAAATACACACCTTTTTATTACTTTTGAGGAGCTCGATATTGAAACTAAATTATATCTATGATTTTAGATCTTCAATATCTGAAATTGGTCCCTGTAGTAGCCCTCTGAAGCTTATTTCAAATGCCACAGGTTTGACCTGATTTGGATTCTTAAAGACAAAGCTATGCCCAATCTCCCACAATGACCTAATTATGGATTGTTTTAGTAGAGCGAACTTGTATGGAGTGCCACGTGTCACTGTTTCCTCCTTCAGTTCTAAAATTTATACATAGGAAACTACAGTCTGTGTAATTGAGGCCACTTTTTACATAATTTCAATCCAATGCTCAAAGAGAGAGTTATGATGATTTTCCCACGGTCGCCTCTTTAAGATGAAATTAGGGAGCCTAACTTCCACAGTTCATATCTCCTAAAATATTGAAAATCAAGCTCTAAATTTTTCCCACGATGTTCCTTAGGATTTGGGCTTCGATTTGTAAAACTTTCATCTTTTAAATCCTCATAGAAAAATTTTTATAGTGAAAATACCACGATGACCTGTTTAGGTTAAATTCAGGAGCTTGCAAAAAGCCCTAACTTCCACAGATCATATCTCTGTAAAAATGTCAGCTTCTAAACCTTCGTAGAAAAAAATATATAGCAAAAATTTCACGATGAATTTTTTGGAGCAGCGAAACCCTAAAATCCAAAGCTCTGATACCAAATGTTATGAAACCATCTCCAAAAATAGAAGAAAAGAGAGATCAACGCCTTAGAAAACAGCCACTTTGAGGGGGAAACCTCCAATACATTACATAAATGAAAAATTCTTGGATGATACAAATGACCAAAACCTCCTTCTATATATAGGAGTCCATGGGGCCACAATATAATCCTAGCCGACCTAACAATAATAATGTAAGGGCACAATAATAACAATATTTGGGTTATAGGGGTACAAAAATAACAATAAGGGGGCTACACTAATAACAATAAGGGACTAAACTAGTAATATAGGGACCTAACAAACAATATCCTACATCCCCAACAAAAGGAGTAATATTCCTAACTACAACTAGGGAACAACTTTTAGCTCAAGAACTAGAAGTCCCTAGTGAAGAAGAGGAAGAAGAAATCTATTATAATATACCATTGATAGAGGAACTAGAAGAATTAGAATAAGAACAAAAAAATCCAATTTTGGAACCTTATATTAGTTCCGAGGAATCTACAATGGTTGGGGAAGGAGAGGGAGAAGTACACACCAGTACATATGGTCAATTTTTTGACACTTTAGTTCTGACAATTTTGACGTATTGTTGGAAAAATCCCAAATTATTCTCAATTTTTTTAATCTCGCCAAAAATCATCACTCTTTCGACACTACCTTAAAAACCTCGGAATAGCAATGAAAACATGGAAATGTCGCAATAGCGACAAAAACTTGGAAACATAAGAATAGCGACAAAAACTTGGAAATGTTGGAATAAAGAAGAAAACTTGGAAACGTCGGAACAACAACGTCGTCACACCCAAAGCAGTGGAATAGCGATGAAACCTTACAAATGTTGGAATAGAGACATCCTCGGGTCGGTTTGTTCCATGTGAGGGTCAAGCTAGGTTGTGTTAGGTTAGGTCAAGCCAGGTCGTGTGAGGGCGCCCAAGGAAACACGTTTAGGTGGGTCGGGTCAAGTCGGGTCATGTGAGGGCACCTAAGGAAACACATTCAGGTGGGTCAGGTCAGGTCATGTCGTGTCATGTGGGGGCATCCAAGTAAACAAGTTTGGACAGGTCAGGTCGGGTCAGGTTGTCTGAGGGCACCCAAGGAAACATGTTTAGGTGGGTTGGGTCATGTGAGGGCACCCAAGGAAACACATTTGTGCGGGTCGGGTCAGGTCATGTGAGGGCACCTAAGGAAACACATTCGGGCGGGTCAGGTGATCGGGCCATTTCGTGTGAGGGCGCCCAAGGAGACACATTCAGGTGGGTCTGGGTGGGTCACAAAATTAAGATATCAGATGGTATTTGTTTAACACCTTTAGAAATTAATTATTTATAACCCTAAATGATCTGATATAATGAAAGATTTCACAATGCCATTATCTACTGATATTACTTGAAATGGAAGGAAGAAAATGGAAAGGAAGCTTAAAACGATATGTTGAATAACATAATCTACCACTTTAAATCTCAGAAGAAACTTTATGGAGATAGGATAGTTGAAGTGAAGGAGTGCACATTAAGGACATTTAACTCTCACTTACAAATTGTAAAAAGAGACCCGCAACTACATTAATTCACCTCATTCATAGAAGAATAAACATATGATGAAACTCGAAAAACGCATCAACATCAACAAGTGCAAGAAACTTGATCTTATTTCATTTATTTTCAGAAAATTCTGTATAAAATGTATGATCATCTAGAGGTCCAAAACTTGGAGCCATCCTCTTTCTTTTTCATTACTTTAAATACAATGCAAATCAGTTGTAACTATTCTAACTACCTAAAACTGCATAAACTACCTATTAGATGGCAATTTAACAACTTTATTACAATATGGATCTTTTAAAAATATAACTAAAACTAAAGCTTAAATCTATCTTATGAATTTGAATTTGACTGGGTACCATTGTATTCTTCGGATTTTCTGACGTGTTATTTTGTGACGTTGAGGTGTCACCACGTGGATCATTCATCCATGCTTTGCACTTCTTCCATATCTCGATGCTAGTTTTGGGAGAATTGATCAATTTATGAAATTCTAGCCTAAAGGTTGTGATCCTGCTGAAAGTAGGTCCTTCTGTGAACAAGGTTTTTACCATCCAAAGTAATTGAAAATTCCTCTGCAAGAAATTAACAATTATGACTCCTTTTAGTATAACAGTCTTCTCATGGTTATTATCCATTTTACTATTCGCTAGCACTAACAGTGGCTCATAAGAATCCCATGATAAAAGACTACCTTTGAGATCCCATCATGAAGGCAATCCTTCTCTGGCCCTTTTGTCGAATATGCTGTCAAACTTGGTTACAACTTGTTTAATCTCTACCAACTTCTTCTCTGTTGACTTCTTGCAAGCATTTTTTACAATCAACTTATTAATTTCTAGGACACATAATGTCCTATATTTAATTTCATTTTATTCCAACTCTTGATCTATTTTAGAATTGATGAAATCAATGAACTTCTTTGCCCATAAGGCCCTGTTAAGAGTCTTCTATTTATCTTCCATAACCTTTTCCTCTAAGTCTTTGATAATATTCTTTTCCTCTGACACTATTATCAGGGACTCCAAGTTGTTCTCATAGCTTCAATGATCTACAATGTCTTTTGCTTGGTTCAGAGTTATATTTCCTTTCAATTTTTCCTTTAAGCCCTTGATCTCATTATTTGTTTTCTGACAATCTGATCTGTATTTATGAACTTCTATGAGCCTGCATTATCTTAGTCAATATCTCCAAGTCGCTCTGAGCCTTATTGAGATCCTTTTCTGCCATCTTCAACTCTGTACTCAACTGAGATATCCTTACTGTTGGGTCATCAGTTTCGGATGGCATGACAATAGTACAAGAATGAGAATCAATTTGAGTTTGAAAGTTAAGGACAGACTCCTTTAACTTAGAGACCTCCTCCTTTTTTTGTAACAAATTTGGTAAAATGTTTTCTTTCTCATTCTCAAACTCTGCTACCTCTGCTGCCATTGAGTGTTCTCCAATGGGAAACTTTAATTTCTTCTTCAACACATTTATATCTGACTCAACACTCTGTAACAATTTTTGTACAACCAAATTATCATTAGGATTCCCTCCAATCTTTACAATAATCTTTTTCAATTCTTTGTTCTGAGTTGACAAAGCCCTAGAATTGGCCTTTTCCAATTTCAACTTCTTGATCACTTTTCCTAGCAACTGTTCTACCTTT
Source organism: Pinus albicaulis (assembly GCA_034641835.2). NCBI lineage: Eukaryota > Viridiplantae > Streptophyta > Pinopsida > Pinales > Pinaceae > Pinus > Pinus albicaulis. The sequence continues at coordinate 1,033,410,777 of CM076584.1, forward strand.
TGAGCAACTTCACTGGACTTGGTTAAATTATTAACAATCAATTTCCCTGTCTGCATATGTAAATTAACTTTATCAGGTAAAGTAATTCTCTTCACATCAACAATAAAATTAACAGTTTTAAAACCACTTGATGACCCTATTGTCATTTCAGATGGGTGAGAAAAACCAATTTTAAACTGATCATTTTCTAAGTCCATGGCAGTAAATAATCTAGTTTGGTCAGAAGTAATCTGATATTCTGCTTGTGCTTCCATACTATTTTTCATCTTTGATTCCTCTTTGCAATCTGAGAAAAAACCTACTTGATCAAAGGGACTTGATCTTGAACATCTCCATGCCTTGTAGGTGAAGCTAGTACATTTTGTTCATATCCTAATTGGAGGTTGAAACCAGGCTGAGTGCTTGGTATTGCTTCAGTCAGTCTTGCCCTCTCCTCAGCTCTTTGTTCCTCATATTCAGAATCAACAATTGTTTCTTTACTTATTTTTCCCAATTTCTCTAAGATGACAGAGGTCTGCATGCTAGAACTAACAAAATCTACAAAACTTTTGTTAGCCAAATTTTCAAGTTCAGACTTACTGTCATGAATGAAAGCAAAGTATCCATTTTCAACCCTTTTGTTAGAAATCACATTGTGGGGGTCATAGGCCCATTTCTTACCTAACAATAAGTGCATATCTTCCAACACCTTGCTAGCTTCATTAAATGCTTGCCTCATATTTACTACAAATGGACCCACATACATAGGAAGTGTTATCACTCAAAAATTCTCAAAACATCATTGTTTCAAGTTTGTTTTTTATCATGGGTCAAAATAGGGTCTTAGGAGTCATTTCATGAATTTGACCAAAAGGGAATATTAGATTTCTAGGTTTGAACCTTACTTAGTGTTAGACAAATCCATTTTAAAGGTTTTTTTATGTCAAATCATTCATCATTTCATCATTCATTTCATTTCCCTAAGTTTTTCATCAAAATTGGCCAAATAGGTAAGAAAACTTACTTTATTAGCACCACTAGTTCAAAAAATTCGTCTTGCGCTACGAAAGCGCTGTCTTTTCATAGCACAATATGAAGCAAAAACTCTGTTTTCCGGTTTTGAGTAGTAAACTTCCAAGGAGGTTTCTAAGCAACTGAAAACGCATTTAGGAAAACTGAAAGAGGTTTTTCTTCCTAACAGACTTAAATACAAAAACCTCTCTCAATTTACTCACAGGTTTTATCAGTTGGGAGATAAAAATATTTCATTGAAGCCCTATTTTCAGAAATAGAATTTTCCTGTTTTACACATATTTTTCAAAGGCAGTTTCTTGACAACAGGAGATGTGTTTCAAAAAACCAAGAGAGGTTTTTATTAAAGACATCATGGCCTACAAAAAAATTCTTAATTTTCTCAAAATACATCATGGAGTAAGAGATATAAGCTCTGTCACAAGACCTAATTTTTAGGGAAAAAGAAGAAACAATTGCAAATGAAGTAGGAATCTCATGAAGAATGTTATGAAAGTATTTTTCACTTGATATTTTTGTTTTATATGTTGGAAGAAGGTTGATTTGAAGTTTTGGCACATTTTCAAATTTTCATTTTTGAAAATTTTGAACAAAAATTCTCACTCAACAGTTTCGTAGTGCCAACAGTGCAAAATGAGTGAAATGCGCTACGAAACTGCAGTAGCATGCTTGTTCACTCTCTCTCTTAAACTTTGGAAGGGAAAAACAATGAATTTTCTCTTGAAATTGTGAAGGGAATTGTGTTAAGTGTAAAGAAAGATAAATCTAAAAATAAGAAGCCAAAATTTTGAAGGAAAAAGGTTAAAAAGACTACGCTACGAAAAAAGTGCTACGAAACTGGGTTGTTTTCATAGCGCAGGTCTGTTTCACTATTTCGGAGAGTTTGAAGTGGATTTTGCACAACTGGCATAGGGAAGTGATTGAATACATATGGTTTTAGTTCATAAATGGTCAGAATGTCCCAAGGAGTCAAAGAAATCAAAGGCCTAAAAAACATGGAGACAGTTTCCTAGATTTTAGGAGAACAACATCATCAGCTTTATGGTCACAACAGGTTGCAGCTCATCTTCAGAATTCGACTTCATGAAAATACAAGTTCCATTTTATGTAATTAAATTTAGATAATGTTTTTATGAGTAAATTTAAAGAGTTTTAGTCCTATTTGAAATAGGACTGCTCATTAGGTTTGCAGTTGTCATTTTGTAATAGAGAACATGTTTATGGTTAGAAAAGGTGTCAAATAGTAGGATTTCGAGGTATCTAGTTGAGGATAAGGTTATCCTATGTGGTAAATGATCTATAAAGAGGAAGAGGTCGAAATACACATGGTTGGACCTCTTATTAGCAAAAAAATTATGTTTTGTATGTGACTATTTACAGATTAATACAGAGTTTCTACTTAGACAACTCAAGATTCATGAGGAGTTCTTGTATGTTATTGTTTTTATGGCATCCTTTTCAATATTCCATTGCAGTGGTGTTTATTTATGATACTTATAATTCATCAATGGTACTCTGACTTCCTTCATAGATAAACTGACTATGTGTTTCACTGTTCTACATGTTGTATTCCTTGACTTGAACTCTGAATGCCTTGACTTCCATGCTAGGTAGACTATTTTGGTTTTGTTGATGTTATCATGACTCCATAGCCTAATGAATATTTGCTAATGTTATTTGAAACTAGTTATACCATTTATCTATTTTTTCCACATATAGAGTTAGCCATCTACTTATTTATAAAAAATCATAAACCATTGAGAGAGCCCTCTCAGGTTGAGGAGGCTAAGCCTCAGCTAAAATATTGGTTTGAAATAGTTACACAATGTTTACTTGATGAGCAGCCCATCAGGCCTAGTTTTGTGATAAAATTTTGGTGTGTCTTCCAGGAGTCTGAAGATTATACTTTCTCGAGATTTTGAAGCTGAACTTCTGAAGGTAGCAGGAGCTCAGGAAGATTTTCGAGGCTGCATCTACCTTGGTGACTCCAGACATCAAATAATAAATTGGAAGGTGACTCCAGTACTTGAAGATCAGTAGCTTGATGAATTTTAAGAATGATTTCCATTGCAAGAATAAATGCCAGGTGTGGCCCTATGAATCGGTCTCATATCCATGGTTTTCCAAATCCTATGCCAAAGGTTGAATGGTTAAATGATCTTCCTATATTCAATGATGAAAAGAAAGACAATGTTTCTCTCCATTTTGTTAGATTCCATATGCATGTACACAGTCTTAAGGTTCAGTTCCCTGAAGATTTTCTCATGAAGATGTTTATGGCCACTTTGGAAGGAAAATCATGGTCTTGGTATGAAATCTTGCCTAATGGTTCATTATATTCTCTTGCTGATTTACATGTTGCATTTTATGAGATGTATGAAGAGTGTCATCGCTCCTTATTGCTAGTTAAAGACTACTATAAACACTGTATGAGTTTTATTAAATATTTGGAGAATTTCTATGAAGATGATGAGTTCATGGATGACAAAATTTTAGAAGCCCTTCATGAAAATCCATTTCATCACCAAGAAGAAAGGATAGCCTCTTCCTTGGATGAAAATGAAACCCAACAGAAGTTTATTTATGAAAATTATGATACATCCTCTGAGTCTGATGAAGGGTTGCAGCAGACTTGTCAGCCTTTTGATCATCAAGAGTATGAGAATCATTTCAAACAACAAGAGGAAATATTGGAAAATGCTTGCTACAATCCTCAGGTATAGGAAAAGTTTGAATCTTCTGTAATTTCTTGCATCAACCTACATCAAATGATGATTACATTAATGAAGAAGTGGGTTAAAATTTTTTGTTATCCTTGTCTTCTAATCTGAAATAATTTGAGTGCAAGTCAGAAGATAAGATTCAGTTTGTGAATGAAGTTACTAGGAACATTGAAAAAGACGTTGAAGTTTTAGAGGGTAAAATTCAATCTTATAGGATTCAAGATCAAGATTATACTTTTCAAAAGCTTTCCATGCTAGAACACAAAGAGAACGTGTTGCTTCCTTTCTTTTTGAGATTAAGGAAAAATACATTGTTTTTGAAAATCAGTTTGAACAACAGTTTGAGAGTACACAACTGAAGTCTTATGTGGTTGATCAAAGCATGGATGAGTTGCCCAAAGTTGCATAATGTCATGAGAAGCATCAAACATATCATGTATTCTTTGATCCTATAGTTGAATACATGGAAGAGTTCTACAATCCATATTTCTAGTTATATTTTCATTTTGAAGATTAGTTACATCTCATGTTGCCTTGGTCATCTCAGGATCATGTTTAATTTTTGTTCAAGCGTAGTCAAAGATCAGATCAATGACTGGCTTCATTCAAAGTTTCATGTTCCTTGAATTACAAATGGATATTGAAGCTGCTAGGGTAGGTAGGAGTGTGTGAATAAGCTCAAAAGTGAATGAGAATCTTTTCAGTAGGTACAAAGTTGGTTATTTTGCAGTGATAATCAAGCTTGAGCCTGAGGCGAAGGCCATTTAAGCTTTAGGAGAAGCTTAGCAATTTAAAATTTCTTTCTGATTTGGTCAAGCAAATGGATAGCAGCACTGGAGCTATTGGTTCTTAGTGTACCACAGGGGCACACTATCCCAAGTGGAGTCACTATTATCACTCAAAAATTCTCAAAACATCATTGTTTCAAGTTTGTTTTTGATAATGGGTCAAAATAGGATCTTAGGAGTCATTTCATGAATTTGACCAAAAGGGAATATTATATTTTTAGGTTTGAACCTTCCATAGTGTTAAACAAATCCATTTTAAAGGTTTTTTTATGTCAAGTCATTCATCATTTCATCATTCATTTCATTTCCATAATTTTTTCATCAAAACTAGCCTATTAGCTAAGAAAACTTACTTTCGTAGTGCCACTAGTTCAAAAAATTCGTTTTACGCTACGAAAGCGCTGCCTTTTCGTAGCGCAATATGAAGCAAAAACTTTGTTTTCTAGTTTTGAGTAGTCAACTTCCAAGGAGGTTTCTGAGCAACTGAAAACACATTTAGGAAAAATAAAAGAGGTTTTTCTTCCTAACAGAATTTTATACAAAAAAATCTCTCAATTTGCACACAGGTGTTATCAGTTTGGAGATAAAAGGATTTCATTGAAGCCCTATTTTCATAAACAGAGTTTTCATGTTTTACACATCTTTTTCAAAGGCAGTTTCTGGATAGCAGGAGATGTGTTTCACAAAACCAAGAGAGGTTTTTATTCAAGATATCATGGCCTATAAAAAAATTCTTCAGTTTCTAAAAATAAATCATGGAGTAAGATATATAAGCTTTGTCCCAAGACCTAAGTTTCAGGGAAAAACAGGAAAAATTTTCAAATGAAGAAGGAATCTCATGAAGACTGTTATGAAAGTATTTTTAACTTGATATTTTTGTTTTATATGTTGGAAGGAGGTTGATTTAGAGTTTTGGCACATTTTAAAATTTTCATTTTTGAAAATTTTGAACAAAACTTCTCACTCAGCAGTTTCATAGTGCCAACAGTGCAAAATGAGTGAAATGCGCTACGAAACTACTGTAGCATGCTTTTTCACTCTCTCTCTCTTAAATTTTGGAAGGGAAAAAATGTTAATTTTCACTTGAAATTGATAAGGGAGTTGTGTTAAGTGTCAAGGAAGATAAATCTAAAAAGAAGAAGCCAAAATTTTGAAGGAAAAAGGTTAAAAAGACTGCGCTACGAAAAAAGTGCTACGAAACTGAGTTGTTTTCGTAGCACAGGTCTGTTTCACTATTTTGGAGAGTTTGAAGTGGATTTTGCACAACTGGCATAGGGAAGTGATTGAATACATATGGTTTTAGTTATTGACAACAAATGTTATCTAAATCATGGTTCATAAATGGTCAGAATGTCCCAAGGAGTCAAAGAAATCAAAGGCCTAAAAAACAGGGAGACAATTTCCTAGGTTTTAGGAGAACAACATCATCAGCTTTATGGTCACAATAGGTTGCAGCTCATCTTCAGAATTCGACTTCATGAAAGCAAAAGTGTCATTTGATGTAATTAAATTTAGATAAGGTTGTTAGGAGTAAAGTTAAAGAGTTTTAGTCCTATTTGAAATAGGACTGCTCATTAGGTTTGCAGCTGTCATTTTGTAATAAAGACCATGTTTATGGTTAGAAAAGGTGTCAAATAGTAGGATTTCGAGGTATATAATTGAGGATAAGGTTATCCTATGTGGTAACTGATATATAAAGAGGAAGAGGTAGAAATACACATGGTTGGACATTTTATTATCAAAAAGACTGTGTTTTATATGTGACTGTTTACAGATTAATATAGAGTTTCTACTTAGGCAACTCAAGATTCATGAGGAGTTCTTGTATGTTATTGTTTTTATGGAATCCTTTTTAATATTACATTGCATTAGTGTTTATTTATGATACTTAGAATTCATCAATGGTGCTTTGACTTCCTTCATAGATAAACTGACTGTGTGTTTCACTGTTCTACATGTTTTATTCCTTGACTTGAACTCTGAATGCCTTGACTTCCATGCTAGGTAGACTATTTTGGTTTTTTTGATGTTATCATGAATCCATAGCCCAATGAATATTTGCTAATGTGATTTGCAACTAGTTATACTATTTATCTGTTTTTGCCACATATAGAGTTAGCCATCTACTTATTTATCAAAAATCATAAACCATTGAGAGAGCACTCTCAGGTTGAGGAGGCTAAGCCTCAGCCAAAAGATTGGTTTGAAATAGTTGCACAATGTTTACTTGATGAGTAGCCCATCAGGACTAATTTTGTGATAACAGGAATTTTAAACAAATGACCCTTCTTCATTGGAACAAAATGAACTTGATCTATGTTCAGACTTTGTCTAATCAATTCCAATGAAAACAACCTCATATGGACAAAATTTGGCAATTTATAAGGTTGTATTCCTGCTCCATATAATCTAATCTCTGAATAATCTTCATATACAAACCAATCCCCAAATTTACAAGCATTACTTAACTGGAGACACTCCTGATATTTGGGCAGGAAACAAGGAGGAGGAACACAATTTAAAACCTTATAAGCAATTGGCATAAAAGAGGTAGCAAAATCAAATATCCCTCCCTCATCTGGTTCATTTCTTACTATATCAGTCTAGAAAACCACTGACTATTTTTCTTATTTTCATCCCTTATATTCAATCCCAAATGTAAAAATTCCTCTACATTTTGATACAGAAATAGATAAGTGATAAGTGAGGGGAGCCTGAAGCACCCAGTGGGGGATAAACTCATGAATTGAGTATTAATAGCCTCTTGCCAGTAAGAGGGAATATACAACACTACTTTAGACTGCATCATCATGTAAAAAATCCCATCACTGACCTGTCAACTTGAGAGGAATATTATTTTCCAATAATATTTTACAAAAATTGTAACACTGGCCTGACCTCTGCATCAAAATTATCTAATAGAAATTCTTTAACATCTGCTGAAAATTGCTCCAAATTCAACTTCAAGAAGGAGATGACCTAGTTAAACTCCTTTCCTGCAAGATTATCATATAATTCTACCAATGACTCATCAGTGAACTGAATATAAGACTCAGACTCAGGATAACACAGGGCTTGGCAAATTAACTGGGCTGAAACTTGAAGAACATTTTCACCTAAGCAAGTCATCACAAAGCATTTACCAGGATACAATGCAAACACTAACCAACACACAAATTTGGGAAAAATATATGGTTTGGGGATACATGCAGAGAGAACATTAGAATTAGCCATAGCCAAATAGATTGGGGAACTCTTCTCATTCAATATAATTTACTGGTAAAAGGGAAAATTTTCAATGGTGTAGATGGTGTCCCGAATATCTTGCTCAATATCCATGAGAGGGATGTGGCTTGAAGAGCCAGACAAGGAATATTTCTTAGCCATGGAATGATGCAGGGTGGCAGACAATGGTATGCGTAAATAAGCAAATAGAATGACCAAAATGACTTCGTGAATGACTGAGAATTAGAGACTAATAGGAGAAAGAAAAACTTGAATCCTTTAAATAAGTGGCGCGGAGTTCAAACATTAATGTTGAATTAATGCTTAAATGGAAAAATAATGATACATATGACAATGATAAATGAGTTTCCGCCAACTAGATGCATACGTCACCGCGGGAGCACTTGGGGGTATGGAGCATTCGGCGGAGTGCTACCCCTGCAGTGAACAAGAACGGTCGATCCTTGAACTGCCATTAGTTGGCGGGATCAGTTGCGGAGGCACCTCTCCGGCTAACCTGCGGGTTGCTTGTGCCTGCGGGTTCCCTTTGATCTTCATCAAATGGAACATGATTTAATCCCATCCGCCAACTCGCATGGGTATTAGTTACAACTCTCGGTCCCACCTTCACATGTTTCGAAAACATATTAATTGATCAATTGCAAATTATAAAATGACTTTCACACATATGAAGGATTTTCATTTTATCATATATGGTTTTTTTGTATTTTGAAAATTAAAATAAAGGAAAATGCAAATGAGCCACACCATCTGGCTCCACCTGGGGATAATGTTTTTTTCCATGAAATACTAAGAACCGCAGATTAGTGCCTTCACTTTGAGCATGGAGTCAAATATTTCTTGGTGGTATATGAACAATGAAAAATCTAGATATGTACAATGGTGACCATTGAATTCTTAATGCTAGAAATAGTGTTTCAAGTACTGCCCATTCATAGGCAGCTGTATTGGCTCTCCATATAGGTCTTCCAAAATGAATGTGTTATTTGACCTTGTCTCAAAAATTTTGTATGGACCATACCAGAGAGGGTCAAATTTACCATGATTTTCTTTTTCTTCTCGCCTGGGGTCCCACCTCAGTACCAACTCTCCTGCTTGAAAAATAACTTCTTTTGCTTTCCTATCAAATATAGACTTCATATTTTCTTGATAACTAATTAAGTTATCCCTGACTTTGTTTCTATTTTCACTTAACTCAATTACCTTGTTCAATCTTCTTATTAGAGCATTAGGTTCTTCCCGAGCTTCTTGAAGGAAATAAATCACTGGTTTGGCCAGCAGAGTAGGAAATAATGTTTGAGTTCCATAAACCATTTCATAGGGAGACTTACCAGTAGATCTCCTAGTAGTAACTCGAACTTCCCAGAGAGAAAACTTCAACTTCATATCCCAATCCTTCTGATTCTCAATGATTGTCTTCTTCAAGATTCTGATCAAAGTATTTTTTAAGACTGCCAGTCCATTCCCCTAGGGATGATATGCTATGTAATGTGATAAAATAACATTATATGTTTGACATAAATTAATGAAACGAGTAGAGCTGAATACCTGGGAATTATCTATCACAATTTTGGCTGGACATCCGAATCTACTAAAAATGTTTTCCTCCAAAAAATTCATCACTACTTGGTCATTCGCCTTCTTGGTGGGAATTTATTCAACCCACTTTGTAAAGTAATCAATGGCAGTTAGAATCCACTTGAACTGTCCACTTGATGGTGGATTTATTTCTCCAATAAAATCCAATTCCCATTGCCTGAAAGGATCTTCAATGAATACTGGGATGAAAGGTAATGGAGAAAGTTTTTTCTTTTCAAAAAATAAATGGCACTTCTGACAACTTCTGACCAATCTAATAACATCTGCAAACAGGGTTGGCCAATAGAATCCTGACTTGAGAATCTTATAAGCAGTGACCTTCTAGCTATAATGTCCTCCACATAGACTTTCATGATATTCTTTGGTAACTTCAACAGATTCTGTATCAATCAAACACAACAAAAAAATACCACCAGGATCTTTCTAGTATAATTTTCCTTCTAATATGACATATGGTTGATATTTGAGCTTGGGAGCTCTCTATTTTGTTCTACTTAGTGAAGTTGGGAAAGAAAAGAAACAAAAGTAATGAAAAATATATTTATACCAATCAGACCACAAGAATTTATATTGAGTACATGTCTTGGACTTGTTCTGGTCTTCTTCATTGACAAATTCCTCTACTGGTGCCAAAAGATTAATTCCCAAGGCTTGAATTTTTTTTCTATTAACAAATTCGCTAAACCCTGTCCCTTGACCAACTTGGTGGATTTGATATCCAAATCATATTCTTGGATTTTTGCTATGCCTTTTCCCCTTTTAACTTCAACATCACTATGAACCAACACATCTTTTACAGCAGAATTAGGGACATAAGCTATTATTTGAGACTATAACACATAGGTCCTTAAGGATTTCAATGCTTTGACCAAAGCATATACTTGTTTCTCCAAAATATTATATTTGAGCTCAACATCCCTAAGAACTTTACTAAAAATGCTACTGGTTGCTCCTTACTATCTTCATTTTTCTGCAACAATACAACAACAATAGTAGTATGGGATGCAAAAGAGAACACTTAAAAGGATTTATGATAGTCTGGGCTAATTAGAACTGGAGCTTCCTGCATTGCTTCCTTAAATCTAGAAAATTCTTCTCTTGCTTCTTTATCCCATTTTACCTTTGCATTTTTCTTCAACATATCCATTATGCTTCTCACAATCTCAACATAATTAGGCACAAATCTCAGAAAGTTTATTTTTTCGAAGAATCTCTGGATATCTTTCTTGCCTCTGGGTAGAGGAATCATCTAAATGGCTTCCACCCTTGCTGGATCAATTTTCCTTGATTTGAAACTATATGACCCAATAATTTACCTTATTCTAAGCCAAATAAAGACTTCTTTGGGTTTAATGACATACCTAACTTCCTTCATTTTTGAAAAGTCTTGTGCAAATGTTCCAAGTGTTCATCATCTGACCGAGAGAAGACGGTTACATCATCTAGATATATAACCACAAACTTTTCACCCATGAATGCTATGTCCATGGCCCTCTGAAATGTTGCACCTACATTCATAAGGCCAAACAACATCCTTGCATACTTGAAGATGCCCCAGGGAATTGTGAAAGCAGTCTTCTTTTGATCTTCTTTTTCCAGTTCTACCTAATTATACCTTGAGAATCCATCAATCATAGACAATCTGTAAGCTCCTGTCATTTTTTGTAATACATAATCCATTTTCGGCAATGGATAATTATCCTTTAGGGATTCTCTGTTCAAGTTCCTGAAGTCTACACACAACCTTATCTCTCCATTCTTCTTCCTTACAGGAACGAGATTTGAAACCCAATCTGAATATCTGAGAGGGACTATAATGTTTGCCTGCAACAATTTCTTCACTTCCTTCTCAATTGGAGCAAGCAACAATGGATTAATCTTTCTGATTTTTTGTCTGTGAGGTTTAATTCCTTACTTCAATGGAATTTTGTGCTGAATTATACTTTTTTTATATGTGTTTAAGTCTTCATACGTCCAGGAAAACACATCCATATACTTCTTGAAGAGATCAATGTATTTCTATTTATGATATTTTGGAACACCTTTGGATAATCTCACCATCTTTGGTTCCTTATGCGTTCCCAAATTACAGTCTTCCATATCTCCTTCTCGATGTATTTTCTTTGAATTGAGAAAAATCATGGGAATCAAATAATCTTTCAAGAGGAACCAACCCCTTAGGAAGTACATTGTCTTTTAATTGGATAATCTTCTGCTCACCTATTGATTGCTTCAAACTTCTTATTTCTCCTTTCTGCTCTATCCGTTATTCTTCTTGATCTATCTCAACACCTTCAAATCTTTTGACCATGGTAAAGTAGTGATTTATTTGCTCATCATCTTCAAACACCTGCCAATGATTCACATTGTAAGGGATGGAAGGCCTGTGTCTGATTTCAATCTCATACCTTAGACTTGGATTCATAGGTGGCTTAAAAGTGCTAGCTTCTATTGCCAATGAATCTGGCAACCTATTCTCTTGCCTTGGAAAAAATTGTAGATTGAAAGCTTCAAAATAATTCTCAATCAAATCCCAAAATTCATTCCTATAGGATCTCAACCTAGGATGCTTAGTCTGACATTGATTTTTAATCTGCTTTATATTTAGTTCAGAATCACCAAAAACATACATACATTGAATTCCCATTTTTTTGGAAGTTAGTAGACTTAGGATCAAAGCCTCATACTCAGTCACATTATTTGTTGAATCAAATTCTAACTTCAAATAAAAAGGCATGAGATTGCCTTCTGGAGATATCAATAGGAATACAGTTCCTGTGCCATATTTTGAGTCAGCACCATCAAAATAACATTTCCAAACATTTTTTGAATACATCTCGTTATGTACAATTGCTGAAGAGAGCTTCTTTTCTGTGTCTTTAGCAAATTCTGCATCTTCATGCAGCGAAAAACAAGAAAGATCTTCTTTTTCCTAACTGTAAATGAGGGAATTGCCTGCATCTTTCTTTGTGGTAGTTTTCACAAATCTTGTTTCTCTATACAACCTTCTTTATTCCCCATTGAAAATAGGAAAGATAGCATAAGTGAAGTCCAATTTTAAAACTCCTCCCAACTTTTCTCCTCAATATCTTGACAAGAGCATTCCAAATGTTGCTGGAATTCAACAACCACCACATCCATCATAATACTCTTTGCTGGAATTTGATCCAAATATACTACCATGTCTTTGATGAGCCCAACACACTTCACCCTCTTAGAATCAAAACAGTATAGGTCTCTATATGTTTTAGTGGTCTGTAAATTCAACTCTTTCATAACAGAAAATGGCATAAGGTTATGAGAAGCACCTAAATCTAACATGCAATTGTGGAGGAGAAAATCATGATGAATAAATGAAATGTAAAACAGTGGAACAAAATAATCTTCTTCTTAAACATGAGGCCCAAAAGTGACTACTGGCTTTTCTTCTTGCAAATTTACAGTATCACCTATGTCTTCAATCTGTGAGAGATTAATGAATTTAGTAATTTCTTTTTTGTAACCTGGTGTTTTAGCTAATTCAAGGAGATGTACCTGAATTTTGACCTTCTCCAGTTCTTTTGATAGACTAAAAGCTTGAATCTATTTGAAATTATTCTCAGGTTCTTCTTCGATTATTCTAGGATTTGAAACCTGTTCAGGTATAGGAACTTCCTTCTCCAAAATATTATTATCAACAGATTGCTTTGGGAAGATTCAACTTGTTTCACTTTTGTTCTATTCACTGAATTCACAAGCCGTTTTCCTTTGTCTGCTTGTGCTACTAAGTTCTTTTGTGGTGGAGTCTCCATTGGAGAAGGAACAGAATCTTGTTGTTCACCTTCATCATATTGTACCCTTGATATTTTTCTATATCTCAAATCGTACTTCTTATGCAACTCAACTTGCATAAAATCTGTAAATTGCCTACAATACTCATCCATCTCATCCTAATCAAAAGACACCTCTGAAACATATTATCCTTCAAATTATTCCTCTTATTCATCTTCTCTTATGTATATAGCAGATATTTGATCTTCACCATCTTTCTGATCATCCTCTGTTGACTATGCTGGTGCTGCTTTAATGTACAGTGGTGCTTGAACTCGGTCTTGATCTCTTCTCTCCCTCTGCAAAATTTGCAGGGGATTTTTTTATTAAAGTGAGGATTGAATCCTCCTCTATTTTGTTGTGAAGGTATTTGGGAGTTCTTACTTTCTAACTCCATATTTACTAGCTTGTTTGAAAAAATTTTGATTACCTTTTTCATATCATCAATTCTTTGATCCTATGGTAATTCTTCCTTTTCTTGTCCCTTATCTTGAACTGAATACTTCTCTTTAATTTTTCTAGATACAGTCATGTTAGCCTCAATCTCCAATGCATCAGTCTATATTTGTTCGAGAGTTGGGGCTCTTATTTCTCTCAATGTAAAACTAAAGTCAGCTTCAAAATCCCCAGCAAAAACTACCTTTTCTCCAACAGAGGGGGCTTCATTTCTACAAATAAACTATTATACAATTTTTTAAATCTCTTTACAAAGTAAGAAATGTTTTCATCAGGTTTTCTTTTAATTTCATTGAACTCTGTCAATAAGTAACCATGATCTCTCTTTTTTCCCCATCTCTGAGTAAATTGAGTTTACAACTCATCCCAGTTATTAATTGAAGAATTTGGCAAACCTTTGAACCATTTTCTAGCCTCTCCATTTAGAGACTGCACAAAAAGTCTCATCACAACATCTAGATGTTCAACATTTAGATTCTCTACAAAGGTGAAAAAAAAAGGTAAATGTTGTTCTGCAGTTGCTTCATCTTCTCAAGTGAAACGAGGAAGTAATTTGAGGTATTCTTGAGGCATGAAATTCATTGGTTGTGGAAGATTTTAAAGGTGCATATCTATTCATTAAGAAAGATGGTGCTGCCATATTGACACCTTGGTTAACTATTCCTTGAGTGGTTGAGCTTGATGAACCTGCTGTGAAAGTGAATGAAGGCAGTGAGAAGGTTGATATGGGAGTGGGTTAATGAACGATGGCAGAAGAACCAGCAGTTATATTTGGTTGAGCTTGTGTAAAGGTAAAAGAAACAGACTCGAAAGAATGTTCTTCTAACTTGGGTTCTTGAAAATGAGTGGGTGTGGAAGGAGAATCTTGTTCCAAGAAAGAGAGTTCCTTTGAAATACCTTCAAATAAGGGATTATGAGAACTGCTGCCAGGAGCAGACAAGGTAGGCTCAACTGTTGAAGGGGTTTTTGGTCTCTGAAATTTTTTAGAAACCAAATTTTCTGGCTTTGACAAAGTAGGGACCTTCTGCTGCGAGGTATCTAACCTCGTGTGTGGCCTTTTGAAAGCTAGAGTTCTGAAAAGAATAAACACAACCGAATATTTCCTCCTCACTGAACAACCAGAGGAAATAGAAATAAAACCCTGGGAAATTAACTTCACTTCTTCGCTCCCCGAAAATGACGCCAAAAAAAAAGTTGTATCTCAAGAAACAATCCCTTGGCTCTGGTAAGGAATCAGTGCTCAAGACATTTTTAAATATATTTCACAAAATTAATATATCATATGGTCTTTGTTTAACACCTTTGGAAATTAATTATTTATAACCCTCAGTGATCTGATATAATGAAATATTTCACAATGCCATTATTTGTTGATATTACTTGAAATGGAAGGAAGAAACTGGAAAGTAAACTTAAAATGATATGTTGAATAACAAAATCTACCACTTTAAATCTCAGAAGAAACTTTATGGAGATAGGATAGCTAAAGTGAAGGAGCGCACATTAAGGACATTTAACTCTCACTTACAAATTGTAAAAAGAGACTTGCAGCTACATTACTTCACCTCATTGATAGAAGAATAAACATATGATGAAACTGGAAAAACACATCAACATCAACAAGTGCAAGAAACTTGATCTTCTTTCATTAATTTTAGAAAATTCAGTACAAAATTTATGATCATCCAGAGGTCCAAAACTCGTAACCCTCCTCTTTCTTTTTCATTACTTTAAATATAATGCAAAGCAGTTGTAACTGCTGAAAACTACTTGTAACTTTTCTAACTACCTAAAAATGCATAAGCTACCTATTACATGTCAATTTAACAACTTCATTACAATATGGATCTTTTAAAAAGATAACTAAAACGAAAGCTTCAATCTATCTGCTGAATTTGAATTTGACTGGTTGCCACTGTATTCTCCAGATTTGATGACGTGTCATTTTGTGACGCTGAGGTGTCACCAGGTGGATCAGTCATCCGTGCTCTTCTCTTCTTCCATATATCGATGCTAGTTTTGGGAGAATTGATCAATTTATGATATTCTAGCCTGAAGGTTGTGACACTGCTAAAAGTAGGTCCTTCTTTGAACAAGGTTTTTGCCATCCAAAGCAATTGAAAATTCCTCTACAAGAAATTAACAATTGCGGCTCCTTTTAGGATAGTAGTATTCTCATGGGTATTATCCATTTTACTCTTCGCTAGCACTAACAGTGGCTCATAAGAATCCCATGATAAAAGACTTCCTCTGAGATCCCAACATGAAGGCAATCCTGATCTGGCCCTTTTGTCAAATATGCTGTGAAACCTGGTTACAACTTGTTTAATCTCTGCCAACTTCTTCTCTGCTGACTTCCTGCAAGCATTTTTTACAATCAACTTATTAATTTCTAGGACACATATCGTCTTGTCTTGAATTTAATTTTCTTCCAACTCTTGATCTGTTTTAGAATTGATGAAATCAATGAACTTCTTTGCCCATAAGGCCCTATTATGAGTCTTTTGTTTATCTCCCATAACTGTTGGAAATATTTTCATTGATGGCAAAGGATATGGCAAAGGAATTGTCATCTAAATGTAGCAGAACAGAAAGAATGCATCTACAGTTTGAGCTACAGAGCTGCAGTATCAGTCAAGGAAACAGGGACAAAGAGGTTATAGCAGAATTGAAGATGGAATATGTATGTATCCTGTTGGAAGATAAAGGAAATCTTGTGTATGATTGAGTTTTGGTGATACTCTGTCCCTGTGCATGTGCGAGAATGTTTGACTCTATAGTTATGTACTCTGTCCCTGTGTTAATTTATATAACTACTGTATGTACTTCAGTCACGGCACAGTAAAGTGAATTTGCATAATGGATGGGATTAATGGTGCTCTGGTTCTGTAAGTTGTTCAAGGAACAAATTTTAATACGATCGATAGTGGATTTATATATATATTCGTTGAATATATGATATGAACCTCGGTGATTGGTTTTTGATTAAATTAACCCCTGAATGCTCGCAGTTATACGCCTCTGCCTTTGTGTTAGTATGGAAGGTCTAAAGATGCAGTGGTATTGGTTAGTCTACGAGTCTCGGCGTTGAATGTGTAATAGAACCTGGAGTATGAATAAACCGAATATATAAAGGAACATTGAAGTGGAGTTGTAATCGTTTAAATAATAAGGCTGACGGAACCATGTGCTAAGGCAGAACCATGATCAAGAGGAACAGTGACGACGGTTTGGAGCGAAACCGTGGGTTTCTTCGCACCACCTTTGGACGATAGGTGGTATTTACGAATTGGCAGTGATTCCATTCAGTATTCAACACGTGTCCCAAGAAAAATTTCAAAACCACCCTTTAAAATGCGCCTTCACGCATTAAAGCCCGTACTAGGATGGCCAGCAAAATTGCTTTTGCGCCGTCGATCTGAAAGGGGGCAGTCAGACGGTGATCATGCGTCGGACTTGCCTGGATTTTAATCAAGATGCGTGAAGAATAACACGAGTACGATGTGCCATCGTGCGTTATTGCTCATGCAAGTTTCCCAAGCGATATCCGTCGATCTTGAAGGCTCGCAATCCAACGGTGATCGGGCACTGAACTTGCGTGAAGTTTATTTCGGGATGAAGGGGCGCATATGTGGGCCAGGGGTCAAAGTTTTGTTGAAATATTAATCTATTTGAAAGCATTGGATATTGTTTTTTTTTGTCAATTTCTTTGAAATTGATAAACAATTTATTAAAAAAAAAAAAATCAAAATATAAAAACCCCGAGGGGCCAAACTAATGGAAATATTGTAAAGATTACCATTAGTGGTTAAAATAGTTTTGACCCGTGGTTTTTAATAAGGGCAAAAACTATATAAGTAATGAGAATTATGAAGAAGGGGGGGAAAAGGTTGATGAAAAAAAAAATCACCTTTGGAGATATCTGAAGGAATATCTGGATGCGTGAATTCTGTTCTTAACGGTAAAATCTGAATGAACCTTTGGTCTTAAACGACGGACGAAGTCACGAAGAACTGGCGCATGTCTTCTAAAAGAACACATATGAATCCGAGTAAGTTTTTGTAGATCTGGTCTGCTCTACAAACATATTATTATTACAGGTCTATACAAGAATAACACGAATATATATATATATATATATATATATATATATATATATATATATATATATATATATATATATATATATATATATGTGAGCCATCTACATTGAAAGTGCATATGGCCAGTTGGTGTTTACGAATATTAATATACACAGAAGGATACGGGATGTTGAATGCATATATTCTCCCAATCTGGATTATGATGTATGGAGATTCTGATGGTAGCACTATAGAAATTGAGGCAAATGTTTGTTGATAATTGAATAAAGGGTTGCATTGAAGGCTGTTTGGACCGAGTGTGAAAATTGATGAAAGGTGGTCTGCAGTGGATCAGACGGTTGAAGCCTTCTGTATATAGAAGCTGATGTTATGATCAGGGGGTTGTAGCTCCCTTCCAGGAGAGGCTGGTAAATGAGAGAAGGTTGTAGCCTTCTGTAGGTGGGTGCCTGCGTGCTGGTATAAGTCTGCGCCAGCACATAAATTGTAATATGTTTTCTTTGTACTAAAATATTGAAGACAGAGACTTCAGAAGCAGTGTTTTTCTCCCGAATTGGGTTTCCACCTTAAATCCTGGTGTTCATATGTGTTGCTTATGTTTGATGGTTTGTACAGTTATTTCTATTCATGCTTGCTACTTATCTGATGAATAAATGATGCAATAATCTAAGTAAAGACATGATAAGATCTCTGGACATACAAGTTGGATGCAGTAATGTAACATATGGTTTTAAGAGAAAGGAAAACTAAAAATTTGTTAGTCAGCTCTAAATACTGATTCACCCCCCCCTCTCAGTATTTTTCCCAACAATTGGTATCGGAGCAGGTCCTTCTGAAAAGGCTTAACCGCTAGAAGGAAGATCAAGCAAGATGAGCAATCAAGATGTAACAACATCTATTAGGCCTCCACTCTTCAACGGAAACAATTTAATCTTCTGGAAAACAAGGATGAGATCTTATCTTCAATCTCTAGGAGCAGAGGTATGGGAAATTGTTGAAGGAGGATATCAATATCCAGCTGCAGTACCAACAGATCCAACAGAAAGAAAGAATTATGAAAAAAATGCAAAGGCGGTCAATGCTCTATTGGGAAGTCTAACTGAATCAGAATTTGTCAAAGTCATGTAGCTGAATACAACAAAGGCAATATGGGACAAGATAATTCTAAGTTATGAAGGTGATGCAAACGTAAAAAGTGCGAAACTACAAACTCTCAGAATTCAATATGAAAATCTAAAAATGGATAATGGGGAGAGCATTGCCAATTTATTTTTACGTCTTGATGATATTGTAAATCGTATGAGAAATCTGGGAGAAACAATAAGCAAATCTACTTTGGTTGAGAAAGTCTTAAGATCACTAACAACAAAATTTGAGTCAAAAGTTTCTGCTCTTGAAGAAAAGCAGGATCTTCAAAATCTTACTGTGGTGCAACTTCATGGCATACTAAATGCATATGAAATGAGAAGAGGAGGACCATCTGAAGTCAAAGAAGTAGTCTTTAGAACTTCCACAAAAGGGAAGGAAGTACAAAAAACAGAAGGATCAGGATATATCTAAGAGGAAGAAGAGATAAAATTTGTAAAGAAACTTCAACTTGGGACAGGACGGTTCAAAGGTAAGCTTCCTTTCAAATGTTTTGATTGTGGAAGAGTTGGACATTATGCAACTAAGTGTCCTTATAAAGAAACGCATAAAAGGGGAAGGAAGTTGCAAGAAGGAATAAGAATCGTTTTAGCACTAAAAAGAGTTACTATACTCATGAAGATAGTGATGGGTTATCTGATAGTGAGGAAGAATGTGAACAAGATCTTAGACTTCTCATGGCATTCGAAAAATATTCTAGAGAAGAAAAGGATACTTTTGTGGATGCTCTAGAAGACAATTATTTTCTTGATGAAAACAATAAACTCAAAATTTGCTTAGAAGAGAGTAAAATAACCATAGAGACTCTGAAAAATCAGCTTGAAGAAAAGGAAAAACACAATGAGAAATTAGAGTGTGAAGTAGTAAGCCTAAGAAAAGAACTTGAGAAAGTAAAAACTCTGAATCTTAGATTTGCTAAAGGATCTGAAATGTTAGATGAGATTATCAAGGTACAACGTTCTCCTCTTATAAAGACAAGTCTTGGATTTATTGGAGAATATTCCCAGGCTTTAGCACCAAATTATCTAAAAGCAGTTACAGCTGGTTTACAACATGCTGCCACTCAACAAGGGAATAAAGAATCTTTACAGGTAAAACATGATCATCTCAATTCAAAGAACACTAATAGGAATGGCTTTCAAAGAAACACCAATCAACAAATAAATTCATATAGAAGATTTTATGATCGCAGAAATTTCTTCTTCAATGGACAATGTTTCTCATGTCACAATTTTGGTCATAAATCTGTTCAATGTGTTGCATATAAAACCATCATGACAAGAGAAGCAAGAAAGAAAATTATTGATATTGAAACAATGAAGAATACTTATAACAACTTTTCTCCTCTTCAAAATGAAGTTGAATGTGCTTATTACAATAACTTTGGCCATGAAGAATCAGAATGCAAGAGCAAAGTTCAGCCAAAAGAACACGTTCCTTCAAGCTCCGAAGTATGGAAAAAGAAGGAATTACATGTGGAAAATTGTGGCATAGCGTTATTTGCAGAAGATGAAGAAAACTAATGGTACATTGATAGCAGATGCTCAAGACACATGACATGTGATAAAGACAAACTTCTTACTTATAGTGCTCTAGAAAAGGAAAAGAATGTTACATTTGGAAATGATACTCCTGCGGTCATTAAAGGAAAAGGGTCTGTGTTTCTAAAAGAAAAAGTGAAAGCTAATGAAGTCATGTATGTGGATGGATTAAAGCATAACTTGTTAAGTGTAAGTCAAATGTGTGATCAAGGAACTGAAGTTGTTTTTAGTTCAAAAGAATGTGTGGTACGTGATCTTGATACAGGTAAAGCAATTATCAAAGGGAAAAGAACTCCAAACAACCTATATATATTGAAGAACTGCAAAGAACAATGTTATTTGAGTAAATCTTCAGAAAATTGGCTATGGCATAGAAGGTTGGGGCATTTGAGCTTCTCTCAAATCAACAAATCAAGCAGACTTAAAGCTGTTCATAATCTTCCCAATATTACTCTACCTAAAAATATCATATGCAAATCTTGCCAATTCGGCAAGCAAACCAGAGTACAATTTAATGCCAAGGAAGGATCATCAAGCAAGCCTCTTGAACTCATTCATACCGACATATGTGGACCTATGAGGAAAAAGTCACCACGTGGTGAAGAATACTATATCTTGTTCATTGATGATTTCTCTAGAATCTGTTGGATTGGGCTGCTTAAGCATAAAGCTGAAGCATTTGAGAAATTTCAGATCTTCAAAGCACTAGTTGAGAATGAGTTAGATCTAAAAATCAAGTGTCTCAGATCTGATAGAGGAGGAGAATATACATCCAATGAATTCCTTGAATTTTGTGAACAACATGGCATAAAAAGACAGTTTTTTGTAGCAGGCACTCCACAACAGAATGGCGTTGCAGAGAGGATGAACAGAACAGTTCAACAAATGGCTAGAGCTATGCTTGATGATTCCGGAACACCTGACACATTTTGGGGAGAAGCAGCACATACGGCAGTCAACATTCTCAACAAAGCACATGTTCGTGTAGATAGTGATAAAACTCCATATGAACTCTGGTATGGTAATCCTCCTACTATAAAGCATTTTAGAATTTTTGGGAGCAAATGCTTTATCAAGAATAATGATGAAAAACTTGGAAAGTTTTAACCCAGAGCAGATGAAGGAATATTTCTTGGTTACTCCTCTAGGAGTAGGGCATATGAATGTTACAATAAAAGACTTCGGAAGATTGTTGAATGTATTGATGTTGTTATTGATGAGTCTCCTACAGCTCCAAAAGAAGAAAAGAAAACAACAGATGAAGATGATGATGACACATATCCTTTTACATCAAATAGTAATGATACAAACAGTGAACCCAGTGAAGAACCCGAAGATGATTTATCTGAAAAGGCTCCATCCAGATATGTTCAAAAGAACCATCCGGAATCTCAAATTTTGGGAGAAAAGGGATCAGGTGTACAAACAAGAAGGACTCTTGTGGGATCCTCTAGCAATCTGGAATTTTTGTCCACTGTTGAACCTCACAGTGTCAGTCAAGCCAACAAAGATGAATGCTGGATTCAAGCCATGAATGAAGAGCTTGATCAAATTGAAAAGAATCACACTTGGGAATTAGTACCAAGACCTCGGGACAAAAATGTCATTGGAACCAAATGGATATTCAAAAACAAGTTAAATGAGAATGGGGATGTTATAAGAAATAAAGCTAGACTTGTTTGCAAGGGGTATGCTCAACAAGAAGGTATAGACTTTGAACAAACTTTTGCTCCTGTAGCCAGACTTGAAGCCATAAGAATGTTTCTTGCTTTTTCAAGCTTCCAACAAACCAAACTTTATCAAATGGATGTTAAATTTTCTTTTCTCAATGGTGATCTAGAAGAAGAAGTCTATATAGAACAACTAGAAGGATTCATATTGGGAAATGATGAAAAACTTGTTTGTAGACTTAAAAAGGCTCTATATGGTCTCAAACAAGCTCTAAGGGCATGGTACTATCGTCTTGACAAATATCTTCTTCAACAAGGATTTTCAAAAGGGTCTGCTGATAGCAACTTATACACAAAAACTGAAAATGATAAACTATTGATTGTGGTTGTATATGTTGATGATATCATTTTTGGAAGTAATAGAGAGTCTATGAGTCAGACATTTTCTTCTGATATGCAGTAGGAATTTGAAATGTCTTTACTTGGGGAACTAACATTCTTTCTTGGCTTGCAAGTGCAACAAGCAACATATGGTATATTCTTATCACAAGAAAAGTACCTCAAGCAAATCCTGAAGAAGTATGGCATGGAAGATTGAAAACATGTAAGTACACCAATGATAACTGGATGTAATCTCAGTTCTAATGATGATTCCCCCACCATAAATCAACCAGAATACAGATCTATGATAGGAAGTATACTTTATCTCACTGGGACAAGACCAGACATCATGCATGCAGTTGGGATTGTTGGACGATTCCAAGCAAATCCAAAAGAGTCTCATCTTCAGGCTATGAAAAGAATATTCAAATATCTACAGGGAACTCAAGACTTTGGACCATGTTATCCAAAGAATGGTGAACTTACTCTTCCTGCATACACTGATGCAGATTGGGCTGGAAGTGTTGATGATCGGAAAAGCACCAGTGGTGGCGCATTCTTTATGGGGCCTAGGTTGGTATCTTGGTTTAGCAAGAAGCAAAGCTCCATTGCCTTATCTACAGTAGAAGCAGAATATGTGGCTGCAGCATCATGTTGCACTCAACTTCTCTGGATGATGCAAACTCTACAAGACTTTCAAATTAAATGTTCACCTCCTATCTCCATTATGTGTGATAATACAAGTGCCATCAGTATCTCAAAGAATCCTGTTATGCATTCCAAGACCAAGCACATTCCCATCAAATATCACTTCTTACGTGAACAAGTGCTAGAACAAAAGGTGATCTTCCAAAGAACAAGTTGCTGACATATTTACCAAAACTATACCCAGGGAAGCGTTCGAATATCTCAGAAAGAAGCTAGGAGTAGTCTCTGCCATGCAGAGGATCAGATCTGCTTAAATACAGAAGATTAAATTGGATGTGAAGTGATGTTGGGCATCTCTGAATGCACAGGCTAAGGGGGAGCATTGGTCATATGAAAAGGATGTGCTGTTGGCTTTCATAAGTCATCTTGCTATATTATGCAGATGCAGCATGATCTCAGGGGGAGCATGGTAATGTCAACCCTTTACGATTGATGTCAAAG
This sequence comes from Pinus albicaulis, assembly GCA_034641835.2. NCBI lineage: Eukaryota > Viridiplantae > Streptophyta > Pinopsida > Pinales > Pinaceae > Pinus > Pinus albicaulis. Next base: position 1,033,434,397 of record CM076584.1, read on the forward strand.
GGGGATGAAAAGCAACGAAAGGTTTCTATAAGACAATCAGCGGAAGAATATTGCCATCAATGCCAAAGGGGGAGATTGTTGGAAATATTGTCATTGATGGAAAAGGATATGGCAAAGGAATTGTCATCTAGATGTAGCAGAACAGAAAGAATGCATCTAGAGTTTAAGCTACAGAGCTGCAATATCAGTCAAGGAAACAGGGACAAAGAGGTTATAGCAGAATTGAAGATGGAATATGTATTTATCCTGTTGGAAGATAAAGGAAATCCTGTGTATGATTGAGTTTTGATGATACTCTGTCCCTGTGCATGTGCGAGAATGTTTGAATCTACAGTTATGTACTCCATCCCTGTGTTAATTTATATAACTATTGTATGTACTTCAGTCACGACACAGTAAAGTGAATCTGCATAATGGATGGGATTGATGGTGTTCTAGTTCTGTAAGTTGTTCGAGGAACAAATGTTAATACGATCGACAATGGAGTTATATATATATTCGTTGAATATATGATATGAACCTCGGTGACTAGTTTTTGATTAAATTAACCCCTGAATGCTCGCAGTTATAAGCCTCTACCTCTGTGCTAGTATGGAAGGCCTAGAGATGCAGTGGTATTGGTTAGTCTACGAGTCTTGGCGTTGACTATGTAATAGAACCTGGAGTATGAATAAACCGAATATATAAAGGAACATTGAAGTGGAGTTGTAATCGTTTAAATAATAAAGCTGACGGAACCATGTGCTAAGGCGGAACCATGATCAAGAGGAACAGTGACGGCAGTTTGGAGTGCAACCGTGGGTTTCTTCGCACCACCTTTGGACGATAGGTGGTATTTATGAATTGGCAACTATTCCATTCAGTATTCAACACGTGTCCCAAGAAAAATTTCAAAACCACCCTTTAAAATGCGCCTTCGCGCGTTAAAGCCCGTACCAGGACGGCCAGTAAAATTGCTTTTGCGCCGTCAATCTAAAAGGGGGAAATCGGATGGTGATCATGCGTCGGACTTGCCCGGAGTTTAATCAAGATGCGTGAAGAATAACATGAGTACGACATGCCATCGTGCGTTATTGCTTATGCAAGTTTCCCAAGCGATATCCGTCGATCTTGAAGGCTCGCAATCCAACGGTGATCGGACACTGGACTTGCACGAAGTTTATTTTGGGATGAAGGGGCACATATGTGGGCCAGGGGTCAAAGTTTTGTTGAAATATTAATCTATTTGAAAGCATTGGATATTGTTTTTGTTTGTCAATTTCTTCAAAATTGATAAACAATTTATTAAAAAAAAATAATAAAAATATAAAAACCCTGAGGGGCCAAACTAATGGAAATATTGTAAAGATTACCATTAGCGGTTAAAATAGTTTTGACCTGTGGTTTTTAATAAGGGCGAAAACTATATAAGTAATGAAAATTATGAAGAAGGGGGGGAAAAGGTTGATGAAAAAAAAATCACCTTTGGATATATCTGAAGGAATATCTGGATGCGCGAATTCTGTTCTTAACAGTAACATCTGAATGAACCTTTGGTCTTAAACGACGGACGAAGTCACGAGGAACTGGCGCATGTCTGCTAAAAGAACACATATGAATCTGAGTAAGTTTTTGTAGATCTGGTCTGCTCTGCAAACATATTATTATTACAGGTCTATACAAGAACAACACGAATATATATATATATGCAAGCCATCTACATTGAAAGTGCATATGAAAGTTGGGGTTTCTGAAGATTAATATACACAGAAGGATACACGGGATATTGAATGCATATATTCTCTGATGTCTGGATTACTTCTGATGTATAGGTTGCAGTGGTTGCACTATTCTGATTATGAAGAATTGGTCAAACATGTGTATTGATAATTGAATAAGGGGTTGCATTGAAATTGTTTGAACCAGTGTGAAATTGATGAAAGGTGGTCTGTAGTGGACCAAATGGTTAAGGCCTTCTGTATAAAGAAGCTGATGTTATGATCAGGGGGTTATAGCTCCCTTCCAGGAGAGGCTGGTAAACGAGAGTAGGTTGTAGCCTTCTGCAGGTGGGTGCCTGCGTGCTGGTATAAGTCTGCGCCAACACATAAATTGTAATATGTTTTCTTTGTAATAAAGTATTGAAGACAGAGACTTCGGCAGCGGTGGTTTTTCTCCCGAATTGGGTTTCCACCTTAAATCCTGGTGTTCATATGTGTTGCTAATGTTTGATGGTTTGTACAATTATTTCTATTCATGCTTGCTACTTTTCTAATGAATAAATGATGCAATGATCTAAGTAAAGACATGATAAGATCTATTGGACATGCAAAGTTGGATGTAGTAATGTAATATATGGTTTTAAGAGAAAGGAAAACTAAAAATTTGTCAGTCGGCTCTAAATACTTTTTCACCCCCCCCCCCCCCCCCCCTCTCAGTATTTTTCCCAACAATAAACTTTTCCTCTAAGTCTCTGATAATATTATTTTCCTATGACACTATTATCAGGGACTCCCAAGTTGTTCTCATAGCTTCAATGATATTATTTCATACAATGTATTTTGCTTGGATTAGAGTTATATTTCCTTTCAATTTTTCCTTTAAACTCTTGATCTCATTATTTGTTGTTTGACAGTCTGATCTATATTTATGAAATTTTTCTTCTTGAGCCTGCATTATCTTAGTCACTGTCTCCAAGTCACTTTGAGCCTTCTTGATATCCTTTTCTACCATCTTCAACTCTATACTCAACTGAGATAACCTTGCTGCTAGGTCATTAGTTCGGGATGGCATGAAAATAGTACAAGAATGAGAATAAATTTGACTTTTCAAGTTAAGGACATACTCTTTTAACTTAGAGACATCCTCCTCTTTTTGTAACAACTTCTGTAAAAGATTTTATTTCTCATTCTCAACCTCTGCTACCTCTGCTGCCATTGAGTGTTCTCTAGCGGACAACTTTAATTTCTCCTTTAGCACATTTATCTCTGACTCAACACTCTGTAACAATTTTTGTACAACTGACTTATCATTAGGATTCACTCCAATATTTACAATAATATTTTTCAATTATTCGTTCTAATTTGACAGAGCCCTAGAATTTTCTTTTTCCAATTTCAACTGCTTGATCACTTTTCCTAGCATCTGTTCTACCTTTTGAGCAGCTGCACTGGACTTGGTTAAGTCATTAACAATCAATTGCTATGTATTCATATGTAAATTAAATTTATCAGGTAAAGAAATTTTCTTCACATCGACAATCAAATTAATAGTTTTAAAACTACTTGATGACCCTACTGTCATTTCAGATGGGTGAGAAAAATCAATTTTAAACTGATCCTTTTCTGAGTCCATGGTAGTAAATAATCTAGTTTGGTTAGAAGGAATCTGATATTCTGCTTGTGCTTCCATACTAAATTTCATCTTTTGATTCCTCTCTGAAATATGATAAAAAACCTACTTTATAAAAGGGACTTGATCTTGAACATCTCCACGCCTTGTAGGTGAAGATGGTACATTATGTTCATCTCCTAATTGGAGGATGAAACTAGGCTAAGTATTTCGTATTTCTTTAGTCAGTCTTGCCCTCTTCTCAGATATCTATTCCTCATCTTCAGAATCAACAGTTGTTTCTTTACTTCTTTTTCCCAATTTCTCTAAGATGACGAGGGTCTGTATACTTGAACTAACGAAATATGCAAAACCTTTGTTAGCCAATTTTTCAAGTTTAGGCTTACTGTCATGAATGAAAGAAGAGTAGCCATTTTCAACCCTTCTATTAGAAATCACCTTGTGGGGGTCATAGGCCCATTTCTCACCTAACAATAAGTGCATATCTTCCAACATCTTGCTAGTTTCATTAAATCCTTGCCTCATATTTAGTACAAATGGACCCATAGAAATAGGAAATTTAAACAAATGACCCTTCTTCATTGGAAAAAAATGAACTTAATCTACATCCAGAATTTGTCTAATAAATTCCAATGCAAACAACCTCATAGGGACAAAATTTGGCAATATATAAGGTTCTATTCCTGCTCCATATAATCTAATCTCTGAATAATCTTCATATACAAACCAATCCCCAAATTTCCAAGCATTAATTAACTGGAGACACTCCTAATCTTTGGGCAGTAAACAAGGAGGAGGAACACCATTTAAAAACTTATAAGCAACTGGCATAAAAGAGGTAGCAAAATCAAATATCCCTCCCTCAGCTGGTTCATTTCTTACTATATCAGTCCAGAAAAATACTTACTGGTTTTTCTTATTTTCATCCCTTATATTCAATCCCAAATGTAAAAATTCCTCTACATTTTGATACAGAAATAGATAAGTGATAAGTGAGGGGAACCTGAAGGACCCGGTGAGGGATAAACTCATGAGCTAAGTATTAATAGTCTCTTGCCAGTAAGAGGGAATATCCAACACTACTTTAGAGTGCTTCATCATGGAAAACTATCCCAACACTGACCTGTCAACTTGAGAGGAATCTTCTTTTCCAAGAATCTTTGACAGAAATTGTAACATTGGCCTAACCTCTGTATCAAAATTCTCTAATCAGAATTCTTTAACATTTGCTGCAAATTGCTCCAAATTTGGCTTCAAGAAGGAGATGACCTGGATAAACTCCTGTCTTGCAAGATTATCATAGAATTATACCAATGAATCATCAATGAATAAAAAACATAAGACTCAGACTCAGGATAACATAGGGCTTGGTGAATTAACCAGGCTGAAAACTGAAGAACATTTTCACCTAAGCAATTCATCACAAAGAATTTACTGGGATACAATGCAGACAGTAACCAACGCACAAATTTGTAAAAAATATATGTTTTGGGGATGCATGCAGAGAGAACACTAGAATTAGCCATAACCGAATAGATGGGGGAATTCTTCTCATTCAAGATAATTTGCTGGTAAAAGGGAAAATGTTCAATGGTGCAGATGGTGTCCTGAATATCTTGCTCAGTATCCATGAGAGGGATGTGGCTTGAAGAGTCAGACAAGGAAGATTTCTTAGCCATGGAATGATGCAAGGCGATAGACAATGGTATGCAGAAATAAGAAAATAGAATGACCATAATGACTTCGTGAATGACTGAGAATTATAGACTGATAGGAGAAAGAAAAACTTGAATCCTTTAAATAAGTGGTGTTTAATTCAAACATTAATGTTGAATTAATGCTTAAACGGAAAAATAATAGTACATATGAAAATGACAGATGAGTTGCCACCAACTAGACGCATACGTCAATGCAGGAGTGCTCGGGGGTACAGAGCATTCGGCAGAGTGTTGCCCCCGCAGTGAATGAGAACCGTCGATCCTTGATCTCCCATTAATCAGTGGGGTCAACTGTGGAGGCACCTCTATGGCTAACCTGCGAGTTGTTTGTGCCCACGATTTCCCACTGATCTTCATCAAATGGAACATGCTTTAATCCCACCTGCCAATTTGCACGTGTATTAGTTAGAACTCTTGGTCCCACCTTCACATGCTTCGAAAATACTGCTTCACATGATCAATATGCGAATTATAAAATGAATTTCACACATATGAAGGATTTACATTTTATCATATATGTTTTTTTTTGTATTTTGAAAATTAAAATAAATGAAAATGCAAATGAGCCACAACAGGAACAATGGCGTAACAATGGAGGGATTGGTTAATTCGTGGACTTTCCCTTGTTGATAGACTAATGGCTACTAAAGATTAACATTTTCACCTTAATTCACACCCCTCATTTGTTCCTTATGAGTGACCGAGTAGGTGATCTACCCTCATGGCATCATACAACATTAGGGAAAAAGTGAATTGCACTTTTCAACCCAAGCCACAATTGGAATGCTAGCAAGTGGAGACAGGGATTTCACTCCAAACCTCCATAACATTTATGAAATCCTTCATATAACCTTATCACCCATTTCTGATTCATTCAGAAAAAATGATCCCTATGCCTACACCCATTATTTAATTTCATCAATACTTTTATTAGACATGTCAATCAAGATAAAATTCGTATTCTAAAAATAATAATACTCTTGATAGCCAAAATCCTTTATCTAATTTGTGTCAATGCAGCTCCATAGTTCCCTGTTATGCCCAGTCAAACTATTAAAAATATCTAAATTATAATATATATAATTATAATTATTTCATCCATAACATGTTATTTATAGCATAATGAATATCATTAATCATAACATAATAATCAATCAATATCTATCATATTCATCAATGTAATGTCCCCATCCACTTAGGAGAGATAGGGAGGGGGATTTGCTAGCCTAATAAGGTTCCAGTATGATAGGGCGAGAAAAATTAATCAAGGGAACATGATTTTCCTAGGAGAAAACATTAAAAAAAATAAAGTGATGAAAAGGGGACATGGGTCATAGGCTAATGAAAAATCACTTTAAAATTATAATTTTGGAAAACCCACTAAAGTGAATTTATTAAAATAAAAGGGTAAAATGGTTGAAAAAGTGGTGAATGAGTTATAAAATAGGGAAAATGAGGATTATCTCCTCATTCTTGCCTTTGCTCATTTGAGAAAAATAATTTTGAAGAAATATCGAGGAAGTGTCTAGGGTTTTGGAAACCCTACTTGTTGGTTTCCAGTTTCGGTGTTGAGACCATACACCGTGGCTAGTTTGAGAGCGAGATCAAATTTCACCATTGTGCTTCAGTGGAGGAGAAAACTTAATGAAGATAAGTGAGGTAAAATTGTTATCAGTTGAATTTACCTTCTATTATTGGGCTTTATATATAACTATTTGTAGGCTGAGTTTATTGCAGATGGAGAGCCAAATATGAGACACGTTCTTGGGGGTCAACATACCTACTCTCTTGTTGATCAAAGTTTCTCAATTTGAGCTTCATGTGAGGATGAGTTTTCCTTTCCTATTGTTGGATGAGTTAGCGATAAAACTAAGGTTGAGGGTCCTAAAGAAACAGGATCAGAGTCCCTCCTCAAATTTTGGTTGAGTTCATTTTTGTGTGTGGAGCATATAAGAAGTTGATATTGGTGACTATCAAAGAAAACAATGTCCCTTTTTATCTTATTGGTTGTGACTGGAATGAGTTGTTAAGGATTTAACATTCATGTTTTTGCTGATTGAGTCTAAGTTTAGAGGGTCAATATCAAGCATAAAAGGGGTTGATTATATCCTTGCTAGTCAAGATTATTGTCGGAGGAAAATCTCTAGTGTGTGGGTTGAGTTAGCTCTAGAGAGGTAAAGTGAGGTTGTTGGTGCATTTATTAGGCATACATCTCTGTTTGGTGCCCAGACTGAGTTTCATTTGTTCAATAGGAACTGTTACAAATTATTTTGTCACCATGAAATTTGACTTTCCATATGGGTCTATCACCAGCTATATCATGTTCCCTTAGAAGTCAAAAACCTTAAAGTTATTGAATCAAGTCCTTGAATTGAAGAAAAGCTCTTTAAAACCCTTAAAATTATACCTGCGCAATTTTTCTAGACTTTCTATGCACATGCGCTGCTGTTTGGTCAATAAACTGTGGGAACCCCTACACTTTTTGCTACTATTACCTATGCACCCCCATGAAAGGCAAATTAAAAGAAAAAGTAAGTTCTAGAAGCCTAGTTGGTCGAATATTCTCCCAACTAGAAGATTCTAGAGTTGTGATCAGTTTTAGCTTTATCCCTCCACTCATGGAGCTTATCCCTTGGTCCATGGAGCCTAAACCCCTTCATGATAGGAATCCATCCCCTTATTCATGGAACTGAAACTACCTCCATTTCCCTATAAATTGAGCTCAAGTTTCAGGTTAAAGGGTAGATGCTGAGATTGTAAATGTAATTGTTGAAGAGAATTCGCAAGAGTGCATACTTTCTACACCAGTTGTTGTTGGCATGAGAATGATCACACCCTTATGTCCATAACTCCATGTTGGCATTTAGAGAGGAAGGCTTATCAAAATAAAGGAGAAGCGATTATTCAGGACCTCGGGAGAAATCTATACGACATCAAGGCACCATGTTGTAAGATTACTCTTTTTTATTCAAGATAATACATATGGATCTCTTTTCCTCGTTGAGTTGTTCATGATTATTGAAATAACATCAATACTTAGACTCCTTGATCACTAAGTTGGATTAGATTTTCCTGATTATTATATGTTTCAGATGCTTTGATTCTTTTGTCTTGTCTTCGATTATAGGTTCTACTTATTGAAGAAGCCACTTTGGAGCAACAAGATAAAAGACTACATCAAACGTTTGGATTTCAATGTAGGGGCATGTCCTCTTTACTTTCTTATAATAATTCTGAAATGCAATTAGTCTAGAGAAAAAGGTTTTCAAATGGATGTTTGTTTCCAGATACTCGCTGAGTACTAGGGAGATCTCTCTTGTCAGCAAGAGGGATTAATCCGCATAACAAAATGGCGACCGTACTAGGGAACTAGAACTTAGTTTTATTTATTTTATTTTTAGTTTGAATGTTAGAGTTTTCTGATTTTGGCTTCTTTGAAAATGGGTTAGGTAGATAACTTTTAAGAATCCCTAAAAAAAGAAAACTGATTAATTATTTTTTCCAAGTTTTTCCTTGCCTTCATGGTTTTTAGCAGAAAACAATGCGACAACTTGCACAGGTTCTAGTTCAAAAAAATTCACATGTGCTCTGTCTTACACTATAAACTGCGCACCCTTGGAAATTTTTTGAAAAAATTAAAAATTTGCTTTTTTAGAGTCAAATCACCTTATTCTTTGTGTTTTCCCCAATCTATCTCAGTTGTCATATCTTATGTGTGAATTTATTTTCAACAACTTTTACATTTGTGTGATTCATCATCCTACTTTCATCTTATAAGTGAGAGTTTGCCCTACTTTATTGCTGCTCCATACAAGATACCCTCATTTACCTCAACTTACTGGTATGATGATATTGTCTTTTTGAGCCACTAAGATATTTGCAAGCCTTACTTTTATGAAAATTGATCCCTTTTTCATTTGAAAATTTGGAATAGCTTTTAGCTTACTGAAGCTTGATATCACCAAAGCATTTTTGGATTCTTTCATTTCTGCTGAGATAAGTAGAAGTTTTTCTTAGTCTGATCACAAACTAGGGAAAAACGTCCTCAAACATTCTAGATAGATTTCAAAATTAGATTTTTCTTTGATTTTGAATTTCATGCTTTAAGAGTTTTAATATATTGTTTTCTTTTAGAAATGGTTTGTTTATTGATTTGTAGTTTCTGATTTGATTGTTCAAGGAATTTCATTTCAAAAGAGTAATTGATCATTTTTTCGAATTGAGTTATTTACGAAAAAGTCTTATTTTCAAGAATTTTGTTTAAGAATGAAAGAATTGGTGCTTTGAAAATTGTTAAATCTCTCAATCTTTCCCTTAAATAAGATTTACTGAAAAGAAAAGAGTTGCACCTCTCATTTAGATGCATTTAGCGTATTTTTGAGTAAGTTCACAAACATCATTAAAGTTTCAACTTCATACCTTTTGTCTTAAGCAATAATCAAATTAAAAACAATGTGTTAATAAAATCAATCTAGATATTTTAAATTTTCTAGGGCTCATTCCACCAACATAGCTTAGGCTAGTGTTTTGGAACAGGTTGTAGTTAACATTCCAACATATTTTAACAAACAAGTATCATCTTGCAGTAGGAAAATCCAATTGTAGCATTTATGCTATGGGAAGCTCTTCTTAAAAGAGTCAAGCACGAGATCATGTCAGAACCAATGAGTTAATCGTGCCTATCTCATTGGGAAAGATATCTGATGTGCACATAATAAAAATGGTAAACCTCAGATAGACCATTGTCGAGGAGCCTGGGGTCACTTATTGGAAAACCTCTGATTTACCATATCGAGGAGCCTTCAAGGGGATTGAGCTTGATACTCTGCCCTTGCATGTATATTGGATCGTAGACTGTTCCCCTAGGTAAATTTGTTTCCGTTGGTGACCTTAGTGACCATAATCTTCAAGATTTTTTCCAAGGTGACGATAGAGGGAAGGTCTCATTGTACCTGGAACAGACGTCGGCTAGACTCACTTGGACTTTTCGGAGGGTACTCTTCACTTCGAGATGGCATAAGTGGAGGGACTTGCACCAGATTGTTTCATTAAGCAGGTTTCCAGGGTAACTGTTCCAACTGCCACTTTTCCACATTAGAATTCTACGATGTTGGATTTCATCACCAACTAGTGTTTTTTAATGTGGAAACATACTGTTTGTGTGTGGATTGTCTCTTAGACTTTATAGACATGTTTTCAATTTGATTGTTTCCATGGAAACTTTAGGTTTATTTTGTTGATATTTTTATTGATTTTCGTGTGTTAAACATTTAACCGTGGTTGAATTACCGAGACACTCTCGTAGAATGCAAGGGAAACCCCCTGAGTACACACCAAGTCAGTTAGAAAAACTTAAATCTGAGAGAGGCCAACCATCAAGGACCGGATCAAATGAAAAAGAGGAAAAATTAGTAATAATACGTCCTGATTACGAAGTAGATCAACCTCAAACAATAGAAAATTACTAAATACAACCAGAAATTTCTGAACTAGTTGAAGTTGCATCTACAACTAGTGAATTATCAACTACTGAACCCAAAATTTTTGAACCTAAAACTGAACCTGCTACATCTGAGCCTGCTTCGGAGTTCATAACCCGAACCCTTAGTCATTCTCATTCACCTCGAGTGAAGTTTCACATCACTGCGAACCTTCCTCCTGGCCTTATTAGTATCGAAAATATTACTAAAACAAAAGAAGAGGTTATACTTCCTTAACGTCAAGAATATTTAGATCTAAGGCAAAGTGAATTGATTTACTATTATAGCCCTTTCAAACAAGATCCTTGGTATTCTCAGTTAACCAACTTTATACATAATACTGGTCTCAATTATTCACCACCCCGTATTCCTTTTTACGCATTACCCAAAGGTAATTATAGACCTTCATCAGACATGTATGGTAGGTCATCCATGTTTTCTTCATCGCGAGAGAATTTATGTATGGTGGTCCATCTATTCCTTCAGGATACCAGTCGCTTTCTGGTACTTTCTCAGGAGCATCTCCCTCTCCCGAAAAAACTTGTACAATCACCTAGTCCCAATGAATCTCATACCGAAACTTTGAACACGAAACAAGTATACATGATGTCTGGAAACATTCCTAACCCTAACCCTCAAAGTAGTAATTTACTGCCTGGGGGGTAACCTCAAGGTAGTAATTTACCACCTGGGGGGCAACCTCAAGGAAATTACATACCTCAAGGGAAATACATACCTCAAGGACAGTACATACCTCAAGGATAATATCAACCTCAAGGGAAATACTCTATTTGGGGACCACAACCTCTTCAAGGGCAGTACCCTATGTTAGGGAAACAACCTTTCCAAGGACAACAACCTCCTTTTGGGCTGCAGTTTTATCAAGAACAACAATTGTTTCAAGGAGGTAAATATTTTAGTGGAAATTATCCAGCAAATTATAAAACTTACGTCTCAAATTATCAACCTGGTTATGGCCCATATTATGTGTCACAACCTTCAATAGGAGTCACTTATCCTGGAGTGTGGAATCTGTCATTGAATCAACAAAATTTGCAACCTATCGTGCAAGTACCTTATACTCAACCTATTCAGCCAACTGGTTATCCCCAAATCCAACCACTTGTCCAACCTACGCTTCAAGTTATACCTCAGGTATCTGCACCTAGTAGTGTTCAAAAACTTGGTGCGAGTACACCTAGAACTCCTATCCAAACTGTTGAATCAACTTCTGTTCAACAACCTAGTACACCTATTCTTGGAGTTTCTGTAGTCCCTGTTTCTATAGCCCCTCAAGTAACGATGACACCTGTATCACCGCCAATCCCTCAAACGACTATACATCAACCTGGACCTACGATTCAGACTACTGTTCAGACATCTGCAAGACAAACTGGTACAAGTACAATTATAACAAGCCAACCTTATATAGGCTAGTTTTTTTATCAACCGTATCAAAGGTAGTATCAATATGGACCTGTAGTAAAAAATATAGTATACCAGCATCAACCATACCCTCGTTACACATATCAGATACCAGCTCAACCTCAATATGGTACGACTAATCTTGGTTATTCCAAAAGCATACCAATTCCAACTGCACAGGCTATTCCAGGCTATCCTGGATATCCTCCTCCTGATATTGGAATCGTTCATCAAGGTTATCAGTTTGATCAACAGGATCTTAACCGTCGGTTACCATTCATTGCAACTTTAGATTTACCAGATTTTTTGTGCCTCAGAAATGATCTGATTTATTATCTTCTGTTTTTGCCACCAATTCCTAATAAGTTGCCGAGTTATATTCCCAAGTTTTAAGGTAAATCGAGAGACGACCCCTCCAACCATGCAATGAATTACCATATTTGGTGTGCATCCAACTCTTTAATCGATGATTCCATTCGATCAAGATTGTTTCAAAGAAAATTGATAGGTTTAGGTGCAAAGTGGTATATTTAACTACCACGTGGTTCACTCAACAATTTCAATGCATTAGAAACAACTTTCTTAACACACTTTCAGTTGCCTGTCCATTACGAAAATGGCACAAAAATCTTAACTTCATTAAAAACATCTACATCCACATACATTTTAGATCACAAACATGAGTGGAGACATAGAAGACGTTTAGTGAAAGTTTTCATTTCATATCAAATCTTTGCAGAATGGTTTATCAAATCATTACTTCCAAATATCACTAAAGATGTCGCTAAGGGAGGTTTTGTTAAGAAAGAACAGGTCATAGCTCAGGCACAATACTTAGCCCTTGTATATACACAGTCTGGTACTTTATATGAAAAAATTCCTGACTTACCTTACCCAGGTCAAATAACTGCAACTCCTTCTAGTTCTCATGTTGCAGACAGTGTTATTGGTTCAGTTAGCGCTAACAAGAGTAAGAAGAAGTCATCCAAAATTTATTCTTATATTATAACTTTACCAGATTCACTGAAAGGAGATTCTTCCCTTGAAACTTTTTCCGATATCAATGTTGTAGACTCATCTATAGCTAAATCTAAAACTGGTAATAATAAGAAAGGAAAGAATAAAAACAAATAAACTACATCTCCCAAGGATAAAACCGAAAATAATGAACCAGATGATGAAAAACGAAAGCCTTGTTATCCTTGTCTTATCTGTGATGAGGATCACTATACTAATGAGTCCCCACATCGGTCTAAGGTCTCCAAGTTTGTCAAAGGTTCACCCACACCAACTATACCTCCTTCAGTTTTTGAACCACTCTAAATTGAGAAACCCAATCCTAATCTAGTGATTAAATTGCCTGCTAAAGGTGTACTTCGAAAGTCATCTTTCAATCCACATGCTAGAGCTTCTCAGAATTACAACATTATTGAAGATATGGCAATATGCCCTTTAGCAATTTCTGCCTTAGAAGTGCTACAATCATGTCCAACACAAAGGAAATTACTATTATCAGCTATCGGAGCTATCGATCCTCAGGATTCCAACCTCATGGTCTTTAATCTAGAAAATTTTACACCGAGACTACCTCATCAGATGGCTTTTCAAATACCAGTATTAGTCAAATCTGGACGAATTTTTCATACTGTAACTGATGAGGGAGAATCCATGTGCATAATGTCGTTAAACTATTGGAAAAATATTGGTTCTCCAACACTCAACCAATCACTGACAATCCTTAAATCCTTTGATGGAAGAGGATTTCATCCATATGGAATACTCCAGGATCTACCTATAGAAGTAGAAGGCAAAACTGTTAATTTAGATGTGGAAGTTGTTGATGCCCCTCTTGATTACAACCTTCTTTTGGGTCGTAGTTGGTCTTATGCCATGACTGTTGTCATTTCATCCATATTTCAGCTAATCATGTTTCCTCATAAAGGAAGGATTGTGAAAATCGACCAGTTGTCATATTATTCGTCAGACCCTGTTTCTACAGACAGTATCCAACATGTTGGAAAAACTACTATCCCACACGAAGATGTTGGTGTAGGATTATTAAAGGATTTTGCTCTAATGGGAACTTTCTCTATGCCTCCACCTAACGTACCTCACACAATTGCCAACATCAATATGATTTCATCAAGCACTATACCATTCTATGACACTTGGGTAGTGCCTTCAGAATCAGAATTGGACTCTTTCAATGGAGAGATGCCCTTGAGTCCTTTTGAAATGGAATATGTAGCTATATAGTCATATTCTGATACATTTTCAGCTACTCCTGATCAAATGAATGTGATCACCAAAGAATCATCTTCTCTATCAAGCTCAGCTTTAACATCATTTTCCATTCCCTTTCAACATGTATTTCATACTGATGAAAATATTTGAGAAATTTTGTCGTTGGATGAATTACCCTGGGATGATATACATCATAGATCTTCATTTCTACCCGATCTTGATAAGTTTGAAAATAAATTTTCGTCTATTTTTACAATTTATTAAGTCAAGGAACCACAGAATCCTATATCGATTACACATTCAGATTCTGAAACTAATTTGGGAAATATTTCTACAACAGTTCCTATTGACATATCGATCAAACCTGGAATTACTGAAAACATTCATATAGGCGATTCTTGTATGATTGAAGATATTAAAGCTTACAAAGCCCTATTTCAAGAATTCTGATACATTTTTTGCCTGTTCTTACAAAGAGATGCTAGGAATCGATCCTAAGATTGTCATTCATGAAATTAAGACATATTCGGATGCTAAGCCTATTAGACAAAGATTACGTCCAATACATCTGCGAAAAGCTGCAACTATCAAAGCTGAAGTTGAGAAGCTATTACGAGTAGGATTTATCTATCCAATTCCTTGACAGATTGGGTATCTAATATAGTTCCCGTCACGAAAAAACAAGGGACTATAAGAGTATGCGTGGAATGATAGGGATATTAATAAATAATATCCAAAAGACAATTATCCTACACCCTATATCGACCAAATTATCGATGATTGTGTCGGAAATGAAATTTTCTCATTTATGGATGGATTTTCTATCTATAATAAAATCAACATACTCCTTGCTCATAAACCAAAAACAACATTTATATGTCCTTGGGGAACATTTTCTTATTGCAAATTACCTTTCAAATTAAAAAACGTTGGTGCGACTTTTCAAAGGGCTACATATTATGCTTTTCATGATATCAAACATATTGTACAACCTTATCTGGATGATTTACGTGCTCACTCTTTACACAGAGTCGATCATCCTACACACTTACGAGCTATATTCATGAGATTTAGGAACTACAAGATTCGTTTGAACCCACACAAATGTTTTTTTTGTGTGCAATCAGGACGATTACTTGGATTCATCGTTTTGAAAGATGGCATTCGTGTCGACCCCTTGAAGGTTTAGGCTACATCAACTTACCTCCTCCTTCTACACTTCGCCAAATCCAAAGTTTGCAAGGGAAAGATTTTTTTTTACGTAGGTTTATCTCGAACTATGCTGAGTTAACAAAAGGTTTTACCTGGTTTTTGAAACAAAGTGTTCCTTTTATTTGGGATGAGGTTGCTGATAAATCTTTTGATGCATTAAAACATGCGTTGACCCATGCACCATTATTACATCTACCCAATTACCACCAGGACTAGTTTTTATACTTAGCTGCCTCTGATTCCACCATTGGAATGGTTTTGATTCAAGAGGATGAATATCACAATGAGCATGTGATCTATTATCTAAGTTGGAATCTCAACCCGATGGAAATCAAATATTCACATGCGAAGAAATTGGCTTTGGTAGCAGTGCAAGATGTCCAACGATTCTGTCAATACATACTATTACGTAAAACAAATTTGATATCTAATTGCAACCTGATGATGTATATTTTGACAAACAATTACTTGGGGGAAAATACTCTAAATGGATTTTCATCCTACAAGAGTTTGATTTAGAATTCGAGAAATATAAATCAAAGAAATCACTAGTGTTTGCTGAGCTTATGTGTGACTTTCCCAATACTGAGACATAAATCGTGGTAGAGAATCCCATCGTAGATGAATCTCTATTTCTCATCAGTACATTAGATCCATGGTATGGAGATATCATTATATATCTTCAAACCAAAAACATTCGCCTAGAGATTTCACATTCAAATCGACAGAGAATTCGATATCAATCCCAACAATACAATATTGTTGGAGACACTCTTTATCATCGTGGTGCGGATTCTGTTTTTCGACATTGTATAACTCACGAAGAGGCTAAAAGAGTTTTGAATGATTTCTACTCTAGAGCGCGTGGTGGTCATATGTCTGGGTTTACCACAACCCGAAAGATATTGTGCGATGGTTATTTTTGGCCATCGTTATTCAAATATTGTATTATTGCAGTCCGAAAATGCCACAAATGCCAAATTTTTGAGTGAAAGATGCGTTCACCTCCAACTCCTCTTCACCATATCATTGTTGTTAGTCCTTTTGTGAAATGGGGCATTTATTTCATTACATGTAACCCTCACTCAGCCGAGGGGCATGGGTATATTACTATTTCTGTAGATTACTTTACCAAATGGGCCGAGGCGATGCCTACATTTGCAGAAAATGGAAAAACTACAACTACTTTAATATTCAATCATGTGATTGCTCGTTTCAGTGTGTGTCAAGATATTATCACAGACCATGGGAGTCATTTTCAAAATATTATGATGACCAAACTTTCCGATCAACTTTGCCTACACCATGATAATTCTACTCCATATTACCCACAGACTAATGGTCAGGTTGAAGCCGTCAATAAGGTTTTAACCACCATGATTAAACGGATTATCGTAACTCACAAATTGAATTGGCATATCATTATTTTTTTGGCACTATGGGTGTACCGAACCTTTGCAAAAACTGCTAGAGGGTTCACTCCTTTTCAAATTTTCTATGGTTTAGAAGCTGTGTTACCCATTGAATGCAAAGTATCGTCGCTCAAATTAGCCATTGAGTTGTTACCAACTACCATTGAAGAGGAAAAACACTTTCTGTACTTAGCACAATTAGATGAGACTCGGCGCACCACTGCATTGCCTACCAAATCTCATAAGAAATGTGTGAAAACTCAGTATCATCAAAGTATTAACCCTCATGTTTTTTCAGAAGGTGACCTAGTTTTAGTATACAATCAAGCTAACGATAAGCTAGGTGCTGGAAAATTTGAACCAATGTGGCATGGTCCCCATATTATCAAGCCTGTGCTTGCAAAAGGAGCCTATGAATTAACTGATTATGACGGGGTATCTTTAGATAAGCCTATAAATGGTATTTATCTTAAGAGATATTATGCTTTAATTTCGTGTGAAGATCTCTCTTGTACAATAGTTACTTTTTAGAATAGTGTGTCTTAGATTAGATAAATCTGCCTAGATTAGTTTTGTTGTTACTTCTATCGCTGCTTATCTTGATTATTCTTAATATTGCAGATGTCGACATCCCTTCAAACATACATTGGTTTTGCTGATGGTGCCTCTCGTAGTACATGTAATATCTCTTCCACGACTTGGGTTATCTATTCACCGATCGATGAGTTAGTTTCTATTCATGGTGTATGTCTTGGTCAAAATACAAACAATATTGCAGAATATAGCATAGTCATTGAGATATTATCTGATGCCATTTCATTTGGTATTTGACATTTGATCATTAGGTTGGATTCAGAACTCATTGTATTACATTTAAACAAAGTATATGCAATTAGTAATCCAGTGTTATTGAGATTGTTTTTGAAGGTTCATCTTTTGGAACAACAATTTGATTATATTGAATATCAACATATTTCAAGAAATTTAAACACATTGGATGATGAATTAGCTAATTGTGTTCTAAATAGACATTTGCAACATTAACAGAGTAAACCAAAAAAACATTCAATCCATGTTGAACAAGATACTCAGATAACAAAAGTAGTAATATCATTAGGATATAATAGTTTGTTTTCAAAAAATATTACATCATCTGTGATCATAGGTTCAAACACCTTATGATCTAATAGATACTGATACAAAAAATAAAAATGTTGATCCACAATGATCATCCACTATCCGTGATGATGATCATGGTAATAACTATAACATGCGCCACCTTGCGCAAAAATCTCCTAAATGGACCTGGAACACCTGTCACATGTCTCTGAAGCCCGAGAGGGATATCATCTATTCCTATCTCAGGAATGTCTATGGTCAACCTCTCAAGTTTTTGCTCCATGTTAGCTAGGATCTCTGTTGCCTAGTCTTGCAGAGGTGCTACAGGCTGTGCTTCCTGCCTATAAAAATGATGAAGTGTGGTTGGTCATTGTGGACCAAAATCTGCATTAAATTTTTTTTGTCAGTATTGGACGATAAAAATCAAATAAAATTTATATTAAAAACATCAAAATGATTCACTTACCTGTCTCATCCCACTGTGCCCCTAGAGGAAAATATGTTTCAAGATCACCCCATTAATCGATTCCTGCATAAGGGAAGTCTTCGATGGTGAAGAATTGGTTCCTAAGCCACATAAACTATGCTGGATTAAATCAAACTACTGAGCCACCCTCACCTCCATGGTGAGCCATTAGTGCCACCCATCGCACCATCCGAGGTTCCTAAGGAGCCCCACTATCTACTGGAATCAACTGTGGAGCAAGAAGAGGAATTGAATCTAAAGCAAATGAAATGAGAATGGCACCATATCTAAAGTTTTTCATCTTCACATTCTTTGCTATGGTTAACTGGCCTTTCACGTTGGCCAATACTCCTTCTCAACAGTTAAATATGGTCCCCCCAAGACACTCGACTACTATTTGCATCTGTGACTTAGTAGCCACATGCAGAGCTGCACTCCTGCACAATTTGGTGACTGTAAATGATATCACTTTGAGATCCAATCGCAAGATAGTTTTAATATCTATGCAACCATCCTTTAAATCTGCCTCATTGCTACAATATTTCTCTTTGTAACTGGAAGTGGGTAGACCTCCCTATTTGGCCCCAAACAAGGATATTCTTCTTCCTCTCTGGGACAATCTGGTAAGGAAATGAATGTCCTCGAGCTCAATTTCGAGCCGATGGTCGCCAATTATGAAGCATTGGTATTGAAAATCCCATGTGTTTACAACACAAACCATTAGCTCCACTTGTGCTTTCATCCCTTGGATAACCCAGAATTTGTATAACCCACAATTATTTAACACACACATAGTTGTATTATCATCCATAGCTTCATTGTCTATGAGCTTATGTTCACGTTCTAGCCACTCCAACATGGTGGAACAACCTACAAATAAACAAATTTAACAATTAGAACCATTTGGAAGAGAAATTGAACCATTTTTTAAGAGAAAATTTAATTTTATAAAATTTCACGACGCCTCCGCAGGTTCTGTGTGCAGACAGTGCAGACGTCCGCATGCACTCCACCCAGAACCCGCGACAACCGGATAGTTTTTATTTTGAAAAATTATCGGGGTCTATATTTATCACTTACATTAACCTCGGACCCCTAAGGGTGTAATTTAAAACATAAAATCCTATTAAAAAATGAAATTGAGACTCAAAATGAAAATGAAACTGATAGAATGAAGACAAAGATGATGTGGATTACCTGGTTCTAACGATTCAAGGAATGGATGGTCGGTTCTCTCGATATTTTCTATGGAAATTTTTAGCCAAAATCTCTCTCTACACTGCTCTGAATGAAAAAGGAGAAAATGATTTGTTTTAGCCCCTTTTTACAGTTTTTAAATGAATAAAATATTATTATTTTATTTATTTTTCACTTTGAAAGGTCATTTTTAAATATTTTTTTTACTTTTTGGAAACAGGTATGTGTAATCTTTTGAGTTTTTGTACAGGATATAGGATTTTTTGGTGAAAAGAATTATTTTGACATTGAGTATACTTCTGTCACTTTTTTGGGCTCTGTAAAATTACGAAAAAGCGAAACCCTAGAGTTCTCTTTTAAGCCCTTTTTAGACTCTCTAAATATGAAAAGATCTTCGAGTACCTGACTATTCGAACTCGTTAAAGTAAATGAACAGTCGTCCCTTTAGTATAAGTTTAACCCTTTTCCAGACTGAAATGGACTAATTACGAAAAAGGTATACGTTGACTAATCATGGTCAATAGAGTTCTCTCTTGCTTTATTTTATCCTTTTTTGGGCCTTAGATACTAAATTTATGAAAAAGAACAATAATGGATTTTACTAATGTTTTTGTTATGACTCCTTAAAACTGAAAAAATACCAAGTTTCTCCTATACTGGACTCGTTAAAATTTAACAGTAAAGGACCTGTCAATTACAAATAGGACCGAACCACTCCTTCTTAGGGTTCGATTTTAATACTAAGATGGACTCATCCAAAGGATGAGCTTACACAAACAAGTAAATTCTATCCTCCTTAAGCTTGTCAAAAATAAAGAGGTACTTGCTATTAATGGTGGGGGGAAAGGAGAGAAAAAGAATCCAATTGTCACCCTTGTTTAAAAAGCAGCATACCACTCTTGAACATGACACTTTGTCACACTTTTACCTAGGTTGGGAAATCCTTTTTCTAACAGTTAATAAAACCACATTGAAAGTATTCAACCGGTTTCTGGGTATTAGCTTTGTAGAAATTTGAATAATTTTCTGAATTATTCACCGAGATTATCTTGATTACACACTATTTAAGCTTCATGCATAATACATAACCTCTTCTACAATTGATGATCAATATGCGGAAATAGAAGCAGTCGCATGTGCACATTAAAACATAATCAAGCACACATATAACACAGTATGTAATGGGGAAAGCATACAGCTGAAAACCCCCAAATATCTGTATATTATAATGATAGAGAACATGTAACAATCCGTAGATACTGATACTCCTCACAAGTACTAAATAATACTAAATTACTATCTCCAATAGTTACACAAACTAGCTCAGTCTGAACAAGTCACGAGTTCAAATCTCCTCCAACATTTTCACCTTTCCTCTTTCGCAATCCAAGATGAGAATGATGAGATCCAAGTTTGAATCCCACTGGCTTGTACTGTGCAATCCTCATTGGCAATCTCAATCAATGTGTGTGCAAATCTCATGCACAGCTATAGTCACAACTGATAGTAGACTCACCCTTTCCCCCACCTCTAACACTGGTCTCCACTGAACTGTCCATGCATTGCAGTTAACTGATGTATTCTTTAGTTGATTTATGAGTTAATAATTAGTGAATTAATTAATAATTAATTCACACCACTCATCACTAGTGTATTTATCAGTTAGACTAAATACAACTAGTTCAACTAAGTTAAACCGAACACAACTCCATCAACTGTCTCATCAACTCCACCAAACTCTGCCACATGAGTTCTAACTGAAGTCAACCATGCAATAGCTCAAATAACCCTTAGGAAAAGTGTATTTCCTTCTGTCAGCTGCATGTGCCACATCCAAGCATCAAACTGAAGTGCTCCAAGAGGATAAGATGATGTTTATAGTCTAAATATTATTAAGGGTTAATAATATTCGATTGTTCTATTTTTAGCCTGGCAGTCTAAAAATAGATTCCGCCCAATGTCTAAAAATAGAGGTCCATATATTTTTACCAACTCGACCAATCATCCATAAATAGCATCCTGAAACTCATAGACCATGATCCATATGTCTAAAAATAGACATAGTCTAAAAATAGACTTTGCGACAAAAATCACTTGTGTGGCCCCCACCTAGTTTAGGTGATCACTTTCCAGCTAGGATCAGGAAAGATGTTTCAGGATGCCTCCTTCACTGTTTCTTGTTGCAATATTCAACACTCCCTCTCAACAAGAAAGGACTGTCTTTGCATGCGACATGCAACTCCATGCATTCGCCCTGCAACCTTCACAAGCGCCATGCAACTCCATGCATCTGCTGTGCAACTCCTCTGAAACTGAATAGGCTCCAAAAAACTCAATCAGTCTGATGCATATATCATCAAAGTATTCGAATTTTGCTGGTACCAACTGCACATGTCATCAGGAACCACTGCGTTGTTGAACTCTTGCACCCATGCACTCTTGCACTTGCTGTCAACTCTGATCCGCGCTCCAGTATCCAACACTGTCACTTTGATTTTCCTGCATCAATCCAACTGATCATGCTACTGCTGCGCTGTGGGCACCTCGTAGCCAGGTTCAACTCATGAGATCCACACCATCTCATGAATCCTGCCCAAAAATCTCCTCTTCATATTAATCATGCATGTCACCCCACCTCTCACCGGGTGGTATAGCTGCATGCACTCCCTCTGCCCATCTGGCACGAAATTTCTCTGAATTAGTGGTTTCTTCAACTCCATGATCCTCATCTTGTGGCTGCTCCACATCCTAAGCTTCACTATTACCTGCATGCAAAAATTTCTCCCTCTTAAGCATCAATTACATGTCTTTCTTGCACTTCCCAATAGTAGGAAGCTCCGTAGACATCCCATCTACTTCAAGTCTATAGAGATTATTTGCTTGAATCCCAACCTTCTTGACTTGTCCTGTTGCCTTGTGCCGAAGGAAAAATTTTCCTTCACTGAAGACAACTTCATACCCTTTATCCTCTAACATTGCGACTGAGATCAAATTCTTCTTTAAACCTGGAACATGCACTACATCTTGTAAAAGAATGAGTTTACCTGACTCCATCTGAAAGGTTATGGTACCAATGTCGGTTGCATTGTATCGTCCATTGTCACCCAACTCAACATGCAACTAGAGATCTTTCTCCACCAAGTCACTAAAAAGATTCACATCTCCCGTCATGTGAAAGGAAGCGCCACTATCAAAATACCACCCCGATCCCAATGCACTAGACACCATGCATGTGATCAATGAGAAGTCCAGCTCAAATTGCGAGGCAAGAGCCTCACCAGCTGCAGCTCCAGCAACCTGCTTGTTCTTCTTCTTCTGTGGACAATTTGTGGCGTAATGTCCATGATCGTGACAGTGAAAACACTTCACTTTGGACATGTCACGCTCTTTACCATCCGCACCGGATTGAGAAGCATTCTTCTTGCCCTTCCCCTTCCTTGCTTTGGCAGCCAAAGCACAATCTTCTTCATCAGATGCCTTTGATGAAGATCCGTCCCTGGTACTCCGCCTTATCTCCTCTTACACAAGATCCGACCAAAGTCACTCCCATCCTGGAAATTTCTCCCGACCATTGACATAATCCTCATAGGAATGCCAACTCTTCGGAAGACCAAGGAGAGCCAAGCTCACCAAGTCCTCATCATCCACACTAACTCCTACACTCCCAAGCTCATCCCTGCAGTGGACAAATTTTGTCAAGTATACCGGAATAGTGTCATTCTTCTCCATCTTTATTTTCCTGAGTTTATCCTTGAGCACCAACTTCCTCTGGTCGCTCTTTCTTTGGAAAAATTCTGTAAACACTTTCCACATCAAGTATGGAGAAGCTTTTCCATGCAACCTGAATACTATGTGATCCTTCACGCCCTCCAACAGAATCCTTCGACACCTTGCTGTCTTCTTTTGCCAAGCCTCAACTTGAGCAGCATTAGTAGGCTTTGGGACTTCAGCATCTATGAACTCCTTCAGCCCGTTGTCATCTAACACCGCCTCCATATTGTCTCTCCATGCAATATAATTCGAGCTGCCTTCAAGAGCATACTCCAATCGCAATCCTTGATAAGACTTTTTGACTTCAACACCAAGAAAACACTGCTGCAAATTCGAATTCCACCAGCTCAAAACTCAACCGCTTCTGATCTAATGTGAGAACAAAGTATTTCTAGCACAGAGATCAACTGTAGGGGCATTTACTGGATATATCACCTTTCAAAGAAATGATGGATCCAGAGGCTACCTGGCCCACTTATAGACTCTGTCTACCGAAATAAATTGTAATCACTGTAATAGATCTGATGATCAATTACGCTCTGATACCATGTAGAAATTTGAATAATTTGCTGAATTATTCACTGATATTATCCTGATTACACACTATTTAAGCTTCATTCATAATACATAACCTCTTCTACAATTGATCATCAATATGTGGAAATAGAAGCAGTCACATGCGCACATTAAAACATAATCAAGCACACATATAACACAGTATGTAATGGGGAAAGAATACAGCTGAAAACCCCCAACTATCTGTATATTATAATGATAGAGAACATGTAACAATACATAGCACAAAGCTCCTCACAGCTCTCAGCACTATCTCCAATAGTTACACACAAACTAGCTCAGATCTGAACAAGTCACAGGTTCAAATCTCCTCCACAAGTCTGCCTGCCTCTACTGCGCAATCCAAGATGAATAATGATGAGATCCAAGTTCAAATCCCACTGGCTTGTACTACGCAATCCTCATTGGCAATCTCAATCAATGTGTGTGCAAATCTCATGCACAGCTATAGTCACAACTGATAGTAGACTCACCCTTTCACCCACCTCTAACACTGGTCTCCACTGAACTGTCCATGCATTGCAGTTAACTGATGTGTTATTTAGCTGATTTATGAGTTAATAATTAGTGAATTAATTAATAATTAATTCACACCACTCATCACTAGTGTATTTTTCAGTTAGACTAAATACAACTAGTTCAACTAAGTTAAACCGAACACAACTCCACCAACTGTCTCATCAACTCCACCAAACTCTGCCACATGAGTTCTAACCGAAGTCAACCATGCAATAGCTCAACTAACCCTTAGGAAAAGCGTATTTCCTTCTGTCAGCTGCATGTGCCACATCCAAGCATCAAACTGAAGTGCTCCAAGAGGATAAGATGATGTTTATAGTCTAAATATTATTAAGGGTTAATAATATTCGACTGTTCTATTTTTAGCCTGGTAGTCTAAAAATAGATTCCGCCCAATGTCTAAAAATAGAGGTCCATCTATTTTTACCAACTCAACCAATCATCCATAAATAGCATCTTGCAACTCATAGACCATGATCCATATGTCTAAAAATAGACATAGTCTAAAAATAGACTTTGCAACAAAAATCACTTGTGTGGCCCCCACCTAGTTTAGGTGATCACTTTCCAACTAGGATCATGAAAGATGTTTCAGGATGCCTCCTTCACTATTTCTTGTTGCAATATTCAACAAGATTTAGGTCAAATGCTGCCAAGCCATCTGCAGTGTCGTTATGTGTTCAAGAGAGAGTTCAAATAAACCATTCATTGTAAACATTTGTCTCCATTCCCGTTGACCATCCCTGAGTCAGTCCTTGCAAATATTTATTCAAAACTTGACTAATGGTTCCATGTCGTGGGATTTCTTGCAACGTGTCTCTTTATATCGACGTAATCTCATTATCTAGAAAGTTGATCTAGAATCCTATCAGTACCTTGGGATCTGCATGCCCTAATGGAAAGTTTCTCACCTTCGACGACAGGTTGCGTCATTGACCTTCGATCAAATGATTCTATGAAGTGTTCGACTATAAATCATTCATTCACACTTCATGGATTGTACTGGAGTACTTTGAAAACCATTTTCATTATTGGTGGTTTCTCTCACACTTTTTAACAGTTCACATCATTGACTGGTAATCAAGTGGTTTCTACCATGTTCGACTTCGACACAATCAATCGCATGGATAGTTTCATACTAGTTCAAGAAGCGGAAATCAAGACCCTGGATCTAGTTTTCACCATCCAGGTTGCAAGGAGTTTTATTATTCATGATACAATAGAATACTCATGATAGATGTCTGCGTCCATACTGTGTCTAATTTTGATGTAATATTGAAATCATATATGTACTAGAACATTTAGTTAGTTTTGATCTAAGTATGGGAGTGCCTACCTCAACGATGATATATATATATATATATATATATTTGCATTGAATTTTTTTATAGGTTTTCAATCGGTGTCTCTGATTCAATCCTTGGAATGATAAAGCACTTCACTCTTCAGAATAACCTCAAAATTCACACTTTAGGGGGAAATATGTTACACGTTATTTTGTCACCATGACAGTTGACTATTCATATGGGTGTATCACCACCTATATCATTTTCCCTTAGAAGTAAAAAACCTCAAAGTTCCTGAATCGAGTCTTGGAATTGAAGAAAATATCTTTAAAACCCTTAAAAGTCTACCTGCGTGATTTTTCTAGCCTTTCTCTGCGCATGCGCTACTATTTGGTCAATAAACTGCGACAACCCCCCCACTTTTTGCTACTATTACATGCTCACCCCTGCAAAAGGCAAATTAAAATAAAAAGTAAGTTCTAGAAGCCTAGCTGGTCGAATATTCTCCCAATTGGAAGTTTCTAGAGTCGCGATCAATTTAATCAATATCCCTCCACTCATGGAGCTTATCCCTTGGTCCATGGAGCTGAAATCCCTTCATGAGAGGAATCCATCCCCTTGTTCATGGAATTGAAACTACCTCCATTTCCCTATAAATTGATCTCAAGTTTCAGGCTGAAAGGTAGATGCTGAGATTGTAAATGTAATTGCTGAAGATAATTCCCAAGAGTGCATACTTTCTACACCAGTTTTTTTTGGCATGAGAATTATCACACCCTTATGTCCATAACTCCATGTAGGTATTTAGAGAGGAAGGCTTATCAAAATGAAGGAGAAGTGATTGTTCAGGACCCCGAGAGAAATCTATACGACATCAAGGCATCAAGATGTAAGATTACTCTTTTTTATTCAAGATAATACATATGGATCTCTTTTTCTCATTGAGTTGTTCATGCTTATTTAAATAACAACAATACTTAGACTGCTTGATCACTAAGTTGGATTAGCTTTTCCTGATTATTATATGTTGCAGATGCTTTGATTCTTTTGTCTTGCCTTTGATTACAGGTTCTACTTATTTAAGAATTCACTTTGGAGCGACAAGATAAAAGACTACATCGAACGTTTGGATTTAAAGGTAGGGGCATTTCCTCTTTACTTTCTTATAATATTTCTGAAATGAAATTAGTCTAAAGAAAAAGGTTTTCAAATGGATGTTTTTTTCTAGCTACTCCTTGAGTACTAGGGAGATCGCTCTTGTTAGCAAGAGGGATTAATCCGCATAACATGCGCTCATATTATTTTTTTAGTAGTTTAAATACAAAGACAAAATAGGCCACATCCCTAAGGACTGTATTTTTGTAGCTACACAAAGTGGACTAATATGTATTTGGAGATTAATTCACTAGGATAATACCTCAGGTTCCTCTATTCCATTAATTATTGTATTCTCTATTGTTAAATGATGAAAGGAATGTTTACTCTTGATATATTTTGATAGTGCAAATATACTACTGTAATGTGTGCATTTATGAGTCCAATATAATCACCATATTTTTATTCAAAGCAACCTTGGAACATTCATTCAAAAATATGTTTGTTTACTTGAAATAAATTGTAAGAAGAGCACCTACAACCATGTATACAATATGTTTGACAAACATGAAACATATATTCTAGTAAAAGTCAGAAATTTGCAGAAAAACTTAGTGTACTTCTAGGAGGGAATCTTAATGTGGTATCAAAGCATGGTCTTGAACAGTTATGCAGTTTGAAGGTTAGATTTGAGTAGAGGTTTTATGAGTCACAAAGAACGCCACTACAAGGGTGTTAGTTATAGAATAATTTAGCAAGTTATAGAACCCACTCCACTAAGGGAAGAAGAAGAAGAAACACCCAAGATATGGAAATGGGAAGAAGCACCCTCTTGAAAAGGAGATATTCATGGGAGGAAAATTAGGATTTTAAAAACTTTCTCAGCATTCTAAATGACTTGGCTAAGGGCCAAAAGGAGATGGTGGAGTTGATGAAAAACTTAGGCAGTAAGAGTGGTTCCACTAGGATTCCTATGCGGGAGAAACATACTAAAGATCTCATTAATGGTGAGGGATATAATAGTGGAGAATCCAATCATCCGTGCACAACAGTTCAAAACCACCCCAACATATGTAGCAGGTCATGCAGACCCACTATGACATAATTTTTTAATGAAGTAAAAACTAAACAAGTGGAGCAGAATAACTAAGTTATTCCTTTTGGGGATTATTTGGTGTAGTGTAGGACGCTGGGATGGGACTTAAAAGCTACCATGAGCTTCACAAATTCTGCAACCTTTAGATGAAGAAAAAGCCTAAAGGTGTTCAAAAGGAAATGAGGCAAAACAATGAGCTTCAGAAGACATTAGGGAAAGTGTTTATTTCGTGTTTTGATGGGTGAAAAAAATTCTCAGCTAGATCATGATGGAAACCTACTTCCAACTAAATCACATGACAGAGGTTGATGCCATTAAGTTGGATACATTACATCTAGATGTGAAAGCCCATGAGTGGTGGTATCATGGGTTAGTGGCCTTGGGTCATGTCAGCATCACCTCATACTCTGAGTTTACTGAAAGGCTCATAGAGCACTTTGAAAAGGAGGATCCAAAGATTCATTTCAGAAAGTTAGCAAAAATCAAGTATACTAGCATTCTGGAGGCATATATCTTAGAGTTTCAGAGCTTGGAAATTAGGATCACAGATATATCTGAGGCATGGTTGGTTATGTTATTTGTGGAGGGGATATTTAAGACTCTACGTGGTTGGGTTAAAGGCTATCAGCCTGTCATTTTATAATATGCAATTAATAGAGGCAGAGATATGCATGATGTTATTCCTAAGAACATATGTCCTCCCAAAAATTCCCTCCATCAAAAGGGTAAAGATAATAAACCCTTTCAAAGGAAGTACAATAAGAAATTGAAGCTAAATTAGGAGACCGAGAAGGAGTTGCGGAAGAAGAAGCTTTGTTTTAGCTAATAGGAACCTTGGGTGCCATGACACATATGTGCAGGAAAGTATAAGCTAGGAAAAGAAAACAACATTGAGGTCTACATAGATATTCATATTGATGGGAGGATTGGGAGTTAGGGCAGGGATAAATACAGGAGTAGGGACATTCGACTACAGGAGAGGGTTCATATCATGTTGGGGATAAAGGCCCTTCTATTTCATCTATGCCAGGACTTCACAGGTATCATGTATTTAGAGTCACGGGGGTCGTGTTGGGGTATAATGTGACAGTGGGGCATCCCAAAACTTTATTAAATTCATGTTGGTGGCAGAGGGAGATTCAAATATAGTATTTTGATGGATTCATGGTGGTCATATTGTATGGTAATCAAATGGATTGCACTATATGTGTTAGTATGATTCTTTCGTCGTAAAAGATCACTTTAGCTATGCATATCAAGTAGCCCTAACATCAAGTATGGCTGCAAAATATCTTTAGATTTGCTGCATAATATTAGATCTAAGCATAAAATACATTAAGCAGATAAAATGTGAAATGGCTCCATGCATCCAATGAACAAGACAAGAACAATGTATAAAAAGAATCTTATATTATATTAAAGAATGGGGCACCTGAGAGGAAAACAAGAAAGGTGTTTTCCCGTTCTCCTCAGTGGGATGGGTTCTTGGAAGTCCTCAGTGTTTCAGATCTAAAATTCCTCTCTTTGGTTGATATGACAAACCCTAACAAACATGGAACTCAATGGGAGTTCAAAATGAAAACAAAATGAAATTGGTGACCAAGAGTAGATCTAGTGTGATCTAATGCAATGGAGGTGACAAATGAATGGGGAAAACCCTCCTATTTATAACAAAATATTGGGGTGTTCTAGAACTCGGTGCATGAATAAAATATTATTAATCACATTCTAGAATCACATTTTAGGAATATTTTACTATATTTGTTGGAGGGAAAAGGGTTTTTGACTTGGGTCAATTCCTTTATTTATAAATAACAAATAAAGAAATGATTTATTTATTATTTAAGGGAAATGAGGGGAATATAATTAAATAAATAATGGTTTACTTAATTATTTAAAAATGATTTAGTCAAATTTAACTATGAATATTATTTAAATAATGATTTAAATAGCTTATTATTAGGAAATAATTAAATAAATAATGATTTATTTAATTGATTACCTTGTTTTAGGTTAAATATGACCAAGAAATGTAAACAGATGTGGTGAAAGTGATTTTACTTGGGGTAAAATTGGTCTTACATGGTGTACTTGAGTTTATCTAACAATAATGGGTTAGATGACCAAAAAATGGTGTAACAGATTGCCCCCCAACGTACGAGTGTTAGGAGAAAATCGTATGATCGAAGTACGTTGTAAGAACTCAATCACTAGACAGTAAAAAATGAAAGAGAGGAATGTAAGATAATCTAAAGTGGTGGAGGACTAGACCCTGAGGAGATGAGACTTACAGGTGCAACAAGTATCAAGTGTATGATGTGGTACCAATGTGAAAGGCGGCGGGGGAGGCATACCTATGCCCGCCGAGACAATAGTACAAAGAATAGGGCACCCGGAAAACCACAGAACATAATAGTAAAGCTAGTGCTGGCCTAAACATGAGCAAAAAAAAAATAAGGATGAATCCCACATACATGATATGCCTAGAATAATCGTCAGTACTTATACAATAATTTTGTAGTACATGAGATATAAATGCACCCAAATGCCCCCTACACATAGGGAAGGGCTCATGAAATCAGGCGGACACGTGCAAATTGAAAAGGTGCTGCAAGCGACTGAGGCCAATATCATCGAAGGAGAGGAGCTGCATCAAGGACTGGAATGAAGAAGTCATCCGGGTATGTGGGGGGCTACTTGCAGGGCCACTCCCTCATGAGGGTTGAGAAATCTCACAAACATCCAGGTATCACCAATGGCTGCTGCGGCGTCACTGGACCATCAAGTGTATGGATCATGATCATGATGAAAAGAGATCGAACCAATGTACACTACCCCCTAGACCTGGCTTCTGGAATAAATGAGCTGATGTCGACAGAAGTAGGTCCGCCATAGGTGAGGCAATCAAGGAACCCCAACTAAGGCACGAGGGAGAATAGTAGAGTGACGAACAGATAGACACTAATGATGATGATGGAATGAGGGGTACTAAGTAGCGGATGGATGACTTCCCTTGTTAGAGCACAAAGGGTATGAATGGCTTGGCAGCAATTGACACAATATCATGAGGGATAGAGGATAGTGGGACTGAAGGCCATAATGTGCGACACGAGAGAGGGACCGAGCAATAAAGGATATAGGGCTATAGCAGGATACAAAGGGACTCTGGATAGATTCCATGAATGTGATGATGACTCAACTCAGATGCTCTAAACAAGGGCGACTCGATGGTGCTGCCACACAGTAAAGGTCCAATGGGGGACCATAATAACATGAGTACAAGAGGGTATCTCATGATGAAAATCAACACGAACAAGGACAAGTAAGGAGGCAAAGTGGTGCCCCCAGTATAAGTGTCGTAAGTGAAGAAATTCGATTTTGAGAAGAGGCGAACAGACGCTTCGTGGAAAAAATGTGTCCTAGTGAAGTATCAAAACATAAAAAATTGACCAATACCCATTTGAGTGCTCGGTGAAAGCTTTCCAATGAGGCGGACGGTGTGTCAAACGGGGCTATGGTTTGGTCGCAGTGGGTGAAAGAAAAAACATGGCTTTTCTTCTAATAAGGTGTTTTCCCTCCAAAATCATTCATTTGCTTGTGTAGCTGTGGTGAATGTGGAGAGGAGAGAAGGCCCTAAATCTTACGATGATCGTAGCGGACAAACCGACCGTTGGAATTGTGATCCGTCAGTTGGAGGTAAGAGGACTAATCTTAAGATTTGTTTTTGATGGATTCAAGTTGTAGATTAGGGCTTTAAATCTTAGGAAGTGCCCCTACTTCTCCTTCATGGCCGGGTCACACTTTTTGGGGCAAAAACTGCGACCTAGGACGCAGGTTTGAGCCTGAAAAGTGCGACCTGGCCCAGGTTTTTCCTGAAAAGTGTGACTTGTGAAAGGGAGGGATTTTAGGTGCTGTTTTGGACTGAGATTCAGTTTCGGTGTGAGTTAATCCAGTTTTGATTATCTGTAGACTGACAAAGATGGTTTTTTTATGCAGAGATGGCAGATATACGAATCAAATGGAGAGAAAGAGATCTAGGTACACTGCAGACAAAGATCGAAGAAGATCAGGGTGTCCGTCGTGCACTGGCTAGATTTGGGGTTCTAAAATTTTGGGAGAACCCTTTGATGAGAGCTGGTGAGCCCCTGTTATCCCGGATTATCAGTTATTGGGATCTAGATCATGAGGTGTTTATAGTGCAAGGGCATAGGATTGACCTGACAGTCCAGGATTTGTATTTCTTGATTGGACTCCCTCCATTGGGGATGGTGGGGAATACGCACCTAGTGCTATCGCGTGGGCGTAACATTATGGAGTTTGTGGAGTGGCATTGTCGGCCGAGTGTCTGAGTCAAAGGGACTCGGATATCTATTGGGGATCTAGAGAGGTTGGAGACCCGGGCAGTGGCCGCAGCAGTGTTGTGGATCGTGGGAAGTCAGGCACTCCATCACATCACTGGAGGGCAGATGATGATTGTAGAGAGTGTGTTGGGTGGGACCTACTATGGGTGGGCCCAGATGATGGTAATGTTGCTAAAATGACAGTTGTTGCTATGTCGGTGGCAAGTGAATCATGATTGTGCCTACGGGACAGTATTGTGCTCTTTCTTCTTTGAGAAGATCCCAACCTTATGACCTCGCATACAGGTGCCTGATGGGGGTCCGAGAGAGCCTCGGATGCGTCGGTGGGGACGACTACTGAGTAGAGGAGGAGGAGGGGCGGTCGGGAGGGTGTTTCGACCAGAGTTCTTTGCCCATTGGGACCAGATGTCGTTATACATAGACGACTATCCCTATAGTGGGATGAGTTATTGGGGAGATCCAGACTTTCCGCTACCACCGGGGCGAGTATGGGGACCGGATGGTAAGTGACAAGCAACTAATCTGTTAGGTTCCTTTTCACAGTTTGTGACTAGTATGCATGGTACTAATATTTATATTGTTTGGGATGTAAATGTAGCTCCGATTAAACCGGCTGGATATATGGGAAGACCAGCAGCAGCAGGTGCTACAGGCGCAAGTGGATCGAGGATAGGACATAATGAAGATATGGCCGCATTGGTGGAGGATCTCTGTCATAGATGTGAGGGACTGCTGACCGGTGTGTCAGAGCGTGGATGGCAGGATTTAGACGACCGATACATAGAGCTATGTGTTGGTCTCCCCTCGGAATGGCGAGGGATCATGCGACGCATGGTGATGGCCGAGCAGACGGCGCGTGATCTACGAGCTGCGGGAGCAGAGCCGTTGGCATGGGATCTTCCGAATGGTGATTATATGTGGGGCAGGTGGTGCCCCCTAGTAGTGATGTAGGGGCAAGTGGTGCCCCCCATTTTGTAGTAGTGGTTTTTGGAACATGCTATGGGCATGTTGTATGTTTCAAAGTATATGGACTTTAAAACACATGTTATATATATATATATGAGTTTTATGTGTATTTTGTGGATGCTATTGTCTTATGTGTGATAAATGCCAGTCTAGAACATGGTTTGGAATCTAATCTACATAGTGATTGTGACTTTTAGGGATGTGATGGAATGAAATAAATCTAAATTCCCGTATAAAAAGTCTCACCCGTAAATATTGTCTAAAAATGATAGGATTATGCACACGGTAGATGCCATTAATTTGTAAGACAATAAGAAAGGAATCCAAATGAACTTCCAGATGGAGGATACAATGGGAGAGAGCGTCAACTAGGAGACCGCGAACGACATCATACTTGGCCTGGTTATTGGTGGCGGTGCCAATGCAGACCCCATTTGTGAGAACAAGGGTATGCCCAGGAGTAAAGATGGCCCAGGCGGCTGAGGTGAGGTTTCGGGAATACTGACTCGTGCCATCGGCGTAACCAATGTAAGGAGTGGACGAGAGGGTCGAGGGAACAACATCACAAGAGAAGAGAAGTGAAGAAGATCGGGGACTGGTGTTGTGACGTACATCATAGAGACGAAAGGGAGGATCGGGGTTAGAGGAAGAAAGGGGAAGGTGGTGGATACCACAAGATGCTGCAAAGCTACCGAGATCATCGTGTATGGTGGAAAGGCACAAAAAAGGGTCATCGGGGGAGATGACTGAAGAGCAAGTAAAAATATGATCCAAACATGAAGGGCCCAATAATGGCGCTGAAGGGGGGTCAGATGAAAAAGGTGGAGTGGATACGGAGGGGATGTACTTCGAGGGTTGGGCAGATGATGATAGGTACAAGAGAGGAGCATCAAATTCGGACATCTCAACCTCGGGGGGAGGGATGTCAATGGTTGTCGGAGGATCCTCGAGTAAACTCGACGCATACTAAGCGAGGATGGACGAGGTGGATTGATTTTGTTCCACTTCATACTCGTGAATGACCTCTAAAGAGGCGCGGTAATGCGTGAGGTGAGGAGAATGGTGAGAATAATGGCCATGGACAACACATAAAGCACAGGGTTTGTTGGTGCGAAGGGCCTTTGGGTTCTTGGTTATGGGGACGGGGGAAACAGAGGTTTCCGAGGCTGACGAATCGGGGAACATGACTTTGACCATGGGTTGGATATGGGGCAACTCAAGACAAGTATGGGTGGCGTGACTGACAGCATCACACAAAGCACAAGGCTTGGTGGGTGGAGGGGGAGTAGGATCGGGAGCGGTGGCTTTATCTTTGGATGCCCCCCTACGAGTTTTTTGTTTCTTACTCGTAGCAGGTTTGGCATGAGAAGGGTCGTGCAAAAACGCGATAGGTACCGAAACAGTGGGAGGAGCAACGGGAATCGGTTGAACGGGTGTCACAGCAATGTATGGTTTAGGGTGGCCGGGAGGGGTTGCGGTTGGAGGAGTAAGATACCATACTGGTATGCCCAAAGTTAAATTAGGTAGGGAAAGGGTGGCCATGATAGGAACTGAATAGACGCCAGGGGGAAGGCCAAGGAAAGGGATTTGACTGATGGAGTAATGGCCAGGAGGGATGGTGTCTAAATGGCAGAGTCCAGAGGGAACCAAGACGGGAGGATAAGGAGGTTTCGAGGGGTGAGGGGGAGGTGAAGGACCCGGTGGGAGAGGTTGAAACATTTGAGGAGAAGGGCTAGGAGTAGGGTGAGTCGGATGAGGTGGAGGTTGCTGACTAGCTGGAGTCGGTGGCAGGAGGGAAGCTTGAGACGATTGCATCATGCAAACATTCACCGAGCTAGCATCAGAGAGAGGAGGAGGGGGGGACCGGGGAAGGTGCCAAGCAAAGACGAATCTTTGTAGATGACAGGGGAGACACTGGTTAAAGAGTTTACAGTTTTCTTATTGGTGACAGTAGAAATGGTGGACTCAGGTGAGGTTTGAGATTTAGGTTCATGATATGATAATTGGTCAATGGTGATGATCTTGCCATTATGAGGGAAAAAAATCTTGCGGTGGACTGCGGATGGGACGGCTGACATGGCGTAGGTGTAACTATGCCCCAAAAGGATGTTGTAGTCGAGAGGGGCATCGATAACTTCAACGTCGACATAGACAGTCTTACAGGCAAGGGTGATAGGGCTGTTACGAAAAATACCAATGGGTTGGGAGGCATGGCCATCCCACGCATGGAGGGTGATGGTGGAAGGGGCCAGCTCAGGGGATCCGAGTTTTTTCCAAACCGAAGTGGAAATTACATAGGTAGATGCCCCCTCATCAATAATACATCGAGTGACATTGGCATTTCAGATTTTGACTGGGATTTGGAAAGCGACTGAAGGAGGAAGAGGGGGATGGTTTGACTGACGGGCGTCGAAAATAATTAATAGGTCATCAGCAGGATCTACAACACCCATGGCAGATAGTAGAGCTTTCTTTTGAGAAGGACACGACTGGAGGAGTTCCAATGTTGAAATGGAAGCTGGAGATTGTGCCATATCATCTACTATGCTATAGGAATGGGCAGCCTGACCAAAGGCAGCGTTTCGGCGTAATGGACCCTTAGGAATTTTGGTGTGAACCTCAACTTTGGGTGGAGGGATTTGTAAGGGACCATTGGGTGTCAATAGAGGCTCTGGAGAAGTTGATGATGGGGACTCAGAGATAGACGGTACGGGAGGTGGGGAGTATTGACGAGACCGAGTTTGAAGGTTAAGGTCAACAGTGAGAGGTTGGTCAGAGGACATCATAAGAATCTGGTAATCGGAAGAACCAGAAGGAGAAGGGTGAGTTGATGCCGGGGCATGAGTAGCCACAAATCCTTGTTGAGGGAAAGGATCGGTCAACACAGCGGGCTAAGAGGTAGAAGTAGTGGGGGGGACAGGGGAAGAGGAGTGTTGTCCCTAAATGGTGGCCTGAGACTCCCACATCTGTCACATCTGTGGTAAGAGGGGACAATCGTGAGTGTAGTGACTGAAAACACCGCAACATGAACAGGGCTTATTTGTGTGAAGCAACCTATCCTGCTTGGGTTGGGAGCCCTGGGGATGGGTAGCAGTGTTAGGGTCAATGCTAGAAGGATTGGGTCCATGATTACCAGATGTAGATGGATTGCCTCGCCGCCGTCGTGGAGGAGGAGGAGGAGTAGTCGCACCGTGTTGTGCAAATACGTGCCCTAGAGAGGGTAGTAAGTGCGGCTGTGGGGGGGGAGGAGGCAAGGGAGTGGGAGGGCCAAAAGTTGGAGGAGCTGGGACACTAGGCTGCGGATAAGTGTAAGGGTGAGAATGGGCAACATTGAAGTAAGCAGGAGAGTGGGCGAAAGGAGGTGGCATGCCAAAGCCTGGATACATGTTACCGGGATGGGGAAAGGTGCTGGAGGTGCTGGCCCTGCTGGGAGGAAAACCGTAGGGCATAAGAGGTGGAGAAAAGGTGTGAGACATGGCTCCAATAATACCGTCGGCAGAGTGAGAGGTCCCGGGGGCGTTAGTGCCCCCGGGCTTGGGGAGATCAGGAAGGACAGTATAAACATAACCAGACTGGGCATAGATAAGGTCATATTTTAAGGTGATTTGGAGGGCGGCTTATTTGGTTTGGGGGAAATGGGAGGTGACATCTTTGAAAATGGGAGGTAAGAGGGAGCGAAGGAACCAATCCATGTAAACATGATCTTCAAAGGGGGGAGCACGGCATAAGCTTCGTCGTCTTTGCCACTCTTGAACATGAGCGGAGAGACGTGTTGAAGAGGATTGCTGAAAGGAGGTCAACAGTTCGGTGCCAGTGTCGTATCAGAGAGGGAGCTGGAAATAAGACAAAAAGGCTTGGGCAATGGTTGCAAAAGTGGTATGGCAAGAGGTGGCTTGATCGACATACCATTTGGATGCTTCACCGGTAAGGGTGCGTTGGAATAAACGAAGATGAATGGAGTCGTCGGTGATGGAATTAGAGGAGCACCACATGTGGAAATATCGGATATGATTGGAGGGATCTTCACTAGCAAGGCCCTCGAACTTGGGAATGTCGGAGGGGAGCTTGGTTAGCATAGCAGGCCAACTGACATCGTGGCGGATAGGATCATTGATAAGTTGATTGAAGTTGGGGAGACTAAGGCCGGCCATATACGGAAGTAATGGGGCAGTCGAGGTAAGTCCCATAGTGGTTCCACTGGAAGTGGACCCGGCAGTAGAACTGGGGTTAGGGTTAGGTCCAGAACTAGACATGGTGAAGGTAAAGGGGGGAGAACCAGAATGATGGGAAGAACCCGAACAATCAGAGGAAGAGTCGGACGGCGGACTCAGGGGAGGACTTGCTCGATGACGACGGGAAGGAGGAAGTCGACCAACCGGAAACTGAGGGTGAAGGCCAAGAATTCATCGGGAGAAACGCCGTGGAGGCGCAATGATGACGGGAAGAAGAAAGACCGACAAGGGCAGCAAGGTGCAAAATCAAGACGCGACAAGGGAAAGGAGGTGCAGTGTTGATTAATTTTAGAGTCTTTGCAAGGCAGTGTTAACCAGGCTCTTCTTCACTTAGGGTCAGTGTGTGGCGTGCATTAATTTTAATTGATTAAACCCAGACGTTTTGAGAGTAAAAGAAAAAGTGTGCTGCGTAATGGAAAAGAAATCTGCA
The DNA here is from genome assembly GCA_034641835.2 of Pinus albicaulis. Taxonomy (NCBI): domain Eukaryota; kingdom Viridiplantae; phylum Streptophyta; class Pinopsida; order Pinales; family Pinaceae; genus Pinus; species Pinus albicaulis. Next base: position 1,033,472,329 of record CM076584.1, read on the forward strand.
GTAAATAAAACTGAAAGAATATAAAATTAACAACTAAACAGACAGCAATCAAACCCAAGAAGGTGGGTCTCTCAAAACTAGTCTAGAAGGGGCAGAGCATGCTAGCAAGAGACCAAGAGATTGAAGGTCCGGAGGGACTAGGATCTAATGGAGAAATCTGCTGGAAAGTGATGCAGAAAGCAGCAAAGAGGCAGGGGCAAGGTTGCTGCTAGAAAATAGGAGATCAGCTAAAAGGAGGGGGTCAAAGGGGTGACCCCAGAGCAGAACCCAAACAAAGCGAAAGGCAGTGTATAGAAAGGGAAGAAAAGCTGACCTGTGAGGATCTGAACAAGAGGTATCAGATCTGAAATAAGGCTGAAACTTCTAGAAATGCAGATGTCTGAAAACAACAACAAACTCTCCCACAAAAAGTGGAGGGAAATGAAGCCCTAAGGGGTAAGAGTCCCACTTAGGTGAGTGAAATAGATCAGAAACAGGTCTGAACAGGTGGAGACAGAGGCTGGAACACCCTGACAGAAGCTTTAGTGAAACCCAGAAAAAGTGCTGGCAGATTGCAGAAAAAGGTGCAGGTCGCAAGTTTGGGCATGTTTTCATGCCAGGTCGCAGATTTAAGGCATAAAAGTGTGACCTCAAGGCCAGGTCACACTTTTTGGGCTGATAAGTGCGACTTGCAGATCCAGGTCGAGCGGCGGCAGATTTCAGAAAATTTTGTCATCTCAGCAGCGGCTGATGTCGGTCACCTGCGCAAAAAGGCCAGAAACACACGGAAGTTAGAGATTTGAATGTTTGAGGGTTTTAGAGGGGAAAAATAGCATAAAAATGGAAAAAATAGGAAAAATAAAAAATGGAAGAGAAACCCTAGGGTCTGAAACAACTGGATATGCAGGAAAATAGAAAACGACAGTGGTCGCAAAAGAAAACCCGTGTGGAGTCGCCAGTTATTAGTATGATTCTTTCGTCGTAAAATATCACTTTAGCTATGCATATCAAGTAGCCCTAACATCAAGTATGACTGCAAAATATCTTTAGATTTGCTGCATAATATTAGATCTAAGCATAAAATACATTAAGCAGATAAAATTTGAAATGGCTCCATGCATCCAATGAACAAGACAAGAACAATGTATAAAAAGAATCTTATATTATATTAAAGAATGGGGCACCTGAGAGGAAAACAAGAAAGGTGTTTTCCCATTCTCCTCAGTGGGATGGGTTCTTGGAAGTCCTCAATGTTTCAGATCTAAAATTCCTCTCTTTGGTTGATATGACAAACCCTAACAAACATGGAACTCAATGGGAGTTCAAAATGAAAACAAAATGAAATTGGTGACCAAGAGTAGATCTAGTGTGATCTAATGCAATGGAGGTGACTAGTGAATGGGGAAAACCCTCCTATTTATAACAAAATATTGGGGTGTTCTAGAACTCGGTGCATGAATAAAATATTATTAATCACATTCTAGAATCACCTTTTAGGAATATTTTATTATATTTGTTGGAGGGAAAAGGGTTTTTGACTTGGGTCAATTCGTTTATTTATAAATAACAAATAAATAAATGATTTATTTATTATTTAAGGGAAATGAGGGGAATATAATTAAATAAATAATGGTTTACTTGATTATTTAAAAATGATTTAGTCAAATTTAACTATGAATAGTATTTAAATAATGATTTAAATAACTTATTCTTAGGAAATAATGATTTATTTAAATGATTACCTTGTTTTGGGTTAAATATGACAAATAAATGTAAACAGATGTGGTGAAAGTGATTTTACTTGGGGTAAAATTGGTCTTACATGGTGTACTTGGGTTTATCTAACGATAATGGGTTAGATGACCAAAAAATGGTGTAACAATATGGGTCCCCAAACTAAAAGTAACCATGGGGAACTACACATTGACAGATGGATTCTTCATGGTGTATGTACCGAATACCAATTCTGTACTCACTATCTAGTGGCTTTACTCCATCAAGAGATACACTATCGATCAAAGGAGGATGGAGAAGGATTTTATAGATCAGAACAACAAAAACATATTTTTTATGTCCATGCATTAGTATCCACCCAAGATAGTATCATGTTAGAGTATGGAGGTAATGTTGTGGCACGGGGACATAGAATGGGAAGTAGAGTGCCATATTTCAGACAAAATATAGCTGTAGAGCCTCATCACTGCTTCATTTTAACACTCACTTTCTCCTACTTTTCCTCCTATTTGTCATCATCATCAGCTCAAATAAGCATTAAAATGAAATTTTTTGACATGGAAAGGTATTTAAATGACCTATATTTCATATTAATTAATGTTCCTTATTATTGGATTAAAGTTTGTATTAGCTACAAAATTGACGTAATTATGCAGCTGATCTGCGTTTTTGTAGCCATCTCCATGGTTCACTGGGTTATGAGGTGCCAACATAGCAATGAAGTATGTGGACAGTTGGAGATTGATCCCCTCATGGATTTCCTCCTATCCATATGAGCCAAATCATGCAGGGAATCATCCATTTGTGTAGTCAAAGGAGTGGTCAACACACGCTGAACAAGCGAGCGAAGAGTCCAAGACAATCATGCTTCACGATTTTGTTTTCCAAATAGCAAAACGTGAAGAAAAACAATTCTATTATCTGTTGAAAAGTTTAAGATAGGATTTATACACAGGATTTTATAAATACAGGGAAAACAAATACCTGAACAATGTGAAAATTGTAATGCGACTTTGAAGTTTTAAACTTTGTTTTTATTCCTTTTAAATGAAGAAACATCTTGGAGATTTGATGCACAACTAGTTGATGGAGTAGATCGTTGAAACCACCTATTTATGGATGGCCCTTGCAAATAGAGAATGTTATACATTTCATGTTTTTTCATAAATATGTTTTTATAATTCTATTTTATCATTTGATGTAGTTTCAATTCACGTTTCCATTTTGTCAAATGCTATAGTTATTTCCAAAATTCAACTTTTGTCACTTGAAGCAGATTTTACATAGTTTCTGTTATCACTCATTAGTTTAAAAAATAGTTCATGCTGTCTCATAAGTCATTTTCATGAAATTTTTGAAAAAAATTGCATTTGGTTATATCCACCATAAGTCTAAAGCCCATCCCAAATCATGTCATATCATGTCAAATCAACCTCATATCATATATTTTTCATCCCCGTGATTTTCAATCACAAAATATTACACCTATCAGTTGTTCACAGTTTCGTAGCGAATTATATGGAAAATCAGTAAATTTCGCTATGAAGCTGCCTAACAGTTTCGTAGAAAATCTGTCAATAGTTAAATAGTTTTCGTTACGAAACTAGGTTTTTCTACAGAGAGTGTCAGAGTGGTGTGAGGTGTCAATTTTTTATAAGACAAGTAAAGGGTGAGGTCATTTGAGTTCGTTATGATGATTTTCAAACATGCAAATCCGTATTTTCTGTCAATATTGTATTTTATGGTCACATGCGTCATCTTCAAACTCTGAGTTGTCAGATTACCTTTTAAAACTTTACCCCAAGCTACTCTTTGTCATTCAGTGTTAAATCCTTTCATGTTAAGTATCCCACTATCGATATTTGAGAGTTGCTTCACCACACCAAGAAATTTGCTATTCGAATTTGGTTCTACAAGCGAGGAAACAATGAGTATAAAGCATCATGACATCGAAGAAGAAAACAAATAAGGGTGGCCATTGTGTAAGGTATGAGCCCATGGATTTGAAGCTACTGAATGAAGATCCCACTGCTATGGAGGATTTCAAGAATACGAGCTACCTATAGTTCTCCCAGAAATTGCAAGGTTTCCATGCATAAATTTCCAAAGAATTTGCCACAAATTTTACAGGGACAACATCAAAAGTTAGGATTTTGAATTTCACAGTGTCACCAGACATCATCTCCCAAACTACAAAAATTCCTAGAAGTGGTGAAGAATGGTTCAAAGGCAAAAAGTTCAGAATTGAGGGCTATGAAGAGTTTCTCAAGCAAGAGCATAGAGGAGCTGATATGACTAATGGCCTCTGAGGAGTTATATGAAATACAATTATGCAAAGCTACTGTTGGTGATCCAAAAATACTTCACCTGCAAAGGGATATTCCACATGGTTTATTATTACCATATTAGACTCCTTTTGCATTTTTTTGGTAAGCAACCTCTTGACCTACCCTTCTTTTTATACAGGCGTGTGGGAAATATGTCAGATAGAGTTCAGGTCAAGTCAAAAGGTAATGAGACATCAATATTTCACCATGGTTTGATAAAACTGCTAATGTTGGAATATTTGAAAAGGTTAAATAGAGATTGGACCTCTTTTCTGTTTATGAGTGGGTATGAAGTAGATGTAGTGACTCCAAAGAAAGTTTAAAAACCTATAACTACTACATCTCCAGCTGCGATAGAAGAGATTGAGGAAGAAAGAAGACAATCTCCTGTAGAACCAATGGACATTGAAGAAGAACCTCTACAAGAAATTGATATCCCTCAACCAAAACTTGCAAAACAAAAGATTAGAAAACAAAGAAGTAAGATAATTAAAAGGAGTCAGAGATTGGCCAAAGGAAATCTGGAAGACATTCTACATGCAATAGATGTTGAGGAGTCCCAAATAGTGCAAGCAGAAGGCATTGAAGGTGATTGAAGGAAAATGAAGAAAGGTAAGTCTGTCAAGAAATTGGATTTTGCAGGAGAGGATGTTGGCTTTATATTTCAGCCAAGGAAGCCAATGACCAAGTCACAGATTGCAAATAATACCATGGAAAGCAAAAGGGTATAGAAATTCAGTGAAGGTATGCAACCAGAAAATATCATAGATTTATCCCCAGCAGCAGAAGAAGTTGTCACTATGCAGAGAAAGGGAAAGGAGAATATGGTTGGAAAATCAGATACAAAACTCTTCATAGAAAAAATAAGACAAGAAAGGGAAGAAATACTGGAGTTGAAGTTGGAAGCAGAGAATCACATGTCTGAAAAATCTGAGTTTGATCAGATGATGAAAAAATGGGACAATCAAATCTCAAGTGTTTCAAAATCTATGATTAATGCTAAAAGACTACTAAAAAAGGACCCAACCTCTAAGACTTGTGGTCAAACATACCAGGAAGATGAACCTACATTTGCAAGCTAAAAACTAATCATTACAAAATCAAGTGGAAGACCTTTAGGAACAAATGGACATGATTCAAGATGAGTTGGCGAAGAAAGGACTGAAAATGAAAGTGATTGAACAACCTAAAGGTCAACCTATTGTTAATGAAGATGAAACTCCCAAAGATTGAGGAGTTGAGCTGATAAATTTTTGTTAAGGTTTATAGCTTGCAAGGGAAATAAATTTTGGCTCAGAAGATCAAATTTTGAAGAAAATTACAAAATTTGCAAATTTTGCCTTATTAGGCAGTTTCGTAGTGAGCTCTAGGCTTGAAGGCCGAAAAACGCTACAAAATTTATGAAGATTCCTTTTAGCCTTTAAAAATAGTTTTGTGAAGAATTAAGGAGGGATTTATATTATATTTAGATATTTTGACCTAATAAATGTTTTTGACCATCAGAGGTAGCAGAAGGAAGGGTGAAAAGACAAAAACTATTTCGCTACTAAACTACGCTACGAAACTGCCTAAAATACTATGTTTTGCAGTGAGGGGTTTTTAAATAATTTTTGAAGGTTCAAAGTGTTGGCTGTGGAGCCTGATTATCTTGTTTACTTTGTATCACAACATTGGACCCCTGTACCTTAAATGGGGCAGCAACGCCGCCTATAAATTAATCGCTGCCGTGGGGGGTTCAGGGGGGGCGGTAGCGACTTTATGGATCCCCCCCCTGGTGGGGGGTTTCGGGGGCAGCACTCCCGAAACTAAAAAAAAATGTAAAATTGCCTTGTAAAATTATAGTAATTTCTATTCAATCTGGGCTGTTCATTAGGAAAATGATCTGACGGTAGAAGTTATGTTTAGTTTAGGGTTTTTTTCCCTAGAAGGAAACCCCTCACTTTTATGAGGGTATTGTATTGCGGCTGTGTATTGTATGTGTATTATCAGAGTGAGAAACAGATAGGGAGACTGTGACAGAGAACATAGAATATTACAGTGGATATGCTATAGGTTTTGTCTCTTCATTCTTCTGGATAATAGAAAGGAAGGACTGGTTGTTCGGGGTGGACATAGCCGAAACTGGGTGAACCACGTATATCTGTGTCTCTCTGGTTTTATGTGTTTTGTGTGCTTGCATTTTCCGCATATTTTATGTGTTTCATTTCTCTGTAATATTTAATTTTCTAACAATTGGTATCAGCGCTGAAGGTATATTTGGCTGATAAACTCGCAGGAAAGAACTATTCCTGGTTCGAGTGGGAGAAATGGCGAAAGATGGTAAGTTTAGGGTTGATAAATTTAACGGCCAAAACTTCCCGCTGTGGAAGATGTAGATGGAAGATTATTTGTATTACAAAGATTTGTACCTACCATTGAGTGGAAAAACAAATAAGCCGGTGGCCATGACAGATGCAGAATGGAACATTCTCGATAGAAAGGCACTCGGAACAGTACAGTTGTGCCTTGAGGCGTCAGTCGCCTTCAATATTTTGAAGGAAACAACAACAAAGGGTTGATGCAGACGTTAGCAAAACTATATGAAAAACCCTCAGCCTCAAACAAGGTATTTCTTATGAAACGACTATTTAATATGAAGATGTCAGAAGGTGGGTCTGTTGCAGACCATTTAAATGATCTTAATACAGTTACCAGTCAGTTAAGTTCTGTAGGGGTAAAATTTGATGATGAAGTTAGAGCTATGTTATTCTTGTGCTCATTGCCAGAGAGTTGTAATGGTTTAGTAATGGCCATTAGTAACTCTATCTCTAGATCTAGTACTTTAAAGTTTGATGATGTTGTCGGTGCTATCCTTAGCGAGGAAATGCGATGGAAAAGCTCCGTTGAGACATCGGTAATGATTTGAGTGCAGAGTCTAGGGGAAGGACAATGGAAAGAGGAAAGAGCTCAGGATATCGCAATAAATCAAGGAAAGGCAGATCCAAGTCCATATTGGGGATAGTGTGTTGGAAATGCTGAAAGAAAGGACACCTAAAGAAAGACTGTAGATCTCGGAAGGGAAAAGAAGGAGACAGACAGCAAGAAAAAAATCATGAAGAAAATGTGACAGGTGATGTGTTACAAGATGCTTTGATTCTTGGGTTGTATATTCAGGGGCTTCATTCCATGCCACACCTGATAAGAAATATTTTCATGACTATGTTCAAGGAGATTTTGGACAAGTTCGTTTGGGTGATGATAAACCTTGTAAAATTGTTGGAATGGGTAAGGTTCTTGTAAAAAAGAAAAATGGAAACCAATGGCTATTAAAGGAGGTAAGGAATGTTCCAGATCTAAAGAAAAATCTGATTTCAACAGGGCAGTTAGGCGGTGAAGGTTGTGTGACAACTTTCACAGATAAAACTTGGAAGGTCACCAAAGGAGCCCTGGTAATAGCAAAAGGCGAAAAGGTTGGTACATTGTATTTATGCAATGGTATTTCTAACTCTGTTAATGCATTAACTTCCAAAGGAGCATATGCAGAATTATGGCATCATAGGCTCGGACACATGAGTGAGAAAGGGATGAAGATTCTTCACTTAAGAAATTTGATGCCAGGTTTGAAGAATGTTGATTTGGATTTCTGTGAAAATTGAATTTATGGAAAACAAAAGAGAGTAAGATTTCTCAGAGTTGGGAAAGAAAAGAAGAGTGAAAAATTGGAGCTTGTGCATACAGATGTATGGGGACCTGCTCAGGTATCATCTCTCGGTGGCTCTCACTATTATGTTACATTTATTGATGATGCAACTAAAAAAACTTGGATTTATTGTATTCAAAATAAATCTGGTGTATTTGATACTTTCAAGAAATGGAAAGCCTTGGTTGAGATTGAAACAGGAAAGAAGTTGAAGTGTCTCAGATCAGACAATGGAGGTGAATATTGCAGCAAAGAGTTTGATAGGTACTTTTCAGAGCATGGAATTCGTAGAGAGAAGACAGTTCCAAGAACACCACAAGAAAATGGTGTGTCAAAAAGGATGAACAGAACAATCATGGAGCGTGCAAGGTGCATGAGATTGCATGCAGGATTGCCTTTACAATTTTGGGCAGATGCTGTAGATACTGTTGTTTATCTAATAAACAGAGGGCCTTCAAGTTCCTTGGATGGTGGTATTCCATAGGAAGCATGGACAGGTAAAAAGGTAAACTACTCTTTTTTAAAGCCTTTTGGTTGTGAGGCCCTTGTCCATATTAATAAAGAAAATAGAACAAAGCTTGAGGAAAAATCAAAGAAATGTACCTTTATTGGATATTTTGTTAATGATTTTGGTTATCGCTTATATGATTATGGAAATCACAAAATCATTAGGAGCAGAGATGTAATATTCAATGAAAAGGTCTTGTATAAGAATCAATTGCAGGAAAAGAAACAGGAAAAAGAAAGCAAGGAATACACAGTTCTTGATGAGATAACTAAAAAATTAAAGGTGCCTAAAAATAATAATAATCAACAACCATAGCAGCAACAACCACCACAACAGAAACAGGGACCTCAAACACCTGAAAGTGGTGTTAGAAGATCTACCGGGATAAGTAGACCCCCTGAATGATACTCTCCTTCATTATATTATTTATTGTTGACTGATTCTGGTGAACCTGAATGTTATGAAGAAGAAATGCAGGTTGAAAGCAGGAAGAAGTGGGAGCTAGCTATGGAAGAAGAGATGGAATCCTTAATGCATAACCAGACTTGGGACTTAGTCAGGTTTCTTGCAAGTAAAACTACATTGCAGAATAAATGGGTTTACAGGCTGAAGGAAGAAGATGGAGGAAAACAAAGGTAGAAAGCTAGACTTGTGGTGAAGGGGTTTGCACAAAAGAAAGGTATTGATTTTGATGAAATATTTTCCCCTGTTGTTAAGATGACTTCAATCAGAACTGTTTTATGTCTTGTAGCAGCGGAATATTTACATCTTGAACAATTAGATGTAAAGACAACATTTCTTCATGGAGATTTGGAGGAAGAGATCTATATGCAGCAACCAGAAGGATATGAGCTCAAGGAAAGAAAATTTGTGTGCGGGTTAAAGAAGACCTTGTATGGATTAAAACAGGCTCCATGGAAGTGTTATCTAAAATTTGACAGTTTTATGTTTGAACGGGGTTATACTAGATCTCACTCTAACTACTTTGTTTATATTAAAATAAAAAATGATGGAAACTATATTTTATTTCTATTGTATGTAGATGACATTCTCGTTATGGGGTCTAACATGCAGAAAATAAATGTGTTCAAAGGAAGATTGGAAAATTTATTTGTAGTTAAGGATCTGGGTGCCGCAAAACAAATCTTGTGTATGAGAATAACTAGAGACAATAAAAATGGAAAATTAACATTGTCTTGGAATGAGTATATAGAAAAGGTGTTGGAAATATTTAATATACGAATGACAGTTAGTACACCTTTTTCTAGCCATTTTACAAAGTTAAATGAAGTCTTGCCCCAAGACCCATGAAGAAATGGAATATATGTCTAAAGTTCCATATGCATCAGCAGTTGGAAGCTTAATGTATGCAATGCTCTGCACAAGGCCTGATATTGCACATGCAGTGGGAGTTGTAAGCAGGTACATGAACAATCCAGGTAAAGAACATTAGATGGCAGTAAAATGGATTCTCAAATATTTGAGAGGTAACACAAATCAAGCATTATGTTTTGGTGGTTCAAACATTGCTCTACAGGGATATGTTGATGCAGATATGGCAGGTGACAGAGATAACAGGAGGAGCACTACAGGATATGTATTTACTGTAGGAGGAACAATTGTCAGTTGGGTTTCAAAAATCCAAAGTGTTGTTGCACTTTCAACAACAGAAGCAGAGTATGTTGCTACTACAGAGGCTAGTAAAGAAATGATTTGGTTACAAAGGTTTATGGATGAATTGGGTAAGAAGCATGATATGGGCACGCTATATAGTGATAGCCAAAGTGCCATTCATCTTGCAAAGAACTCAACATTTCATTCCAGGACTAAACACATACATCTCAAGTACCATTTCATATTGTCATTATTGGAAGATGGAGAGTTGAAGCTAGAAAAAATACACACTAGCCAGAATCCTGCATATATGCTAACAAAATTTGTAACCAGGGAAAAACTGAGAATGTGCTCAGTTTCAATTGGTCTTCAAGGATGATGATTAAGATGAGAAACATCCAGGTCCAAAGAGGAGTCATTGTCCAGCAAATGAAGTAGCGGTGGAGTTGCTACAATCAGTCTCCAAGTGGGAGATTGTTGGGTGTGGAGCCTGATTATCTTGTTTACTTTGTATCACGGCATTGGACCCCTATACCTTAAATGAGGCGACAACGCCGCCCATAAATTAATCACTGCCATGGGGGGTCTAGGGGGGTCGGCAACAACTTTGTGGAGCCCCCCCTGGCGGGGGGTTTCGGGGGCAGCGCCCCCGAAGCTAAAAAAATATGTAAAATTGCCTTGTAAAAGTATAGTAATTTCTAGTCAATCTGGGCCATTCATTAGGCAAATGATCTGACGGTAGAATTTATGTTTAGTTTAGGGTTTTTTTCCCTAGAAGGAAACCCCTCGCTTTTATGAGGGTATTGTATTGCGACTGTGTATTGTATGTGTATTCTCAGAGCGAGAAACAAATAGGGAGACTGTGAGAGAGAATAGAGGATATTACAGCAAATCTGCTGTAGGTTTTGTCTCTTCATTTTGTTGGATAATAGAAAGGAAGGACTGGCTGTTCGGGGTGGACGTAGCCCAAACTGGGTGAACCACGTATATCCGTGTCTCTCTGGTTTTATGTTTTTTGTGTGCTTGTATTTTCCGCATATTTTATGTGTTGCATTGCTCTGTAATATTTAATTTTATAACACAAAGGGCATATGGAAGATCAGACAGCCATGTGGAGGCATCCAAAAAAATAGGGAGACATCTCAACAAAGATTCATCGCTTGAAATATGTACCACTCATACAAAACAACATGAAGAAAAAATGATATTTATTGTTGATCCTTTCCTAGATAGTATTTATGTCTTATGTCATGGAGAATTCCATTCAAGCACCTGGTCCTTATTTATGTAATGATCCCACTCTTAGAGAAGTGTAGCTAATAAATATAATTAGAGTCCCTGTTGGAACACCTAATCCTACATGGGTAGGTGTGGAATGCGAAAAGTCATAATGGAGTCCAAGTGACCTTGGAATATGAAACCAAGAGTCACACCATTGTACTATAAATGTACATATTTGTATAATGGAAAATAAGAAAGCCTCACGCTTATCATTCATTGTGTGTTGAGTCTCTTGTGTGTGTGTTTATCTTCTCCTACACCATTTGTGTGCTTTTACATGGTGTTTAACATGGTATCAGAGCGGGCGATTGCTGGCCCTGCTCCAATTTGAGTGAGCCATTTGTGTTTATGGCCTGTGCATATCTACAAAAATTCTTAACATTTTTGCAGCGCTCAAAGTTTCTGCAGTAGTGCTTTTTGCTGCATTCATCCATCAAATATTTTCTGCAACATTCAGAAATTGGCAGCATTGGTTTTGAAGAAGGCAACATTGCCCATCTGAAGGTTTTCATTCTAATTTTTCTCTGCAATTTCTGCCCATTAAATTCTACATTTTGGAGAGCTGTTGGAAATATTGTTTAAAGTTGAAGTTTCTAAGTTTTGCATTGAAAATTTTCTGCAATTCTGGGTTTTTCTACTGTTGGAAAATAGTTTGAAGAGGGTGTTGTAGCCGCTACAACACCACCCAAAATTTTGGGTATATTTAAAATTTTGGGTTCCCCCTCTGCTCGCTTAGGCGTTAAAGTCTTCCACCCGACCTGCAATCAACTACATCCCAGCGACCTATCCCCAACCCCTCATGAGTTGTCTCACCATCATGATCAAATGTCGTTGTTGCAATCACGCCATATGTGGGAAGGATCATCCAGCATACGCCCAAACACTCTTGACGCAGTCACGCCATGTGTAATGAGATTGCCATGCATACGTTTGAATGGAAACCTTTTGTGTATTGACGAATACAAGCCTTCCCACTGTAGGTCATTAAGCTGTTGTATGAATACTTCTCTTAGGCTTGTTAGTTTCATATGTTTTATCTGTGGTCACCATTATCAAAGAATAATTATGATGTCGTTATGTTCCACACAGGTCAACCCCACAGGTGAAAAACTCCTCAGTCGTGTCAGGACATCAAGGGTAATAAAATTGGGCTCAACGACGAGGCCAAAGTTGCGGAACAGGGGAGGATCAGGAGCAAGTGATCAGTACCGTTAAAAGGAGGATGGTGTGATGCACATCGATCAGAGAAGAACCTTTTACGTCACTGATGCAAAGGCCTCCTTCACTAGTGCACACCAGATGCTTAAAGGGCTCCGTTTGGAAATGTCTAGATCCTACACCATATCATCTGAATGTCGAGGGGTGCACACAAAGGAACATATTTCTCCACTTCGATGAATCTATCCTGAAGTATAGCCCGGTGAACAAAGCGAACTTAGAAGATTTCTCTAGACAATGAAAATCTCATTCGAGGCATTCTCATGCCGGGCAGTAGTGCGAAAACACACAGGGTGGTGTGGCAAGCCAACGATAGAGTTTCAAATATCCGAACGCTCCTTTCAAAAGCAACATTTATTAATCCTGAGCCACATAGTGTGGATTTATCTGTGATGTAAGGAGTACAATATGGAGGAATGAAAAGGCCTTAAAATCCTAGCCTTCTTTGCTCTTGAAAGTTGTCTAAACGAGACCATAAGAAATGGGGAATTTCAAATTGAACCTACAAGGTCATGTTGAAAAGCATACGCCTTTGGTAGCCGGGTAGAAAAGGTCAATATGAAAAGGGCTATCAATGTGACTTGAGAAGTATATTTCGACTCTCAATCTTTCAAAACAAGAAGCCTTTGTATCATGGGGATAAGTAAATGATCAAATTAAAACTAGGCTCGAAGCACATGGTTTTAAAACCATAAGTTATCTTGGAGAAAAAATCATGATAACATTATAAAGGGCGCAAGGTGATGTTGTATTTTTAATGTCAAAACGCAAATGTATATGATTTCAAAAGACCATATAAGACCGCCAAGCAAAGAACTAGCACCAAATAATTTTATGCTGAAGTTTGAATTAATAGTAGATATATAGAATTGAGATTAAATGCATTACGGATGGAGCGCATGTCAACGTGGAAGTTTCCAACTTATGGTGAGACGTTGGAGTGAAGGTATATTTGCAACGGTCAAAACTTACGTTCAACACGTAGTCATGAAAAACCTATGATGGCAGCCAACGCATTATGATATCTTCAGAATGGATACACAGTCATCCAAAGCTAGAACAAAACCTACGCTGGCATGTTATAACAACTAGGGTGCAATGTATAACAATCTGCAGTCATGTTTTAGCAGTGCGAGGCCACGTGAGATGGGGCAACAAAACTGCATGGACACATGACATGGTGCAAAGGTGCGATGGCAGGTTTTTTACCTATGGTAAAAGTTGAAGCAAACGTATATATACACCTGTCAAACGTTATTGTAATAACACAAGTCAGAACTATATGCAAGTGCAGTATGCAAGTTTAAACGTTTGGTGGCTGTCAATTTTACGTTGCAAATATGAAGCAGACAGTTACAAATACACGCCAACGTGTCGATGGGCAGTGTTAATCCACGTGGACCAGGCATAGATAACGGTCAATCTTAGTTTAAAACCCAACGCAAAACTGCATGCACACGTTGCATGAAGATAAACATTCGATGGTGGGTCTTTTATTTGAGCGCAAATATATACATGCAGCAATCAACGTTTTAATTAAAACACGGTCAGAGCTATATGAAAACAAATGTGAAGTGGGCTTAAATATTTCTATGATCGACAGAGTGATCAAAACTTATGTCTAAAACACGAGGTGGAGTGTATGACAAACCAATGGTGTGTTAGGACTAGGCGCAAAGGTTTTGATGGTGAATTTTCATCACATGCTGGGCGCGAAGGCTTCCATGCATGGCAACTGTCATAAACAAGACCGTGCGTTTATGGTAATTGCAGCAAGATATCATGCTGAAATAGAATATGAATGATTTATGCTGACTTCTGTAGCCCCGACGACGATATTCCAGGAAAGAATCGCTCTTCAAACCTGCTGCGCTGGTCACATTTAGAAAGGCGTTATCATTACTAAAAGTTTGCTTTTATTCTGTCCAAAGACGCTGGAAAACTAGATCAACGTCCCACGAAGATTGCATGCCGTACGTTGCTCACCACGGAAGCAGAATTGTCTATAATCCATTTGCAGAGAAAGCAGTAACAACACACCTGTCAGCACGATATTGATCCACTAACCTTCACCCTTCCGAGGCAGATAAATCTTTCGTTCTATTCTAAATCCACCTAAATAATGAAGAATTCTCCGCATACGTGATAAGAAAATTCGACCTGCAAGTTATCTCTGTGAGACAACCTCCGAGACAGTGAGGTCGCGCGCAACATCACCATGCATGCAAATAGAACCCTAAACATTTTCGCAGCAGATATACATACGTATAGGAGACTCTTTGACTCAGAGGAGAAGAAACCGCATAATAATTAGCCTTGCACAACGACAGATCAGGTTTCTGGAGGTGGGATTGAAGTGCACGACCAAAAATGGTATTCGAAGCTGCATGCTCTTGTTTTATGCAGGTTGAATTGCATACGGATTCAGCTGTATCGTTTCCGCCATTGCCATAGGATACAAATCCTCCAAGAGAAGCGAAACACTCATCTTAACCAGTGCAACAACGACTACGGGACGTATCTCCAATACAGCAGATGCGAAATGCTCTGTTGCAAGCGAAAGAGTCCCACCTTGAAAATTATGACAAAGATGTTGATTCAAGGAGGCTTAAGGTTCGATGTTAAATCAGTCCAGCAGATTAATGTTATTAGATTTCCTTTGGAAGACTAGACATAGCATAGCAATGGTGCTGGTCTGCTTATAACCTGACTTGCCACCACGAAGACAAGTTGTTCGAAGGGCACAGAGAAAACCCACTTGAGCCATTCTCCCTGATGACAAAATGGCGCAACATTTGACCACACAGGGGTCCAACTGATTTTAGCTGTGATAGATTATTGCATTTATTGTGTTGATTCCCTAACATTCGTGGATAATTATATGTATGTATAGGGCTAATATAAATTCATTTATCTGCAAGTTATATGAGAAGAAAAAGGGACTATGTTGATTGATTTTTTTTTCTTGTAGGTAACATATCATTTCATGCAAATTCCCTTAATGCAGAAATAACACCGCCGGCAGATAGAGGCTGCTGTCTCACATGGCAAGGGCTAAGCCAGGGCTTCGGAGAACAAGGTTATGATATCTCTGAAAGAGAAATGCAGAAGGATAAAACCCCAGGTCACACATTGCCCTAGGTCGCAAATCCTAGCAGGTCGCAAGGTCGCATATCTTCGATTTTTTGCCTTTTGCGACCCCGCAACCTAGTGACCTAGTCATAAGGTCGCAAGGTCGCACCTCTTCAGTTTTTCTGCCTTTTGCGACCCTGCGACCCAATGACCTAGTCGCAAGGTCGCAAGGTCGCATATCTTCGTTTTTCCACCTTTTGGAACCCTGTGACCCAGCGACCTATTCGCAAGGTCGCAAGGTCGCATACCTTCGGTTTTTGGCCTTTTGCGACCCTGCGACCCAGTGACCTAGTCACAAGGTCGCAAGGTCACATATCTTCGTTTTTCCACCTTTTGCGACCCTGCGACCCAGCGACCTAGTCGCAAGATCGCAAGGTCGCATTCTCTCATTTTATTACAACTTGTGACCCCGCGACCCAGTCAAGTCGCAGGTCGCAACAGCAGCCAGGTCGCAGGTCGCAACAACGGCTCAGGTCGCAGGTCCCAAAAGGACTGGGTCGCAAGGCAGCCCAACGATCAAGAAGATGAAAGGTCCAGGAAGCCCAAAGGGTAGGCTTTGTTTTATAAATACTCCTTTGAGAGCTTGTAAAGGGACTTTGGTTTGGGACTCGAGCAGAGTATATTGTATCACCAGAGGATTATACACTGAAACATTAATACAAGCATTTTGAAAATTCTCCTATGGGATCTGGTGTTGTCTTATGTATCAGCACTGTCCAGTTATTTATTTTCAGTTTCTGAACATCCTAAGATTAAGGGAACTGTATTTTCAATTCATATCACAGTTGCATAACAGTTTTCTGAGTATGTTAATGGTGGTTGAATTTGTTTCACTTTCTTAGCCAATGCTGATGACTTTGTTTATCTGCATTTGTGTTATCATTTAAAATTTTAGGAAGTGAAGGGCGTTTTCGTCATGAGGAACTATTTCTCTTGCGGTCAGAACAATTTGCAAGCATGACCCTAATGAAGTGTTGCTATTGACACTTCCTTCGGTCTTCATGCTTTATTATTTCCTCTTGCTACTCATAGTGCTGCATGTACATTTAATGCATCAATCATATGTCTTGTATCAATTGATTAGGTGTGTACCCACTATTTTATAGAGTTTAAGCGAGACCCAAAGAAAAGGATAAATCAGTGGTAGCCAGACCCACACCCCGGACGGGATCCCTATTCCAAACGGTTCAAGGTCTAATTGGGACCTTTTACTGGGGAGATCCCCTACTGTTGGCCGGGACAGATTTTCCCGTCAACAGAATTGGCGCTAGAAGGAGGGCCCGAACCTCCGACCATATGGTTAATGAGAAGGGGGGGCCAGATGACAAGCTGAGCCCTTAGAGCCTGCAGTTAATCTCATATCTGTAATGGCTCGTTCCCAAATCATTCTCCCGAGATGTTTGCCGGTGTTTTATGAGCCTGGATACTACATCTCCGATGAACTTATGTACCACTTGTCCCAGTTAAAATTTGATGGTGAAAATGGGGTGTCCATAACCCAACATTGTTCAGATTTTTGTGACTTTGGTGAGTGCTATGAAATTGACGATGAGGGTTTGTTTTGTTTGCTTTTCTTCCTCACCCTCGAAGGTCGCGCTAAGCAATGGTGCCGCACATTGCTGAAAGCTTCCATCCATTCTTTTGAACAACTAGCCCATAAATTACAACAAGCTTTTCACAGGTATGATCCTCATAACGTTGTAATAAAGTTACATGACATCAGAATGGAACCTCAGGAATCTTTAGGTGAGTTCTTTATCAGATTCTTTCATTATTGTTTTGAGTTCCCTGAGAGGGATGTTGATTGGAAATTTTTAGGTGAGTAGTTCAAGTATGTTATTTCCCTTGAGCAATTTCAGTTAGATCCTAGTGTTCCCTATGATGACCCGCAAGTTACCGGCTGTTCGGACTTTGTCCCTAATGCTTTCTGGTCCATCTCCCTGAGTCCAGACCACATTCAGGCCTCCAAGGAGAGTGTTGCTATTTGTGATATTCTCGCCCCTCCTCCTGAGTTGTCTGGGAGTGGAGTTGTGACCTTGGAAGTCCTGAGCAAGGATAGACACTGGCAAGAGGATAAAGCCTATTGCACTACCTTTCAATCTTTCACGCACCATGTCGAATCCGAATTTGAAAACCACAGTGGCTCATTCTCTCTCTTGGTTCATGAAACCTACCTCGAGCCCACTCGATGTCTCCCTGGACTTAGTCCTAAATCTGGTTCACATTCGGATGATGAATTTGGTTCACGTTCAGATTATGAATCTGGTTCACAGTCAGATTATGAATCTGGTTCACATTCGGATTATGAATCTGGTTCACATTCGGATTATGAATCTGGTTCACATTCGGATGATGAATCTGGTTCACGTTCGGATTATGAATCTGGTTCACAGTCAGATTATGAATCTGGTTCACATTCAGATTATGAATCTGGTTCACATTCGGATTATGAATCTGGTTCACATACGGATTATGAATCGACTCCCACCCCGCATAAAGTTGATTCCCTTACAAGGTCTGCCAGATCATCGTTTTCTCTGAATGACACGGATGCGTGTGTTGGAAAGCCTCATATGGTTAACACCCATGTGACTCAATCTATTCGTTCATTATTCCCCGGTTGGTTTCCCGATCCCGCCACACTAGTAATTTCTTCGAGACATTCAAAATTTCCTTATACTGGTATTGGTGACAATCATAAGCACGCAGATGGTGTTTCACAATCACAGTTCAAAATCGATGAATCTTTTAGATCTAATATTTCTCACTCTGAATCTTTAGACAGCCATAGGAGCGATTATCTGTCTGGGAAACCTCAAGATGTCCTCCTTATTGATCCATCCCAGTCGGTAACTCTCGGGGAGCCTGACATGCCAGGTACCCAACTCGACCACATCGATGGTTGTAGCGATCACTCCTTATCTGAAAACATATTCAATCATACCACTGAGGAATGTCACTCGGATCGCTTGGCTGACCATATGAAGACACCAGAATTCAATGATCTGCTTTGGGAGGATTCGAGTACCCATCAGAAAATCGAAGTGCCTCAGCTTCTGCCGACCATTTCTCAAACGACGATCCCCACATACCATGCTCCTCCCAGCATAACTGCATCGAATCCACCCCACCTCAGTGAATCTAAAGAATCTGATATATCAATCTATCAATCTGTCAGCGCGCAAGCATTTGACCAAATTCATACAAAGCCCACTGACATTTTGCAACTCACCACAATCCATGATCACATCCAGTCGCTTGTTGATCTTGCCCAACCATCAAAGTTGGGAAGCCCTCCGCTCGAAGGTCCGGAGTTTGTTCAAGGCAGTGAGGAATTGCAGCCTACATTGAAAGTGGATTCGGATCCTCATACCCTTGACCAAACCCAAGAGCAACCTTGAGCTAGGGTTTTCCAAAATAGGGTTTCTACGCTTGGATGCGCATGCATCTATAATTCGCCTGGAACTTGCTTATTATTTCCATTCCATAAAACTGATGGTCCTCAACACCATGTTAAGATTGTCGGTCAACTCGACCAACCCTTTCCGGTTGATGTGCCTGAAAATAGGCGGTGGCTTACCCAGCGCCCATCAGATCTAGGATTGTGCATGAATGAATGTGTGTCATTTATAAATGTTGATTTTCAAGAACATATTGCTGCATATCAAGATGAGAGTGGGATTCAACTTGCACAATCTATGCTGGCTTGTCCTTTGGGAAGTATCTATGATCATCTTTCCATTGCACCTGCTCCTCAGGTAAGTGTTGTTGCTGCTGCACTTTTTTGGATATTAGCTCTGATCTTGATCATGTTTGCTCTTGCAGGTCAGGAACTAATTCGGTGGCTGCACTGGAAAACTGATTTTACATAACCCGACCGCATCATTGGTTAAAATAGGGTTTAGGTGTAGGATAGCTAGGACCTGCAATAAAAATTTTTAGTTTCAAGTTAATTAGGTTTACTTGCCAAATTTTTTACTTCATAGTTTAAAAGTGTGTTTGTTGTTTTTGTTTACGATTAATATCTTAGGCAACATCATGTTACAAGTATTTTCTTTCATTTCATTTTCAGTTTCTTGTTGTTGCATAAATAATCATTGCTTGTATTGCGCCTCTATGCCACCTACAACTGGTTGATCGTTCTCGCACATGGCATTGCATCGCATCCTGAGCCTCGCCTTTTACATTGCGTCCTACTCTCTCTTCCTCACATCAGTTCTGTCATGTCGCCTGCCACTGCATGAGCCCTCATTACAACCCTATCACCTTGCAGTCTTGTTTTTCCCCGATTGCTGAAGCAGTAACTCCATTTTTTTGGCGTGAGGTGGTGGTGGCTATCTCAAGAGGCAACTTTCTCTTAGGACGAGTCATTGAAGTCGCATTCTCAATAGGATGCCTATGAGTCTAAACTCATTTAGCTAAGGAGATACGAGCCAGTTGCTTATGGGAGACCTAATGAGTTCGAATGACCCCTACCCGTAGCCTAAGCCTTGTGCCCAGCATAGTCTTGGACATCTTAATGATTTGTTTTGCACACTTCACCTATTGTGGCAGATGGGATGTGAAGGTTCGACACAAGGGCAAACCCAAATCAGGATATCTTTCAGTTTCTGTAACACGAGAAACAACCTCTCTTGCTCGTAAAATAAGTCAGGATCCCTCATCCGCCCATGAAAAATAAGTGCCATGAGCACATGAAAATAAGTGCCACGAGCACATAAAAATAAGTGCTGTAAGCACATGAAACAAATAAGGGTAAAGGACCGAGAAAGGCTTCCTGCGCAGAGAGGTAATGCAATGACTCCGTCGGGGTACTGACCAGGCTCGCTGGTAGTGGAGCAACGTTTGTGATTTCTTGAAGTGACTCCGCTGGGGTACTGTCCAGGCTCGCTGGCAGCGGAGCAAAACCAGAAGCTTACTTTAAAAATCCTGAGAATAATAAACCCAGTGCCTTGCTCTTCACATCATCAACAAGCTACTGGAATCTGTGAGCTTTCTCTTTGATGTGTTTCTGATTAGCGGGACTTAGTTGAGGCACAAGGATTAGGCATACCTGTAAAGGGCCAAAGTAATACAAAGGGTACCCACAGAACTGGTTCAATATTCCCTTGCATCATTATCCAGACTAAGACTATTGTGGTGATATTGACAGAGATGCTGGATTCTACCAGTGGTTCACCATTTTTTGTAGCCGCTACAACACCACCCAAAATTTTGGGTATATTTAAAATTTCGGGTTCCCCCTCTACTCGCTTAGGCGTTAAAGTCTTCCACCCGACCTGCAATCAACTACATCCCAACGACCTATCCCCAACCCCTCATGAGTTGTCTCGCCATCATGATCAAATGTCATTGTTGCAATCACGCCATATGTGGGAAGGATCATCCAGCGTATGCCCGAACACTCTTGTCGCAGTCGCGCCATGTGTAATGAGATTTCCATGCATACGTTTGAATGGAAACCTTTTGTGTATTGACGAATAAAAGCCTTCCCAATGTAGGTCATTAAGCTGTTGTATGAATACTTCTCTTAGGCTTGTTAGTTTCATATGTTTTATCTGTGGTCACCATTATCAAAGAATAATTATGATGTCGTTATGTTCCACACAGGTCGACCCCATAGGTGACAAACTCCTCAGTCGTGTCAGGACATCAAGGGTAATAAAATTGGGCTCAACGACGAGGCCAAAGTTGCAGAACAGGGGAGGATCAGGAGCAAGTGATTAGTACCATTAAAAGGAGGATGGTGTGATGCACATCGATTAGAAAATAACCTTTTATGTCACTGATGCAAAGGCCTCCTTCACTAGTGCACACCAGATGCTTAAAGCGCTCCGTTTGGAAATGTCTAGATTCTACACCATATCATCTGAATGTCGAGGGGTGCACACAAAGGAACGCATTTCTCCACTTCGATGAATCTAGCCTGAAGTATAGCCCGGTGAACAAAGCGAACTCACTAGACAATGACAATCTCATTCGAGGCATTCTCGCGCCGGGCAGCAGTGCGAAAACACATAGGGTGGTGTGGCAAGCCAACGACAGAGTTTCAAATATGTGAACGCTCCTTTCAAAAGAAACATTTATTAATCCTGAGCCACATAGTGTGGATTTATCTGTGATGCAAGGAGTACAATATGGAGGAATGAAAAGGCCTTAAAACCCTAGCCTTCTTTGCTCTTGAAAGTTGTCTAAACGAGACCATAAGAAATGGGGAATTTCAAATTGAACCTACAAGGTCATGTTGAAATGCATACACCTTTGGTAGCCGGGTAGAAAAGGTCAATATGAAAAGGGCTATCAATGTGACTTGAGAAGTATATTTCGACTCTCGATCTTTCAAAACGAGATGCCTTCGTATCATGGGGATAAGTAAATGATCAAATTAAAACTAGGCTCGAAGCACATGGTTTTAAAACCATAAGTTACCTTGGAGAAAAATTCATGATAACATTATAAAGGGCGCAAGGTGATGTTGTATTTTTAATGTCAAAACGCAAACGTATATGATTTCAAAAGACCATATAAGACCGCCAAGCAAGGAACTAGCACCAAATAATTTTATGCTGAAGTTTGAATTAATGGCGCAGATATATAGGGTGGTCGAATTAAAATGCATTACAGATGGACGCATGCATTTCAACGTGGAAGTTTTCAACTTATGGTGAGACGTTGGAGTGAAGGTATATTTGCAATGGTCAAAACTTACGTTCAACACGTAGTCATGACAAACCTATGATGGCAGCCAACACATTATGATATCTTCAGAATGGATACACAGTCATCCAAAGCTGGAACAAAACCTACGCTGGTATGTTATAACAACTAGGGTGCAATGTATAACAATCTGCAGTCATGTTTTAGCAGTGCGAGGCCACGTGAGATGGGGCAACAAAACTGCACGGACACGTGACATGGTGCAAAGGTGCGATGGCAGGTTTTTTACCTATGGTAAAACTTGAAGCAAACGTATATATACACCTGTCAAACGTTATGGTAATAACATAGGTCAGAACTATATGCAAGTGCAGTATGCAAGTTTAAACGTTTGGTGGCTGTCAATTTTACGTTGAAAATATGAAGCGGACAGTTACAAATACACGCCAACGTGTCGATGGGCAGTGTTAATCCACGTGGATCAGGCATAGATAGCGGTCAATCTTAGTTTAAAACCCAACGCAAAAATGCATGCACACGTTGCATGAAGATAAACGTTCCATGGTGGGTCTTTTATTTGAGCGCAAATATATACATGCAACAATCAACGTTTTAATTAAAACACGGTCAGAGCTATATGAAAACAAATGTGAAGTGGGCTTAAATATTTCTATGATCGACAGAGTGATCAAAACTTATGTCTAAAACACGAGGCGGAGTGTATGACAAACCAATGGTGTGTTACGACTAGGCGCAAAGGTTTTGATGGTGAATTTTCATCACATGTTGGGCGCGAAGGCTTCCATGCATGGCAACTGTCATAAACAAGACCGTGCATTTATGGTAAGTGTAGCAGGATATCGTGCTGAAATAGAATATGAATGATTTATGCTGACTTTTGTAGCCCTGACGGCGATATTCCAGGAGAGAATCGCTCTTCAAACCTGTTGCGCTGGTCACATTTAGAAAGGTGTTATCATTACTAAAAGTTTTCTTTTATTCTGTCCAAAGACGCTGGAAAACTGGATCAACGTCCCACGAAGATTGCATGTCGTGCGTTGCTCACCACGGAAGCAGAATTGTCTATAATCCATTTGCAAAGAAAGCAGTAACAACACACCTGTCAGCACGATATTGATCCACTAACCTTCACCCTTCCGAGGCAGATAAATCTTTCGTTCTATTCTAAATCCACCAAAACAATGAAGAATTCTCCACATACGTGATAAGAAAATTTGACCTGCAAGTTATCTCTATGAGACAACCTCCGAGACAGTGAGGTCGCGCGTAGCATCAACATGCATGCAAATAGAACCCTAAACATTTTCGTAGCAGATATACATACGTATAGGAGACTCTTCGACTCAGAGGAGAAGAAACCACATAATAATTAGCCTTACACAACGACAGATCTGGTTTCTGGAGGTGGGATCGAAGTGCACGACCAAAAATGGTATTTGAAGCTGCATGCTCTTGTTTTATGCATGTTGAATTGCATACAGATTCAGCTGTATCGTTTCCACCATTGCCATAGGATACAGACCCTCCAAGAGAAGCAAAATGCTCATCTTCACCTCTGCAACAACGAATACAAGACGTATCTCCAATACAGCAGATGCGAAACGCTCTGTTGCAAGCGCAAGAGTCCCACCTTGAAAATTATGACGAAGATGTTGATTCAAGGAGGCTTAGGGTTCGATGTTAAATCGGTCCAGCAGATTAATGTTATTAGATTTCCTTTGGAAGACTGGACATAGCGTAGCAATGGTGTTGGTCTACTTATAACCTCACTTGCCACCACGAAGACAAGTTGTTCGAAGGGCACAGAGAAAACCCACTTGAGCCATTCTCCCTGATGACAAAATGGCGCAACATTTGACCACACAGGGGTCCAACTGATTTTAGCTATGCTAGCTTATTGCATTTCTTGTGTTGATTCCCTAATATTCGTGGATAATTATATGTATGTACAGGGATAATATAAATTCATTTATATGCAAGTTATATGAGAAGTAAAAGGGACTATGTTGATTGATTTTGTTTTCTTGCAGGTAACATATCATTTCACGCAAATTTCCTTAATGTAGAAATTACACCGCCAACAGATAGAGGCCACTGTCTCACATGGCGAAGGCTAAGGCCGGCCTCCGGAGAATAAGGTCATGAGATCTTTGAAAGAAAAGGAAAAAGTAACTCACTCATCTACCCAAGGTCGCAGGTCACATATCTTCGATTTTTTCGCCTTTGCAACCCCACGACCCAGCGACCTGGTCGCAAGGTCGCAAGGTCGCACATCTGCGATTTTTTGCCTTTTGCGACCCCACGACCTAGCGACCTAGTCGCAAGGTCGCACGGTCGCACCTCTTCAGTTTTTCTGCCTTTTGCGACCCCGCGACCTAGTGACCTAGTCGCAAGGTCGCAAGGTCACACCTCTTCGGTTTTTCTGCCTTTTCTAACCCTGTGACCCAGCGACCTAGTCGCAAGGTCGCAAGGTCGCATATCTCGGTTTTTGGCCTTTTGCGACCCTGCGACCCGGCGACCTAGTCGTAAGGTCACAAGGTCGCATATCTTCGTTTTTTTTACCTTTGCGACCTTGCGACCCAACGATCTAGTCGCAAGGTCGTAAGGTCGCATTCTCTCATTTTATTAAAACTTGCGACCCCGCGACCCAGTCAGGTCGCAGGTCGCAACAGCAGCCAGGTTACAGGTCGCAACAGTGGCTGGGTCGCAAGGCAGCCCAACGATCAGGAAGATGAAAGGTCCAGGAAGCCCAAAGGGCAGGTTTTGTTTTATAAATACTCCTTCGGGAGCTTGTAAAAAAGGGACTTTTGGTTTGGGACTCAAGCAGAGTATATTGTATTACCAGAGGATTATACACTCAAACATTAATACAAGCATTTTGAAAATTCTCCTATGGAATCTGGTGTTGTCTTATGTATCAGCACTGTCGAGTATTTTATTTTCAGTTTCTGAACATCCTAAGATTAAGGGAACTGTGTTTTCAATTCATATCACAGTTACATAACAGTTTTCTGAGTATGTTAATGGTGGTTGAGTTTGTTTCACTTTCTTAGCTAATGTTGATGACTTTGTTTATCTGCGTTTGTGTTATCATTTAAAATTTTATGAAGTGAAAGGTGTTCTCATCGTGAGGAACTATTTCTCTTGCGGTCAGAACAGTTTGCAAGCATGACCCTAATGAAGTGTTGCTATCGACACTTCCTTCGGTTTTCATGCCTTATTATTTCCTCTTGCTACTCATAGTGCTGCATGTACATTTAATGCATCAATCATATGTCTTGTATCAATTGATTAGGTGTGTACCACTGTTTTATAGAGTTTAAGTGAGACCCAAAGCAAAGGAGAAATCAGTGGTAGCCGGACCCACACCCCGAACGGGATCCCTATTCCAAACGGTTCAAGGTCTAATTGGGACCTTTTACCGGGGAGATCCCCTGCTGTTGGCAGGAATGATTTCTCATCAACGGAGGGTTTTTTGAAGGAATTTACGGTCACGGTTTTTCTTGGAAATATTTAGCAAGGTTTTCATTGAAAAATTTGAGATTTCTGAGTTTTAACAAATCTCTAACTCTGCAAATTCTCCAGACGTTTTCTGCTGCTATGGCCTACGTAATTTTTTTGAAGAAAAGTTACGGGTTTTTGATAAAAATTTAGGATTTTCCTCTTGCAATTTAAAATATTTCTTTATAGAAGGAAAATCCTCTGATGACATTCTACTCTGCTGTTTTACATTAAATTTAAAAAAATAAAAATAATAAAAAAAAAATAAAAAAAATAAAACAATTATGAACTCTCGCCCTACCGCTCACCCTGCTCTCATTCGCCCTACACCCTCATCACATTACACTCCAATCCACATCTCTCCATCCACACAACACTCGTCCCTCCAATCCACTACAACACTCATTGCTCTCCCCTTATTGCTCGATTTATAATTTTAAAATTTATTAAATCCCTCCCCCAGATAATACCCCCTCACTATAATATACGCTCCTCACAGCTCACGATTTCCCACTCCGCGTTACCCACCTCTCCAATGTCCTCACACAGCATTCTCACCATACCAACCTCCCTCACACGCTACCCCTTCTCCTCTAGTCACTCTACTCTCACAACAAACGCTCCCACTTCCTTCAATTCTACGCCCCCCTCTTTTAAATTTATTTTTTAATTTTTTAATTTTTTTTAACATCCCCTTTTCTCTCCCATATAATACCTCACACCAATTAAAATTCTCCCTTTTTTAATATTATTTAAAAAATAAAAAAAATAAAAATAAAAACCCATCCCATTTTAACATTTTCCCTTCCCTTTTAAATAAATTCCCTTAAATTAATCCCCTCTCTTTTAATTAAGCCCATTTTTTAAAATTCCCCCCATTTGTAACTAATTCCCATTTTTAACTAAATTTTTTTAAATTAATTTTTAATTAATTTAGAAAAAAAAAAACAACAGAGAGAGAGGAAGAGAGGAAGAGCAGAGAGAGAATATGAACAGCAGAAAAAGAGGAAATGACATGTGAGCTGATGGACTGAATACATAGACAAAAGTGAAAATTTACATTGTGATTTGTGGCATTGATTTGAAGGGTGATTTTCTGAAGAAATTGACATTTGAAGACAAGTTTCTCATTAGTTTTTAAACAGCTCTTTGAAGGAAAATTCAGCTGCATAGTGTTTTCAGGTGCACATTTACAAAATATTTTGCAGAAATATTGTATGATATTGCTTCTTCATAGTTGCAATCAGTAAATTTGAGTTGTTGATGTAACTCATTGTTGATTGCCCTCCATCATTTGAGGAGCAGATTTTGTACTTTGAGATTTCCATAGTTAGAAATTCTTTGGAGTCATTTGTATTTGTTGTTGAATCCAATTGTAAACGGGTGCATTTTCGGTTGAAGTCGACACCCTTTCATTTTTTGAGCCTAAGTTGTTGAAAATGGCCAAAATCAATGAGGCATTAGAGTTTTTGAATAGCCTCATTCATTCAAATGTTGATGATATGGTAAAAATGAGAAAGAATGCTCTTTGTGTATGGGATTATTTGCTGGATACTGAAAAAATTCAGATTTTCTTAGATGTATTTTAGCAAAAGAATTTATCTAAAGAATACTGTCTGAACTTCTTAAAATAAAATCTTGGGGATATAATGAAGAAGAAGATAAAGTTGCAAATGATTCACACTCGGTTCACGCAAGCGAGATGTACATATGGTCAGAGTTCAACACCGCGCTGAGCATCCTTCAGGACCTTGGGAAGAGCTTGTCCACAACAAGCACAGAACTGGTCTTGGATATGACAAGGTTGTGTCCTTTCATATTCCAGACTACACAAAGCCCATCATATTTCAGAGTGCCGGATTCATGTATGACATTTCACCTGCAGCTGTTCCAAATCCTGTTCCGCTTTCACAACAAAAGATTGTAAAATGCCAACATTGTGATCGAGTTGGCCATATGAAAGATCACTGTTTTGATCTTCATCCATGTAAGCACTGTGGTCGACACACCCATTCTTCACACAGAGGCTTCAGAAACAAGCCTCAGTCTCCTGCAAGAACCAAGATTCATCTTGGATGGATCGCTTCTTGGCAATGGGCATCAGCAGCCAAGAAGATGTTTAAGTCGCATGTCAGAACATGTTCACGGATATTGAACAAACTTGCAGTTGGGTTTTCGCCATCATCTCACCTTGTCCTTGACAAGGGGGAAAATGGTGGTCATGTACAAGCTTCGACGACAAATCAAGCGAGCCTGAGCCACAATCTCTCATTCCATGTTCAGAGTTGTAGCCAGCAGTTCAAGCGGAAGGCTTGGGCCCTGGTCGCAAAGGTGGTTCGGAGATGCTGCCAGAGACACGGATTCCATGAGCATGACCGGTTAATGGACAACCTTAAACCAATCCATCTTTGGTTGGTGGACAACCTAAAACCACCAGGTAGTAGACCTCCCTTCTTTTAGGTCGAAGGTCTCCCTTTCATATATGAGGAACACTTCCCTCTGCCGAAGCCTTGACTTCTTGCCGGCTTTGGTTGAGTTCAGGGTAGCTTAAGCATTCGAGAGTTGTTAGTAATCTAAAACCATCACGCAATTAGTAGACCTCCTTCTTTTAGGTTGAAGAGTCTCCCTTTTTATGAGAGGTACAATTCCTCTAACGAGGAAGATTTTAGCTTCTTGCGGTTTTGGAAGAGTTCAGGAGAGCGCAACAAGTTTTGCGTTCCGGTGTTGGTGGTCATCCTTAAACCACCTCTTTTTTCCAACATTTCGAGAGAGTTGATTCGTAGTCTTTGCATTGTATACTTTCGGTTGTATTACAACTCTTTTCTTGGACTCACACATACCCCTTTGGATTAAGGGGGATGTTGGAACACCTAATCCTACATGGGTAGGTGTGGAATGCGAAAAGTCACAATGGAGTCCAAGTGACCTTGGAATATGAAACCAAGAGTCACACCATTGTACTATAAATGTACATCTTTGTATAATGGAAAATAAGAAAGCCTCACGTTTATCTTTCATTGTGTGTTGAGTCTCTTGTGTGTGTGTTTATCTTCTCCTACACCATGTGTGTGCTTTTACATGGTGTTTAATAGTCCCATTAGGAGATAAACTCTTAAAGTGAATAGGTATCTTTTTATGTTCCAGAAATATAGTTGTCAGTTATGCTTAGCTATCAAAGTTAAGGTTCGATGAACCAACATCCTATGCAATGTAAAAAGAGTATATTTATAGATAGGATATAGAATATCAAAGGGTTGGAGAATATTGTACTAAACTACTACTTTGTAAAAGTTTTCAGTTTTGGTAATATATAGTGATATTTTTCTTCTTTACTTGAGATTCGAAGGAGGTGTTTAATGTCTTGTATGTTCTATATATTTCATGCTTAAATATCTGCAGTTAGTTTTATGTCTAATTACTCATAACTCATGGTAACATGCTCTAAATTCCTTTAGAGTTTAAACTACTGCTTTCTTCCTTTGTTGTGTGTGTGTACCATCTTTTCATTGAAACCTCCATTTGCCTCAGTTTCCATAAGAACAATGCTTTTCATTGAATTTACTGATGTTGAACCCATAGCCTAATGGTAGCAAGTAATTTCATTTTCAACCTGAAATCAATCACAATCAAGTTACAATCATAGAGTTAGCCATCTAATAAAATTTCCATTGAAAATCATAAGTTACCTTGAGAGAGCCCTCTCAAATTGAAGAGGCTAATCTTCAATTAAAAGTGGTTTAAAAGAGTTACATTAAGTTGATTGATGAGAAGCCTATCAGAATCAAATTGGTGATAAAAGTTTTTGTCATTTGATTTAGATTCAATTTCCTTCCAAATTGGTAAATTGCAGAAGTGACTCATAGTTTTCTTTCCAAGCAGCAGTGGTTTATTTCTGAGTAGTTTTATAAATTCATGTGTGATTTATTTCAAAAAAATTAATAATTTTGATTTCATGTTTTGAGTGAGTTCCTTTCAAAAGTACGAGTGATTTATTTCCAAGCAATATTGATTTAGTGATTTAATTTTGGCATGTGAGTGAGTGGTTTTTAGTTTAAGAGTGATTTATGTTCAAAACAATAGTGAATTATTCATTTCTTTGCACAGTTCCATTTACATAGCATTTCATTTAAAAAAAAAAAATCCAAATTCCTTTCTAGGACTTGATTTTATTTTCATACATTAGATTGTTAGAATTCTTAGAGAGTAAAAAATACATTAGTTAATACTTCTTCATAAGATAGAGAAATATTTGTTTTTGTTTTTGCATAGTAGAAACTTAGTTGAATTATAGAATTTAGTTTATTTCTGCAGAGTTGATTTTTGGAACGTAGTTGTAATTTAATCCATCAATTTCATTAAAGACATAGGAATAAAAGAATCTTTACAAAAAATCTCTACAAATTCAATCATCACACCAATAAATAAAGAAAAAGAGGCTTCTAGCATATATAGTGCACTTTCACTTCACAAGTTTACCAACTTCGGTCGATAATTTATGTAAGAAATTTAAGAACATTAAATTGACTAAAAATTTTGGCACCATTTCCAGGGAACTACAAATAGGAGTATTTTTCCTTTCTAAAAAAAACACAACACACCTATAATAAAAATAGAAAAATGATATGCGTAGAGAAAGATATTCTAGGGGTATATTTGTATCTAGAAGTAGAAGCTTAACTTCAACAACACCACTCACCTCATCAAGAACTTGTAGTGCCACACCATCCACCCAAATTCATATATCATCCTTTGTAGGAAGACATAGACTTCTTGACATATTAAGATTTGAAATTCAACCTAGAAATTCACCAACTTCATCAATCGAAGCAGTTGTGGAAGAAAAAATAGAAGAAAAGAGAGATCAACACCTTAGAAATCAACCACTTCGAGGGGGAAACCTCCAATACATTACATAAATGAACAATTCTTGGATGATACAAACGACCAAAACCTCCTTCTATATATAGGAGTCCATGGGGCCACAATATAATCCTATCCGACCTAACAATAATAATTTAAGGGCACAATAATAACAATATTGGCGTTACAGGGGTACAATAATAACAATAAGGGGGCTACACTAATAACAATAAGGGACTAAATAGTAATATAGGGACCTAACATGCCCCTCTCCTTCAAAAATGTGTTGTCCTCAACACTTGAGTAGCTCTGGGTGCTTCTCTATAAAATTCTGATCCTCCCATGTAGATTCTTCAGTGGGTAAGTTCTTCCACTTGATGAGAACTCTGAAATTGATCGATTTCATAGCTGCTGAGTTCTTGTTTCCGTTACTGCTTCAGGTTCCAATATGATTTTTCCTTCCTCATCAAGTTTTGGAAATATTGCTTGAACTGGAATATTTTCACCTATAACCTTCTTTAAGCATGAAACATGGAAAACTGGATGCACTCGCGAAGAAGCAGGAAGCTCCAATTTGTATGCCATGGTACCAATCTTTTGCAACACCTTGTAAGGACCATAGTACTTTGGCGATAATTTATTATCCTTCTTAGCTTGCTTGAGGGACATTTGTTTATATGGTTGTAGCCGTAAAAATACCCAATCTCCTACATCAAAACTCCTCTCGCTGCGATGTTGATCTGCCTGTTGTTTCATTCGATTTTGTGCCAAATTCAGGTTATCCTTTAAGAGTTGGAGAACTTCTTGCTGATGCTCGATGTGATCTTCCACTGCTTGAACCTTCGAATTTTCCCTTAAAGATGATGTGATGGATGGTGGATGATATCCATAAAGTGCCATAAATGGGGTCATTTTCGCTGCAGTATGGAAGGAAGTGTTATACCACCATTCAGCAAGAGGTAACCACTTAACCCATTGTGTTTGTTTATCAGATACAAAACAACGAAGATATCCTTCCAAACATTTATTTACTATCTCAGTTTGACCATCAGATTGAGGATGATAAGATGAGATATGAGCTAGTTGAGTACCCAAACAAGAAAATAACTCCGTCCAAAAATTTCCAGTAAAAATGGGATCTCTGTCGCTCACAATAACCCTTGGGCTTCCATGTAGCTTTTGAATTGTGTCCATAAATGTAGCAGCAACTGTACTTGCTTTAAATGGATGAGATAATGCACAAAAGTGTGCATACTTGGTAAGTATATCAACTACCACCATGATGACACTCTTTCCTTCGGACTTAGGTAAAATTGTGATAAAATCCATTGAAATCTCCTCCCAACATTGACTTGGAATTGATAAATGTTGTAGAAGACCCAGGGTCTTAATTGCCTCAGCTTTATTTTGCTAGCAAACCAAACATTCCACTAAAAACTTTTGAATATTAGATTTAAGGCCATCCCAAAAAAATTATTTCTTCACCCTGTGGTAAGTTTTTAAAAATCCTGAGTGCCCTCCTAAAGGAGAAGTGTGCAATTCCAAAAGAATCTTTTGTTTTAGTTGGGAATTCTTATAAAGATATAAGTGATCTTTGTACCACAAGGAATCATTTCTCCAAATAAATGTATGAGATGTACTAGGATCTTGTTGCAACTTATGAATGAGTGTCTACACTTCTTCATCATTCTTCCATTCATCCCTTGCTTCAGTTATCCAACCTAGTTGGATAATAGAAATGGCACAAAGAAATGCTTCCACCTCTAATTATTTCTTGAGATTGCATCTACAACAAAATTTAGCTTCCATTTTTTGTAGATTATTTCAAAGTCATAACCCAACATCTTTGTGACCCATTTTTGCTACTCTTCTAAAGATATTCTTTGTTCCAAAAAGTGTTTAAGACTATCATGATCATTTTTTACCTTGAACTGTCTTCCCATTAGGTAAGGTTGCCATTTATTTAGTGCATGTAGTATTGCTGACATTTTCTTCTCTTAAATATCTTTCTGTAAATACTTTCCTTTGATTGGATTACTTTCAAAAGAAATGGGTCTTCCTTCTTGCATTAAAACAACACCAATTCGATTTCCTGAGGCATAAAATTCCACAATAAAGGTTTTTTTGAAGCCTGGCGTAGCTAATAACGGTGATAGGCACATTGCCTCTTCAAGATGTTCAAAGGCTTTAGTTGCTTCAGGATTCCATGAAAATGCATCTTTCTTCAATAATGTTGTTAGAGGTGCTACTATTCTCCCATAATTCTTAACAAACTTGTGATAATACTGTGTTAACCCGAGAAATCCTCGCAACTACTTTATGGTTGTGGGGACTTTCCATTCCTTAATGGCTTTAATTTTTTTAGGGTCTACCTTAACACCCTCGTGAGATACAATATTACCCAGATATTCCACCTCTTTTACTCCAAAGAAACATTTGGATGTTTTTGCATATAATTGCTTCTCCTGCAATAGCTTGAGTACCCTGTCAACATATTGAACATGATCCCTCCAAGACCTGTTGTAGATTAGTATATCATAAAAAAATACTAGCACAAATTTTCTAAGGGTTTGAAAATGGAATTTATCAACCCTTGAAATGTAGAAGGTGCATTGGTAAGGCCACAAGGCATGACCAAAAATTCATAATGGCTCTCATGAGTTCGAAATGCTATTTTTGGAATATCTTCAGTCTTCATTCTAATTTGATGATATCCTGAATGAAGATCCAACTTGGTAAAATAAATTGCTCCATATAATTCATCTAATAATTCATCAATCACAGGAATGGGAAATTTATCTTTAATAGTGAGCTTATTGATCTCCCTATAATCTAGACACATGCGCCATGATCCATCCTTCTGTTGCACCAATACTACTGGAGAAAAGAAAGAACTTTGACTTGGTTGAATTATACCAACCTCTAACATTTCTGCAATCATACGTTCAATTTCACTCTTTTGGACATAAGGATATCTATAAGGCTCGATGTTTGGAGGAACACTTCCTGGAATCAAATGAATATCATGATCATGATCAAAAATAGGTGGGAGTCCTTTGGGAGTTTCAAACACCATGGAATGATTGTCCAATACTTTTTGGAGATTTACAGAAATAGATTATTTTGATGTTGGAACTTCTAGTGAGCATAATTGTGAAATTATGCCTCATTGTTATTTCTTTAGAATATTTGTCATGAAATTAGAGCTTATTATATTCCCTATATTCCCTGTGATACCCCATAATTCGACTTCCTTTCCTTCTAAAAAAAATTTCAAGAAAAGTTCTTGAAAATTAAAAGCTACCGTCCCCAAAGATTGTAACCATTGTACTCCTAGTACAACATCAACACCTCCCATTGTAATGGAATGCATTGGACTATTCAATACATATTCCCCCATGGTTAGCTTGATATTATGGAATTTTCCAGAGAAATTTATAGTTCCTCCATTTGCAACCATCACATGACATTATGGTGTTGTGTATAGGAAACAATTCAATTCCTTGGCTACCTTACAATGAATAAAAATGTGGGTACTACCCGAATTAATCAACACTATTACCTTTTTCTTCTTGATATGTCCTTCTATCTTGAGAGTTTGAGGAGTGGTAATTCTTGCCAATGCATTACACGATATGGTCGGACTCATTTCTTCCTCTTCTAGGGTTGGTTCCTAGTGTATATCCTCTTCTTTTTAATATTCTTGTTCATTTTCTTCTTCCTCTTCATAATCTATATAAAATAATTTCTTCTTAGCACACTTATGACCTTTAGTGTATTTTCTATCACAACTATAGCAAAGACCTTTTTCTCTTTTGTCTTCCAATTGTTGTGGTGTCAACCTTGTAGGTTGTGGAAGTCTAGAAGTAGCAACACTTCCATCTTTATATATGTGAGTGGTAGGCTTCCTTGTCACCATAATTTTTCATTCAATTTTTCTTGCCAACCTGAATGCCTTTTCCAATGAATGAGGTTCCCTAACACAAACTTCATGTTGGATGTTATCCTTTACAGTACCTATGAATACATCAATCTTGTGTTCCTCTGGAATACCAGTTACCCTTATATTCAATTTTTGGAAGTCCTCAACGTGATCCACCACTGAACCCTTTTGTTTTAGATTTATCAATTGGCTAAAGAAGGTGTTTCTTTTTGTATCCTCATAATGTGCTATCATTTCCTCCGTAAAAATTGACCAAGTGAAACAAATTTTGTGGGAGCAAAGCCATCGATACCATACAAATTTATTTTGTTCTAAATGTAAAGTTGCAATGCATACCTTTTGTGTGTTTTGCACATTATTGAGATCAAAATATTGCTCCATCTGTAGTATCCATGTTATGAGATCCTTGCCATCAAAATTACTCATATCCATCTTTGGAATATGGTGGTTCTTCCATCCAACATTAGAGTTTATGAAATCACGATTAACATTTATTTTGTTCTCATCATGAGTTTCCTCTACTATCTTTTTGCCATTAGGAAACATTTCTTGTATCAACTTTTTCAAACCTTCCATGTCTTATTTTAGATAATTCTTCATGTTTTCCATGTTTTATTTCATTTGTTCATCAATCTTAGCTTCCATGTCATCCATATTAGCTTCCATGCCATCCATCTTAGCTTCGATGCATTTATTCAAAACTTCCATTTCATTTTTTGTTGCTCTTTGTGAGAGCAAAAATTGGTGCACTTGCTCTTGTAATTTTGATATGTCATGTTGCCATTATTCGTCTTCATGAGTCATAATAGAGCCTTCAGAAGGCTTAATGGGTGTTGAATTATTTTTAGGAGGAATTTTTAGAACCCAATACCAATATCTATTCTACAAAATGCCCTTGGAATAAATTCAAACTAATTTTTCACACAAGACTTATGCAATTTGAAAAAAAATACACACCTTTTTATTACTTTTGAGGAGCTCGATATTGAAACTAAATTATATCTATGATTTTAGATCTTCAATATCTGAAATTGGTCCCTGTAGTAGCCCTCTGAAGCTTATTTCAAATGCCACAGGTTTGACCTGATTTGGATTCTTAAAGACAAAGCTATGCCCAATCTCCCACAATGACCTAATTATGGACTGTTTTAGTAGAGCGAACTTGTATGGAGTGCCACGTGTCACTGTTTCCTCCTTCAGTTCTAAAATTTATACATAGGAAACTACAGTCTGTGTAATTGAGGCCACTTTTTACATAATTTCAATCCAATGCTCAAAGAGAGAGTTATGATGATTTTCCCACGGTCGCCTCTTTAAGATGAAATTAGGGAGCCTAACTTCCACAGTTCATATCTCCTAAAATATTGAAAATCAAGCTCTAAATTTTTCCCACGATGTTCCTTAGGATTTGGGCTTCGATTTGTAAAACTTTCATCTTTTAAATCCTCATAGAAAAATTTTTATAGTGAAAATACCACGATGACCTGTTTAGGTTAAATTCAGGAGCTTGCAAAAAGCCCTAACTTCCACAGATCATATCTCTGTAAAAATGTCAGCTTCTAAACCTTCGTAGAAAAAAATATATAGCAAAAATTTCACGATGAATTTTTTGGAGCAGCGAAACCCTAAAATCCAAAGCTCTGATACCAAATGTTATGAAACCATCTCCAAAAATAGAAGAAAAGAGAGATCAACGCCTTAGAAAACAGCCACTTTGAGGGGGAAACCTCCAATACATTACATAAATGAAAAATTCTTGGATGATACAAATGACCAAAACCTCCTTCTATATATAGGAGTCCATGGGGCCACAATATAATCCTAGCCGACCTAACAATAATAATGTAAGGGCACAATAATAACAATATTTGGGTTATAGGGGTACAAAAATAACAATAAGGGGGCTACACTAATAACAATAAGGGACTAAACTAGTAATATAGGGACCTAACAAACAATATCCTACATCCCCAACAAAAGGAGTAATATTCCTAACTACAACTAGGGAACAACTTTTAGCTCAAGAACTAGAAGTCCCTAGTGAAGAAGAGGAAGAAGAAATATATTATAATATACCATTGATAGAGGAACTAGAAGAATTAGAATAAGAACAAAAAAATCCAATTTTGGAACCTTATATTAGTTCCGAGGAATCTACAATGGTTGGGGAAGGAGAGGGAGAAGTACACACCAGTACATATGGTCAATTTTTTGACACTTTAGTTCCGACAGTTTTGACGTATTGTTGGAAAAATCCCAAATTATTCTCAATTTTTTTAATCTCGCCAAAAAGCATCACTCTTTCGACACTACCTTAAAAACCTCAGAATAGCAATGAAAACATGGAAATGTCGCAATAGCAACAAAAACTTGGAAACATAAGAATAGCGACAAAAACTTGGAAATGTTGGAATAAAGAAGAAAACTTGGAAACGTCAGAACAACAACGTCGTCACACCCAAAGCAGTGGAATAGTGATGAAACCTTACAAACGTTGGAATAGCGACATCCTCGAGTCGTTTTGTGCCATGTGAGGGTCAAGCTAGGTTGTGTCAGGTTAGGTCAAGCCGGGTCGTGTGAGGGCGCCCAAGGAAACACGTTTAGGTGGGTCGGGTCAAGTCGGGTCGTGTGAGGGCGCCTAAGGAAACACATTTAGGTGGGTCAGGTCAGGTCATGTCGTGCCGTGTGGGGGCATCCAAGTAAACAAGTTTGGACAGGTCAGGTCGGGTCAGGTCGTGTGAGGGCACCCAAGGAAACATGTTTAGGTGGGTTGGGTCATGTGAGGGCACCCAAGGAAACACATTTGTGCGGGTCGGGTCAGGTCATGTGAGGGCACCTAAGGAAACACATTTGGGCGGGTCAGGTGATCGAGCCATTTCATGTGAGGGCGCCCAAGGAGACACGTTCAGGTGGGTCTGGGTGGGTCGGGTAGTGTGAGGGCGCTTAGGGAAACGCGTTCGGGCGGGTCGGGTTGGGTCGGGTCGTGTGAGGGTGGCGATATAAAAAATGCTAAGT
The DNA here is from genome assembly GCA_034641835.2 of Pinus albicaulis. Taxonomy (NCBI): domain Eukaryota; kingdom Viridiplantae; phylum Streptophyta; class Pinopsida; order Pinales; family Pinaceae; genus Pinus; species Pinus albicaulis. Next base: position 1,033,509,798 of record CM076584.1, read on the forward strand.
TGTGACTACCCATGTGCCTTGTGCACGTTTGTGTGATCCGTTTTTCCATTTTCACCCTTGTGCCTTTGTTCAGGTTGGTTGGGTTGTGATGTGTGAGGGCGCCATAAGAAGTGCATTCGGTTCGGATTGTGTGAGGGAGGCCATATAAAAATGGTTAATTTGTGACCACCAGTGTGCCTTGTGCACGTTTCATGACCCGTTTTCCATTTTCTCCCTTGTGCCTTCGACGTTTGGGCGGGTCGGTTCATGTGATGGCACCCAAGGAAACACGTTCAGGTCGAGTCAGGTCAGCTTGTGTCGTACTGTGAGAGCACCCAAGGAAACGCATTTGGGAGGGTCGAGTCAGGTCGAGTCGTGTGAGGGAACCCAATGAACATGTTTGGGTCAGGTCATGTCGGGTCATGTGAGGGCGCCCAAGGAAACGCGTTTGGGCGGGTCGAGTCGGGTCGGGTCATGTCGTGTGAGGTCGCCCAAGGAAATGCATTCGGGCGGGTCGGGTTGGGTTGTGTCATGTGAGGGCACCAAAGGAAAGACGTTCGGGTGAGTCGGTTTGGGTCGGGTCGTGTGAGGGTGCCAAGGAAAATGCATTCGGGTGGGTTGGCTTAGGTCGGGTCAGGTTGGGTCATGTTGGGTCAGGTCGTGTGAGGGCGGCCAAGGAAACACATTCAAGTGGGCCAGGTCAGTTCAAGTCTAGTCATGTGAGGGCACCTAATTAGGAAACGCGTCCAGGCGGGTCAGATCGGGTCGTTCCGTGTGAGGACGCCCAAGGAAAAGTGTTCAGGTGGGTCGGGGCAGGTTGGGTTGAGTCGTGTGAGGGCACCCAGGGAAATGCATTTAGGCAGGTTGGGTTGGGTCATGTGAGGGTGCCCAGGGAAACACGTTTGAGAGGGTTGGTTCAGGTTGGGTCGGATCGTGTGAGGGTGCCCATGGAAACACGTTCGGGAGGGTCAGTTCGGGTCGTGTGAGGGTGGCCATATAAAAATAACTAATTTAAGACTGCCCATGTGCATTGTGCACATTTGTGCGATCTGTTTTCCATTTTCTCCCTCGTGCCTTTGTTCAAGCGGGTCAGGTCATGTCGTGTGAGGGCTTCACAGGAAACGTGTTCGAGTCGGATCGTGTGAGGGAGGGCGTATAAAAAATGCTAAGTTGTGACTGCTCATGTGCTTTGTGCATGTTGGTGTGAACTTTTTTCCATTTTCTCCCTCGTGCCTTCGACGTTCAGGCAGGTCAGGTCGGCTCAGGTCATGTGAGGGTGCCCAAGGAACACATCTGGGTCGAGTCGTGTGAGGGCACCCAAGGAAACATGTTTGATCGGGTTGGGTTGGGTCGTGCCATGTGAGGTTTCCCAAGGAAATGCATTCGGGTGGGTCAGGTCAGGTCGTGTCATGTGAGGGCGCCCAAGGAAACACGTTCAGGCGGGTCGAGTTGTGTCATGTGAGTGCGCCCAGGAAAAATTGTTGAGGCAGTTTGGGTCAGGTCATGCCGTGTGAGGGCACCAAGGAAACACGTTCAGGAGGGTCGGGTCAGGTCAGGTTGTGTGAGGGCACCCAAGGAAACGCGTTCAGGAGAGACAAGTCAATTTGGGTCGGGTCGTGTGAGAGTGCCCAAGGAAACTCGTTCATGCAGGTCGGGTCGGGTTGTGTGAGGGCACCTAAGGAAACACGTTCAGGTGGGTCAGGTCGAGTTGTGTTGTGTGAGTGTGCTCAAGGAAACACGTTTAGGCAGTTCAGGGTGGGTCGGGTCGGGTCGTGTGACGACACCTAGGGAAACGTGTTTGGGCATGTCAAGTTCAGTCAGGTCGTGTGACGATGCCTAGGGAAACGCGTTTGGGCAGGTCAAGTTCGGTCGGGTCAAGTCATGTGAGGGTGGCCATATAAAACATTCTAAGTTGTGACCGCCCGTGTGCCTTGTGTACATTTATGCAATCCGTTTTCTGTTTGCTCCCTCATGCCTTCGTTCGGGAGGGTAGGGTCGTGTGGTGTGAGGGTGCCATAGGAAATGACTTCGGGTCGGATCGTGTGAGGGAGGTCGTATAAAAATGCTAAGTTGTGACTGCCCGTGTGCCTCGTACGGATCTGAATAATTTCATGGTATCATATACCATTGTATTGGCTAGGATCACGGGCTGGAGATAAGTGGACTCGAGCAGTAGCGGGATTTGGTGAAAGGATGGGGAATACAAGTTCACTATATTTTTGACCAGGAACAAGACCTATTACAATAATGTTTTTTTGATTGGGATGATAGTTCCTGTGACCCATTTTTCGTTTTCTCCCTCATACCTTCGACGTTGGGGCGGGTCAAGTCGGGTCGAGTCATGTGATGGCAACCAAGGAAACGCGTTCAGGTCGAGTCAGGTCAGGTCGGGTCATGCCGTATTGTTAGAGCACCCAAGGAAACGTGTTCGGGTGGGTCAGGTCAGGTCGGGTCATGTGAGGGAACCCAAGGAACGCGTCCGGGTCGGGTCGTGTCGAGTCGTGTGAGTGCGCCTAAGGAAATGTGTTTAGGCAGGTCAAGTCAGGTCGGGTCGGGTCACGTCATTTTACCAAGGAGACACGTTCAAGTGGGTTGGGTCAGGTCATGTTATGTGAGGGCACCCAAGGAAATGTGTTTAGGAGGGTCGGTTTGGGTCGGGTCCTGTCGTGTGAGGTCGCCCAAGGAAACGTGTTCATGTGGGTTGGGTCTGGTCGTGTCGTGTGAGGGTACCCAAGGAAATGTGTTCGGGAGGGTCAATTCGGTTTGGGTTATGCTGTGTGAGGTATCCCAATGAAACACGTTTGGAAGGGTCAGTTTGTGTCGGGTCGTGTCCTGTGAGGGCGTCTAGGAAAACACGTTCGGATGGATCAGGTCGGGTCGTGTCGTGTGAGGGTGCCCGAGGAAATGCACTCAGGCGAGTTGAGTCGAGTCAGGTACTCGTGTGACGGCGTCCAAGGAAACACATTTGGGCAAGCCAGGTCAATTCATGTCAAGTTGTGTGAGGGTGCCCAAGGAAATGCATTCGTGTGGGCCAGGTCGAGTCGTGTGAGGGAACCTAAGGAAATGCGTTCGGGTGGGTCAAGTCGAGTTGTGCCATGTGATGGAACCCAAGGAAACGCGTTCGGATGAGTCGGGGTGAGTGATTTCAAATTTATCAAGCATGCACATGCCTGTAAAATTAAGGTATGGTACACATTTTTCTGGTGGATAAAATTAGAGTTTGCTTGAATTTTTCTTGATTACAAACAATGGTAAACAACTTGCATCAATGTTGCTTTCCTTTATGAAACAACCAACGTCAATACTTTCCAAAAACAACTCAAAAGAGAAGAAAACAAGTCTCCATACTTATCAAGTCATGTTGGGGTATTAGGTAGTTGAATATAATCTATAAAATAAAACACCTCCAACATTTCAGAATGAAGTATGAACAAAATGAACAATTAATTAGACTGCATTGTAAGTCAAGAAACCAAATTTATCAATGGAAGGATCTACAATCCCAGTTTTGTCCAATTTTCTCCATCTAAAATTATAAGCATATTGGCCATTTACAAATGGAGTATGTTGATATAGATTGAAGATTCGTTGATGTGATTTCATGATATGGAAATTTAGTACAACAAAAATGGGAATATGACAGACTCAAGGCCAGCCCTATAATGACAGATTTTAATTTATTTTTTGCTCTATTGATGGCAATTAGTTTTTGTGGTGCATCATTTTTTTTTTCTTTTAAATAATTTTTTCCTAATTGGTATCTTGAGGACTTCTCTAGAGCTACTCTACAGGTTGGTGGGTAGTAGGCTCCAGGATTATTATTATATCTACTTTGTAAATGATAAGCACCCTTTTGTGGGCTAGCTTCTGTTATGGGCACCTCATAGCCCTCTCACTTTGTCGGAAAAATAATTTTCATGGGTGAACTATATTTGAGCCTCGCTATTGTTCTAAGGCTCCATTTCATAGCCATACTTATTTTTCCCTCTATCCCCAAATATTCCTTTTGAGAGTTTTCCACAATTAGTCTTAATTTTTAATCAATAGATTTTTTCCTTCCACTTTGTATTCAGTTCCCTTCACCTTTCAAGATGAACTACTTGCTACAAATGCAACTTTGGAATCCTATATCTACTGGTTTTTTTCTATTAGGAAAGCTATTTTAGAAAATTCTTCCAAACCATTAAGGTTTTATGACTTTAGATTTTTCCATGGAGCTTGAATCCTTAGCCACAATTCCCAACCCCTAACCGATTTAACCCCTAAACCCTAAAACTCTAAACCCTAAACCCCTAACCCCTAAACCCTTAACCCCTAACCTATTTAACCCCCTAAACCCCTAACCCATTTAACCCCATAAAACCTAAACCTCTAAACCCTTAACCCCTTAAACCCTAATTTCCGACCCCTAACCCATGTAACCCCCTAAAACCCTAAAACCCTAACCCATTTAACCCCCTAAACCCTAACCCCATTAACCCCTAACCCCTAACCCCTATAAGTTTCCTCCATCACCAATGTTTGCAAAGTGCATGATCTCGGTCCAATGTGTTCATCAAGTTATTCCTCTATCATTGACACATCTGCAACATCCTCTTCTTCACATGTCTATGCTTCTTCTTCTTCATTGCAATATGTAGCTCCATCCTGCTCCATTTCCCAACCAAGTCAAAGAATCTATACTTCAACATTCTCCTCCAATACTTCAAGTTCAACACGAATCAATGGGTGCTCTTCTTTTATAGGACTAAACCTGTACAAGGTCTGAAAAATCCTCCCTTGACATTCTTCTCAACTTGCCATGTATTGTTATGCAGCGTTGACTTTGACCAATGTCTTGCACCACCAATGTTTCACTAACACCAACCAAGATAATGTTCAATCTTCAATACCAACTGCAACCCTGTTGTTGTATTCGGATTGGGTCGGGTTGGGTCGAGTCGGGTCATGTGAGGGTGCCCAAGGAAACATGTTCAGGCGGGTCATGCTATTTGAGGGCACCTAAAGAAACTAGTTCAGGCAGGTTGGGTCAGGTCATGTCATGTGAGGGTGCCCAAGGAAACACATTCAGGTGGGTCAGGTTGGGTTGGGTCACGTGAGGGCGCCCAGGGAAACGCGTTCGAGCGGGTCAAGTCATGCGAGGGCACCAAAAGAAACATGTTCGAGCATGTCGCGGGGTCGGGTCGTGTGAGGGTAGTCGTATCAAAAATTCTCAAAAATTCTAAGTTGTGGTCGCTCGTATGCCTTGTGCATGCTCGTGCAACCCGTTTGCCATTTTTTCCCTTGTTCCTTCCTTCGGGTGGGTCGGGTCTTGTCGTGTGAGGGTGTCTAAGGAAATGCGTTCGGGTCAGGTCGGGTGAGGGAGGTCATATAAAAAATGCTAAGTTATGACCACCTTTTTTCCTTGTGGCACACATTCGTGTGACCCGTTTGCCTTTTTCTCCCTTGTGCCTTCGTTCAGGCGGGTCGGTTAGGGTCGAGTGAGGGCACCCAAGGAAACGCGTTCAGGTCGGGTCGGGTTGAGTGAGGGTTCCCAAGGAAATACGTTCAAGGCAGGTCAGGTCAGGTCGGGTCATGTGAGGGTGCCCAAGGAAATGTATTTAGGTTGGGTCGGGTCAGGTTGGGCCATGCCGTGTGAGGGCGCCCAAGGAAGCGCGTTCAAGTCGGGTCATGTGAGGGAGGTTGTATACAAATTGCTAAGTTTTGACCCCCCGTGTGTCTTGTGCACGTTTGTGTGACCCATTTGTCATTTTCTCCCTTATGCCTTCATTCGGCCAGGTCAAGTCGGGTCGGGTCGGATCGTGTGAGGGCGCCCAAGGAAATGCATTTGAGTAGGGTTGGGTCAGGTCGTGTGAGGGCGCCCAAGGAAACACGTTTTTCTCGGGTCGGGTCAGGTCATGCCTTGTGAGGGCACCCAAGGAAACAAGTTTGAGTCGAGTCGGGTTGGGTCGTGTGAGGGCGACCGTATCAAAATGCTAAGTTATGACTGCCCATGTGCCTTGTGCACGTTTCTGTGACCCGTTTACCGTTAGCTCCCTTGTGCCTCCGTTCAGGCGAGTCGGGTCGTGCCATGTGAGGGTGCCCAAGGAAACACGTTCGGTTTGGGTTGGGTCAGGTCATGTGAGGGTGGCCATATAAAAAATGCTAAGTTTTGATCGCCCACGTGCATTGTGCACGTTCGTGTGGCCCATTTTCCATTTCCTTCTTTGTGCCTTCGTTTAGTTAGGTCGGGTCGTGTTGTGTGAGGGCGCCCAAGGAAACGTGTTCAGGTCAGGTCAGGTCGGGTCGTGTGAGGGAGGCTATATCGAAAATTCTAAGTTGTGACCGCATATGTCCCCTAATGTGCACGTTCATGCGACCCATTGGTCATTTTCTCCCTTATGCCTTAGTTCGGGTGGATCGGGTCGTGTCGTGTGAGGGCGCCCAAGGAAATGCATTCGGGTCGAGTTCAAGTTGGGTGGGGTCATGTGTGTGGAAAGTGGTAAGTTTTACATATTAAACAATTTATATACACTTTAATATCTTATTTATTTATATTCAATTTTTAATTTAATACTATATATAATTTTTTTTTAAAATATTATTATTTACATTTATTTTTTAATTTTTAATTTTAATTCCAATTCCCGCCTCAAAAAAATTTCACCCTTCACCCCAGCCTTCCTATTCCAGTTTGCAAAAAACACACCTTTAGGAGCCAGAGCAAGTGGAACTGTGTGCTTGTTGTGACTCTTACGACACTGCCCGACTCGAACCAGAAACTGTCTGCCACCCAAATCACAGTTCCAAACATGATGTCATTGTTCTGCATGCAGACTCAGGTTGAACCCGACTCGACCCTACATAACTTCCTAACTCCCTAAGGAAACTAACTCGCCTTGGACTTGAATTTTGAACACATTTTTGATGACTCGACCCTTCCTTTTCTTCGCCACATTGGAGCAGGGTGTGGACCAAATCCATGCTTTTACGGGCTTTGAGGTGTTGTAAAATCAGGTGGCCCGAGGAAGGAACTTGGAGAAAAAATTGTTGTGGGTTGTTAGGGAACGATTTCTCGACCATGTGCACAGGCTGGATGATTTTATGCTCACATTCAGTGTGTACACTACTGATGGAAAAAATGTAACATTTCATTAGGGGAATTTTGAGGTCTAAAATGGGCCTCCTAAGAAAAATGTACAACAAAAGTAAACTTTTTAAGAACCAATAGTATTCAATATGATGATGTCAACTACAAGAGATGATTCACCTTTTTTTAAGTAAAAGGGTAAAAATATTAAAAAATAATGAAATAATAAAACTACTTTTTCAACTCGTATTTTCAACTTGTCTCCCAATTTTTTACTCAAATTTCGAGAGGGAGTATCCGTTGGATGAAAAATTTAATTCCTCATCCAAAAGTATGCAACATGGGTACTCCTTGGATGAGGAATTAAATTTTGCATCCAACAAGTACTCCTGCTCAAAATTTGAGTAAAAAATTTGGGAGATAAGTTGAAAATATGAGTTGAAAAAATAGTTTTTACTTTTTTTCCTCTAAAATTTGATGATGTAATCAAATCTGATTTTACTATTTCCACTATTATTTTATAATTTCGTTAGGAGGCCCATTTTAGAACTCAAAATGTAATATTCCTAAAATTAGCATGAAACTAATGGGAATATTAAATTTTGTTTCTTGCACTTAGTAGGTGAATAAATGGGTGAAAGAGAACCATACTTGTCTTATGTAGCATAAAAGCCCACTTGGTGTGAAAAGGGGATAAATTAGTGGTTGGATTTTGCACTTCCTATGTGTGAACAAGAAAAGAATCATGTTGATTCAGTCAAGTTGACCAAGTCAACAACGCAGCATGGAGGAGCAGTCTTGATAGAGCTACAACATAGTTTTGGAGGGAAAGTATTCACATGGTGTTGGACACCCTAATAGGTGGGACCCAAGGTGAGGATGCTCACAAAATTTATAAGGAGGAATATAGCAGCCATTTGGGGTTAGCTTATGGATTATTGATTTTGGTCTTCTTAGACACTTGAGCATTCTTTAGCTATTGAGTTGAGTATGTAGTGATGTTCAACACAAGGCATTCCTGCTTAGGGATTCCTACTCCTTCATTGAGAGATCATTTGGAGGAGTTCTGTTCTTCATTTTCCCACATCCATGCTTGAGGCCAAGCACCTCTTTCAGCTATAGTGTTATTCCTGTAGTAGGGAACGTTGTGTTGCAGGTTGTTGTAGTGGGAGTCTTACAACACCAGCTCCTAAGTCACAGGAGGTTCCGGAGCACATTTGACATCTTGGCATGTGGCCAAATAAATTTTCATCTTCTACAGCACAGTGAGCTTCAGAAACTGCGTCATTTTATAGAGTGCTACAGTAGCAGGGTTTGATCCGTTGCTTGTGAGCTTGTTCCTTGGAGAAAGGGCCAACCCTTCTCCCGAAAAGCTTTGTACTTCATTATTATTTTTTAATTTGTATATTTCAGCTACATTTATACAGTGCTGTAGTAAAACTACATTTTTCAGATCCAGATCTACAAATCTTCTCTTTTGTACATTTTTCCCTCATGAAACCCTTGTCGGGTTAATCTTATTTTGTATAAAGAGGGAGGGATCTCCATTTTTTCAGACATTGGATGATTTTAGACTCTAGATCTATCATGTCACATTATTTTATGCATAAAACATTAATAAAATATGGTTTTTCTTGCTTCAGTCCTTTCTACATGAGTTAGGCTATGGGGTTTGGGCTTATTTGAGGCATATTGACTTGGGGAGATCTATTTATATTGGCTAGAGTGATTTTTTTCACCTCTAATTCTTCATGTCAGTTGTATATGATGTATTCTTAGGGATCCAAGTCCCATTCCTCACAGGTATAGCGTTATTTTCTGAAGATAGCTGTTTTATGCCCTGTATTGCTGCATTTCCCCACTTGGGAAGGAGGATATAGGCCATATACTTGTTGAGGTTCTTTCATCTACTGATGAGGTGTTATTTTACATCTAATGAGATGATCTACATTAACATTCTCATGATTTGCTGAAGCTCCAACTTTATAATATCTTTAGATATTCTATTTGTTGTAGAAAATCCCTATTTTGGGATACTATAGTGGTATCGGAGCTGCCATCTTGGCTCAGCCTGTGGATTTCAGATCCAATCATAAGATAAGAATAAGAGGAGAAAAAAATTATGGAGATGATGAGATTACTCTCATAAAATTTCAAATCTAAGAAGACAGAAGATAGATGCATTGGAACTCCAAAAGGGTTTCAAGGAGGAGAAAGCTGCAGTGAAACCTCTAGAAGGTTTCAAGAGGAAGAAGAAGATGCATGCACTTCTTTTTCTCATAGAGGAAGTGGAGAGAAAGAAGACCACTTAGAACAGGAGATCTTGAGTGGATATTTGGCAGAGTACAAGTGCCAACTTGGGGCTTCCAGAGAGACCCTAGATATTCCTCAGTTTATCCAACTGAGAGAAGGAAGAGGACCATGCAGTACGAGGATGATAAGGGGAAATAGATTCCTATTGTCTACCTTTGATGGATCACCTTTATGTACAACAGAATCTTGGGTGATGAAGTTAGAAGATTTTTTCCTACTACATCCAGTAGTGGAAAAAGAGGCTGTGGAGATCTCAGCGCTGCACTTGGAGGGCAAGGCAATATCTTGGTGGTTTATCCATGTGAATCATGCATGGGTATCTACTTTGGCAGACTTCACTCAAAGAGTGATCAGGAGATTTGACAGTGAGAAGGAGACCTCATCTCCACTTGAGGGGTCCTTTACCAGCGATGACACATTCATGAGGGGGCAGCCATCCATAGCAGCAGTTGGATCAGCCAACACATTGAGGGGAAGAACTCTTGCAGCCATACAAGTTTTTCCCAAGGCTCACCAAGGTATGCATAAATTTCCATTTCCTATCATTTCAGAAAATTTTATGGGAGACTTTGGAAATTTTTCCTCACATGGTCAAGGATCAAAAAACATTGCTGAGGTGGAGCAACAAGTTTGTACAACGCTGTGCAACTTTGGATTGATACAAGAGGGGATAAACATTCATTCCTTTGCACCTTTGTTGAGTTTCATACAACATGAGGAGTTGGGGTGCAAGATTGTGGAGGGCATGTTGAGTGTTGTACCACTTTCTGATGTTGTTTTACCTTCAGCACATTTGGATTCTTTTGAGTTCAAGGGGATTATTAATGAGATGTCTTCTCTAGGAGATCTCCAAGGGGTTACATCTCAACTTCCCATGAGGTGTAAGGATGAATATTTGCTTTGGGAGATTGGTAGTCTTCATTGGGAATATACCAAGAGGAAAAATGATTGGAGGCATCCACATTTGGATGAATGGAGGTGGATGGAGAGCAAGAGGTTGGTGAGCCACTTGCAGATCTATGACACAGGGCAGCAAGAAGCAAAGATGCGCTGGTTACTCTTGAGAGAGTTTTTCCATCTTGAATCATACTCTTTGTCAAAGGGTATGTGGTGGATGGAGGCATGGCAGGGCACCCATATGATAGAACAGCAAAAAACTTGTTTGTATGGGGCATCATACAAGACAAATATCATGACCTTACTCTATGGCTTGTATGAGGGAGAGATGAGGGAGCAGCAAGAGTTGTTGTTGTTGTGGTTACACTTGTGAGAGTATGGGCAGAAATTTTCCCATACTTTTCATGACATTTCCAGAGGGAAGGAAGGAACATTCAAAGTGCAAGGAGGCTACCCTTCATCATTGGAGGATTATGAGAGGCTTCCATGTAGGAAGAAGATCTTCTCACATATTAGCATGATGGTGGATAGCTTTGGCATGTGGAATGTCAAAAGGAGGAGTCATGGAGTGACAAGAGCCTTGTTACTAAGGCCCACAACGCTATCACTTGAGAGCATGTTTCTATTGATGGAGTGTTCCAAAGGGAGTATGCACCCTCTCTTCTTGTAGATTTTTATGAGGGGATTCTCATGGGAGGACTCACTCATGGACCTCACCTTCAGCTCACACATGATGCATGGTAAGAGATACACTTATGTGCTTGTTTATTACTCTATTGAGTATTTGTATCTTCTCTCCATATGTAAACAGTGCATTGTTCCACAAGAGAGCAAGATTATTTATGGGTTTCATGGTCACTTTAGGCCCAAATTTTGTAATGATGATAACCCATATCTACATGACTTGGGGAAAGTGCTTTATTTCTTTGATTGTATACAACTGATATATATTGCTTCTTCCTACTTTATAGTAGATGAGCTAACATGCATAGCTGAAAATTCCTTGGAGGATAACTTGTCACTTGATGCTCTAAATCAGCAGTTGGAAAGACTACGTTGTATCCACCAGAGAGACCATGTGTATCATCCAAACTTGCACATAACATTCAGCCATTTTCTTATTTTGATGCCATATGGTGATGATGTTCCATTCATTTTGGATGGAATGATTTGAGCCAGCCGAATCAATGACTTTGGAGGAAGGATCTTTGAAGATCCAATATTTCTCTTGCCACTTGAGGGAAACCATATTGCAGCCCAAGATCAGCATGCCCTCTACACTTATCACAAGTGGAGAGGTGGACAGCATGGGATAGGCCCTCTTGCCTATCATTTTCATTTATTCAGCCCACCTACACTTCAGGAGCCAAAGGTGGAGGGAGTTGTGCATTAGTTTCCATGTTGGGGGGTAACTCATTTTATATGGATGATAGCTTGGGGGTGGAGGATTAACTTGGGAATGAGAGTTTCACATGCAATTCAAACTCCATGCCTTGAGAGGACCTCTAGAAATCACATAGTTGTATCCTTGAGTATGCTACTTTTTCATGATGATAGCCATTTGGGATGTGCACCAAATGTTGATTTGTTTACTTGGGAGAGGCACTTTGGAGTTTCATTGTTGAGACAACATCATATTCTTTGGGGGAGCTCATCATATGAGGATGCTACAGGAGGAGGGAAGGAGACTTTCCAGTTCTATCCTTGCAGTTTCTTGAGGACAAGCAACATTTTGGAGGGGAGGACTGTAATATTCCTAAAATTAGCATGTAGCTAATGGGAAAATTAAAATTTGTTTCTTGCACTTAGTAAGTGAATAAATGGGTGAAAGAGATCCCATACTTGTCTTATGTAGCATAAAATCCCTCTTGGTGTGAAAAGGGGATAACTTAGTGGCTGGATTTTTCACTTCCCATGTGTGAACAGGAAAAGAATCATGTTGATTTAGTCAAGTTGACCAAGTCAACAATGCAGCATGGAGGACTAGTCTTGATAGAGATACAACATAGTTTTGGAGGGAAAGTATTCACATGGTGTTGGAAACCCTAATAGGTGGGACCCAAGGTGAGGAGGCTCACAAAATTTATAAGGAGGAAGATAGCAGACATTTGGGGTTAGCTTATGGATTATTGATTTTGGTCTTCTTAGACACTTGAGCATTCTTTAGTTGTTGAGTTGAGTATGTAGTGTTGTTCAGCACAAGGCATTCCTGCTTAGGGATTCCTACTCCTTCATTGAGAGATCATTTGGAGGAGTTTTTTTCTTCATTTTCCCATATCCAGGCTAGAGGCCAAGCACCTCCTTCAGCTACAGCGTTATTCCTGTAGTAGGGAACGCTCTGTTGCAGGGTGTTGCAGTGGGAGTCTTACAACACCAACTCCTGAGCTTATATTTTAGTGGAGGGAGCTCCCCTTTATTTGCAAGATTTTTACAAGAGGTTCTAGAGCACATTTGACATCTTGGCATGTGGCCAAATCACTTTTCATCTTCTACAATGCATTTAGCTTCAGAAACTGCGTCATTTTCTAGAGTGCTGCAGTAGCAGGGTTTGATCCCTTGCTTGAAAGCTCTGTACTTCATTCTTCTTCTATCATTTGTATATTTCAGCTACATTTATATAGTGCTGTAGTTAAACTGCATTTTTCAGATCCAGATCTGCAGATCTTCTCTTTTGTACATTTCTCCCTCATGAAACCCTTGCTGGGTTAATCTTATTTTGTATAAAGAGGGAGGGATCTCCATTTTCTCAGCCATTGGATGCTTGAGACTCCAGATCTAATATGTCACATTATTTTCTGCATAAAACCTTAATAAAATAACATTTTTCTTGCTTCAATCCTTTCTACATGAGTTAGGCTATGGGGTTTGGGCTTATTTGAGGCATATTGACTTGGGGAAATCTGTTTATATTGGCTAGAGTGATTTGTTTCTCCTCTAATTCTACATGTGAGATGTATATGATGTATTCTAAGGGATCCAAGTCCCATTCCTCACAGGTATGGCATTATGTTCTGAAGACAACTGTTTTATGCCCTGTATTGTTGCATTTCCCCACTTGGGAAGGAGGATATAGGCCATATATTTGCTGAGGTTATTTAATTTTCTGGTGAGGTGTTATTTTACATCTAATGAGCTGATATACACTACCATTCTCATTATTTTTTGAAGCTCCAACTTTAGAATATCTTTAGATATTCTATTTGTTGTAGAAAATCCATTGAATGGTGCCATAGGGATTAAACCGTGAGTTTTTGAACTTGGATCATCATTGTTGCAAATGATCCAAATTGGTCCTAGACCACAACCCAATAGATATTTGATTTATACTAGGACATACTAATCTAAGGATACCTGATTCCATGCCATTTTGTTTTTTTTTATTGATAGGAACATAAAACTCATTTCTTATGAAAGATCCATTGTTGTTGCTTTAGGTGGTATAAACCTGTTAATGCTATGAAATTTTTGTTATTCAAGCTTTTGACTAGGAAAAACCTAGAGGAAAAATGGTTTACATCAGTCATGTAAATTTGAAGCTACACATGTCCATGGGGTCTTGGTTAAACAGTGATGAGGCGGGCTATTATGGCACTCATCATAGGTTCAATTCCCTTCCCCGATTGGGGTGATGTATCTGGACATGTTGATGGAGATGTAAATATGTAGTCCTACCAAACTTACAATTTTTTTTTTTGAAGATGCACATCTGAGATGCCCAATGTAGGGTTTGGAATCTAGATGCCCAATGTTTTTTGTGAATTTCGGCAAAGATTGGGAGATCCATTAATGTATTCATCAACTATTCTCCTTTTTTGCATATCATGCAGATCGTTTCTTCCCTGGAATTTTCAGGTTGAACCACCTACCACATTAACTTCATGAATGATGGGACCTCATACAAATGTTGGGAATATTCCATATCCTTTTCAAAAATGTAAACAATGAACATATATTTTAATGGGTGTAGGTTGTCTTTGATGATATTGTCAAAATATTTTAATTTTATCTTTACTTTGATAGTAATTTCTTACAGTCTCTACCAGATGATGTCTATAATATATACTACTTTAGGTCCTTCCAAATAGCTAGATATTCTAACGATACTATCCATTTGGTCATCCAATATGAGTAGTCTTTGGCCATTTCATTTTCCAGGAATAGTATCTTCAGTTCAATAGCTCATCATTATTGGGTTTTTAAAGATTTCACAAAAAATTTACCATAACTTTACCATCTTATAAGTTATTTCCAATTGCAACATGACAATCATTTTCTATAAAATAATAATCCTAAGTCTCATGAATCACCTTAGTCTGCTGAAAACCATAACCCAAGTGACTTCCAAATGAGGATCCAACACTTCCAGCAGGTATGTGATCAGAGCCTTCAGATCTATTATCAGTATCATCTGAAATAGAATTCCGATCATCCTATTCAAGGGCATATTCTTTACGTCGTTCTGAATTTCTACCACAAATATTAGAACAAATGAAATCCAGATTTACTACTTACTAATAATGACATTTTCTCAAATAAATGTCGATTTTCTAGATCATCCAATGTTCTAAACACCTTCGCACCTGGATATTACTCTTGGATTAAGGCACTGAATTTTGACCTGTACTAAAATAGCAATAAATTCTTTTCAGTTACTACAAATGTCATAGAAACATTGATGTGGAATTTATTTATCTTAAAAATGAGTTGTGGTATTATTTTTTATTCAGTCAATAACAAAAATTTTCACATAACCCGCATCATTATAAAATATGTAACACTATATGCTTAGTCTAGACTCTAGATGCTTTGTGTTAGTATTTTATAGCTAAAATTTCCACTACAACATTTTATATGATTAAAATACTAGTTCCAGATGGTTTAATAGCATTCCTATCCTTAAAAATACAACATTTCTTTCAATCTCATTTTACAATAATCTCCATATTGTTTCCAATCACCCTCACAAGTAAGTAAATTTAGCCTATGGATAGTCCCAAGAAAAGGAAAGAAATTCCTACAAATGGTTAACTTACACTCAAAATAGTTCCATGATTACACTTCTTCAGTGGTAGATAAATGGAAATTGGAAACTTTGAACTCAAATAGTCACCCAAATTTATTGTAGCTTCTCCAAGAACAACTTAGCGAGCAAATCCCTGAGACATACATATCATATCTTCACCGTAAGCCCTCCAAATCAAGTTGAAATTATTGAAGCCTAATTCCACCAAAAATGTATCTCCCATGCTAAGTTAAATAAGTTAATGTGAAATTTAGCAAAATTCTCTCGTCAAAAAGAAAGAAAACACTCCAAGCAGAAAATTAAACAATAGGAAAAATAGGCCATATAAAATTCATATAAATAAATATAGAAATCCTACCATTCAAACAACAAACTTGAAATTTTTTCCTCGAGCTATTTTGATGCATCATCTTGCAAAAAGTGCATAGATTCTGACACATCTTTAGACCACTCGCATCTCCCACTTTAAACCAGAGCTTTTTTAGTTCTGGAAACTACATTTCTAGTTTCCACAAATATTATAGAAACGACAAGCTTATCCCAGCCAAGAGGCACCTGTTATTTCAATATTGTGAGACAAAGAATACGACTTAATTAAGAACTTCAACACTGTCTTGAATTTCCCCCTCTTCTAGAAGTTCATATATCATGCTCATACGGAGGATCCATGCAGTCTTATAATTTGTGGTAGACAGAAGTAACATACAAAATTTGACTTTATGATTCACACTTACCCAACCCCGTTCAGTCACTCCAGCTAAAACCATGGGACTTGACCACGTTGTTGGACTTTTGAAAATTTGAACTCATAAAAACTCAATAGAAAAAGAAGCTCCACTCTACATTATTTCTCTAATCCTATTATCATCAATTCATGGCTCCATCTTTCAATTGGAAAATAAAATATAGTTCAAATTTGAAGGATCCAAAAAATTATTTTGTAGCATGGATTTTCGTGGGTATTTGGATGTGTTTAGCTACTTAGGTTTATGTTAAGCTTTTCTTGCATAGGAAATTTATTAAAGATTTGTATTGTGGAAATCAATCAGAAAATCATGTCCTTCTGGCTTGGATAGGAAAGTGACGCCAATTATTAGAGATGCACGACCATAAACATGAGAGAGAAACAAATAAATGGAGAAAGTACTGTTTACTAACATAGTCATTAAATACATCAACATCAACTTCATTTCTATATATTATATATAACAACCTCCTCAACTAATATCTATTTAATTTGTGTTATTAAATGTATTATAACCCTCTAAATTTGTACTATTAACAACACTTTAATGAGTTTTAATCTAACAAAACCCTTAGCAAAACCCTTAGCACAAACTAACACTTTCTATTTTACTGCTTTGGGGCTAAAGGCTAGAATTCTACTGAAAATATTATTTAAAAATATGCTTACAAAAACTTAATAATTGTTGGGTGTGGAGCCTGATTTTCTTCCTGATTCAGAGATCCTTGTTTTTAGCTAGATGTATACCCCAGGAAAATTGTACACCCTTGCACGCGAGGGGGTGTGGGGAGGGACTTGTCCCCCCTATGAGGTTTGGGGGGCCTACCCCCCCGGCTCGAGGGTCTGGGGGCCAGCGGTCCCCCAATGGGGGTTTCGGGGGCAGCGAAGCCAAAAATAGATGTAAAATTGCCTTGTAAAAGTATAGTAATTTATAGTCCATCTGGGTCGTTCATTAGGCGGATGATCTGATGGTAGAAGTTATGTTTAGTTTAGGGTTTTTTGCCCTAGAAGGCAACCCCCTCGCTTTTATGAGGGTATTGTATTGCGGCTGCGAACTGTATGTGTATTCTCTGAGCGGGAAACAGATAGGGAGACTGTGAGAGAGAACAGAGGATATTATAGCAGATCTGTTGTAGGTTTTGTCTCTTTCATTTTGTCAGATAATAGAAATGTAGGTTGACCAAAGGCAGGGTGGACGTAGCCCAAACTGGGTGAACCACGTATATCTGTGTCTCTCTAGTTTTATGTGTTTTGTGTGCTTGTATTTTCCGCATATTTTATGTGTTGCATTGCTCTGTAATATTTAATTTTCTAACAATAATGAATTTAAAAAAACCTTGATTTCTTTGAGAGCTACCATAATCTTGGATAAATAGCTAACTGCAGAACTAAGGTCAGGCCTAATGTCTGGAATAACTGCTAATTTTAAGTTAGTTTTGGCTTGATCTGAAAATGGGTTGGATAACTTGTTATGATTTTCAAGAACCTTCCACTCAGTTAAACAAATAAAAGATCTAACATATACTTGACATTTGCATAATTTTATACTTGAAACACATGTATGATTTTTAATTGTTTAAGTACCTTAAGTCAATTTTTTTTTGCTGAAATCAAATGTGTGGAACAACCATATAATGCAGCAAATAAAGATCAACACATAACAACAAATTTAATCTAGGAGTTCACTCGAATATCATGGGCTACGTCTCCTTGAGCTTTTGTCATCTTGACTTGGCTCTTTGGGATTATGGCGAAATTTCTTTTAAAAGTTCCACACTTAACTCCAATGGTTACTGAACTAAACCAATGGGTTTATAATACCATCTATATCCCTGTCATGGCTAACATCACTCTACAAATAGATCTAGGCTCCCTTAGAATTGATTCCTTCTGTTGGTGTACTTGAGATACCCTGAGCTTCTATATGGCACTAACTCCTTCAAAATTATTTTTGTCCCTGAAACCTCACCTAATATCTATAAAACACATCAGACACCAAGAATAGACTAACTTTTTTCTCAAAATGAGCACTGCATCCCCAATCTAGGCCTCCCTCCACAGTTTGCCTTGGGCTGCCCAAAAATTCCCTATAGGTTATCGACCTTTAGAAGTCTTAAAATGGCTCTACAAATCCATTCATTGGATTTAAAATTCCAAAAATAGTCATAATAGACTATTCACTTGCAGAAAATGGCCTCTAGCTGCTCCGGTTTCGCCTCCAACACCTGTTGGCACCCCTTGGCACAAGGGTCACTGAAAACTTCTCTAATGGATTCTTGACATCTAGAAGTCCTAAAAAGCTTATGAAAACTTCTCCATTGGATTCAAAAGTATCAAAACCTTCATAAATGACTATTTTTTTGCTGCATAAGGCCTTTAAGTGCCTTGGCTAGGCCTTCAACTGCTGTTGGCACTTGTTGGCCCTGGTGGCCCATGGAACTTCACTGAAGCATCTCAAATTTCAAAAGTCCTCAACAGCATATACAAACCACACCATTAGTTCCATAACATATGAAACATCCAAAATTGACTATTGGATTTCTGAATAAGGTTTCTAGCTCCCCTGGCTAGGCCTCAAATTGCTGCTAGCCCATGATGGCCCCTAGAACTTCTCTGAAGCAAACACCTGCTCAAAATTCCTCTGATGGCTCTGAAACCCTCACCAATGAGTCTGGAATGTTGGAGATAGTCGAAATTGACTATTAGCACTCCAAAATTGGTCGAATATAGCTCAAGATAGAGCTTGAACTCATTTTGCCCAATGACCCCTAAAATCCTCCACCAAATGTGGAGAACTGGACTTAACTCCATTTAAATTCGACAATTTCGCAAAAAATGGTGGGCAATCCAAAATGGCTACCAGAAAAACTGCAATATTTAATTTCGGGGGTTATCGTTGGGCACATGACCAAACTCCATGCAGTTATGGTTAGCCGTAGCCATAATGGTCGGCAGACTAACTGACATTAAAAACTTTGCATGTGAACACGTTTATAACGGGCGGGTGTAACTATTTTTCCGGAGGTTAATGGCTTTGGCCCATGGTTCCTGGCACTAAGGCCACATGGGGGGGGGTTGGGGCTGGCCCCCCTCTGATCCCCATATGCACATACATAACTGTCAAATATAACCGGTGCCACTCTAATATTAAGAACTAATGTGTAGCTTGAATGGCATGACGTGGTCGTGTGCATGTAGAGGTCAGGCGGTCGACTCCCAGGGAGTCCGTAAAAATTTTTTCACTTCGTTCCTGGGCCACGTGGCAACCTCCGGGCCTTCCACGTGGCAACCTCCAATTGGCCCAAACTCAAAAAGTCAACTAATTGCCCAATTACAATCTTCCACTTCGCATGATATTACTGGTCCAAACAGAATTTTCTAGGGAATATTCCCAAGAATATTCTAGGAATATTCCATGGAACATTCTTTTTTTATTTTTATTTTTCCATAACCAGTCAAAATTGGTCAAAGTCCAAAAATTGCAGTTTATTGTACTTTTCAAACTGCGATAACTTCTTCATACAATTTTGATTTTTCGAACCGTTTGCGGCGCTAGAATCAAGAAGACGAGATCTATCCGGTCGCTCAAGTTCAACACACTTCCTAACACTTTAAAATTTGAGCTATCACTTATTTCCATGATCTAGTTCTGGTCACACCTCCCCATTGGGAATCTTTTGGACCCCAAAAGACTGATATACTGATCTGTACAGTAGATGAGAATACAACACCCTCTTCTTTTTCAGCCTCCATACACTTGCCTTGCATGGCTAGTACCTTTGAACCACAACTCAAAGGTAGTCAACACTTCCCTTCCTGGATGCACTTGTCCTTCTATTAAGAACTATCGCCCTTGAAATCACTCATAAAGTTTTGGCGATAAATTTACAGAAGGTAGCTGAACATTGCTTCCTTGATCATCCATCTAAGGTGGCTCAAACAAATGTGATATTACATCATAAAACATGCATACATAACTGAAATTTTAATATGTACAAATGAGTGTATGTCTTACTATGTAAAGAAGTCAAACCACTTCTTACCAAGCCACTTCCACGACGACTTTTGCTATTGAAAATATTCTTCATGTGAAACATCTGTTCTCACATCAATGATGGAATCCTTGGTTCCACTTTTGCCAATCTTTCTATCCTCTTTCCTCAAATTCTTAGGACGATTAGTTGGATGCACTGTCCAACATTAGGAAACAACATGTCCTCTCTTCTGGAAAAGTGTGCAAGTCTTATGCACCTTTGCAAGTTTCCTTTGCCTCGACTGCTTCCTATATTCCTTCATCCTCTTCCAGCATATCGAAACATCACGGTTAAACATACCATAATATGAAAAACAACTCTTTCTTCCTTTCATGCATGCATATTTGTCATGCTTTACAGAAACATAATCAACTTGACTATGGGAATAATTATACCTCGCATACTACTTTGCATGTCCATCCATTTTAGGAGATGAACTTGTAGAGGCTCCAGTTTCTCTTTGAATACTAACATCAGTGTTTATGTCTTGATAGCTGTCTGAACTCTTATGCTCGCCATAAGCTAAATGTATACAATCTTCTTGATGCAACATAGGCTTCAAACATTGGAAATCAACTTGAAAACAAACTTGACATGTTTGTATATTAGAACTTGGGAACAAAAGTTATTTTTGAAGTTGTCTCACATGCCTTCATGGCTTTGGAGTCTTCGCCATTAGATTCAACATAGCCAAGACCAAAATTATTAGGTCTCTCCTCAACCAAAATAGGATCAATCATGCCTTGTGCATGTTTTCCTAAACCCTTGCCTTCATAGCCCATTTTAAACATTAACTTGGACCCTATACCTCTAGTGTGCTTTTCAAATGAACCAACACATCTATCTGATGAGGAAACTGAAGACAAATTTGAGTGAATTACCTATGCTTCACACATGTTCTTGGTTAAAGCCTCTTGGTGGCTTGATGGAGTTGCATCTCCATCTCATGCAATATTTGAGGAATTTCTTCCTTCTATTACTTCATAGCAAAAAATTGCTCATGAAGTTCAATTCTTTCTCTTCTATCTTCAAACACAATCTGCACCATGTCCTTCAAGATGTAGAAGTCTCGCTTCATGTCTTCATTGAAGAATCTTGTGAAGGAGGAGGATTTTGAAACCTCACTTGAAGAAGTTGTCAACATGAAAATGAACTAAAATAACTTTAAAAAAATTCACAAAGCTTTCAAAAAATTGACAAAGCTTTTGAACAAAATGGCTGTAGAGTCAAGCTCTTCTTCAAGCAACCTTTTGAAAACAAACCCTTTTGTGCTTCAAGGGTTGCCTTAAGGTCCTTTGGGTAAGGAATTTTCTTTCATCCCTTCTTCCTTCTTGTCCTCTCTTGGACTTAGCTATCAATATCTTTCCCTTCACCTCTACAAAACTCAAGCAACAATTAGTTTGCAAACAATCAAATAGTCAAATTCTTTGCACTATTTAAACACCTTTCAAGTCAAACAAGCAAGCTCTTGCTCTGTCAATCAAGAAAGAAAGTGCTCTGTCAAGCAAGTAACTACTGCTTTGATACCAACCTGATCTGAAAATGTGTTGGATAACTTGTTATGCTTTTCAAGAACCTCCCACTCAGTTAAACAAATAAAGGATCTAACTTATACTTGATATTTGCGAAATTTTATACTTGAAACACGTGTATGATTTTTAACTTTTTAAGTGCCTTAAGTCCATTTTTTTCTGAAATTAAATGTGTCCAACAACCATATAATGCAACAAATAAACATCAATACATAACATAAAATTTAATCTAGGATTTCACCCAAATATCGTGGGCTACATCTCCTTGAGCTTTTGTCATCTTGACTTGGCTCTTTGGGATTATGGAAAATTTTCTTTTACAATTTCCACACTTAAATCCAATGGTTAATTAACTGAATAAATGGGCTTATAATACCATCTATATCCATTTCATGGTTGTTTTCACTCTGTAAACAGATCTAGGCTCCCTTAGACTTGATTCCTTCTGTTGGTGCACTTGAGCTACCCTGAGCTTCTATCTGGCACTAAATCCTTTGGAAATATTTTATGTCCCTAAAACCTCACCTAATATCTCCAACACACATCAGACACCAAAAATGGACTGATTTTTTCTCAATGAGAGCACTGCATCCCCAATTTAGGCCTCCCTCCACGGTTTTCCCTAGGCTGCCCAAAAATTCCATATAGGTTATCAACCTTTAGAAGTCTTCAAACGGATCCGAAAATGCCTTCATTGGATTCATAATGTCAAAAATAGTCAAAATAGACTATTCACTTGTAGAAAATGGCCTCCAGCTGCTCTGGTTTCACGTCCAACACCTGTCGGCACCCCGTGGCACTCAGGTCACTGAAAAATTCTATGATGGGTTATCGACCTATAGAATTCCTCAAAAGCTTATGAAAAATCCTCCATTGGATTCATAAGTTTCAAAAAAATCATAAATTACTATTATTTTGCTGTATAAGGCCTCTAGCTGCACTGGTTAGGCCTCGGACTGCTGTTGGCACTTTCTGGCCCAGGTGGTCCCTGAAACTTCACTGAAGCATATAGGATTTCAAAAGTACTCTAAAGAATCTAAAAAACACACCATTAGTTCCAGAACCTTTGAAACATCCAAAATTGACTATTGGATTTCTAAATAAGGCCTCTCGCTCCCCTGGCTAGGCCTCAAACTGCTGTTGGCCCATGGTGGCCCTAATTTTCCCTAGAAATTCTCTGAAGTAAAAACCTACTCAAAAGTCCTCTGATAGCTCCAAAACCCTCACCAATGAGTATATAATGTTGGATATAGTCTAAATTGACTATTGGCACTCCAAAATTGGTCGAATCTAGCTCAAGATAGAGCTTCAACTCATTTTTCCCAATGACCCCTAAAAATCCTCCACCAAATGTGGAGAACTGGACTTAAATCTAGTTAAATTAGAAAATTCCGCCAAAAATGGTGGGCGCTCCAAACTAATCGCCAAAATAACCACGATATTTAATGCTGGGGGTTAGCGCTGGGCACATGAACAAACTTCGCGCGGTTATGGTTAGCCATAGCCATAATGGTCAGCGGACTAACTGACATTAAAAACCCTGCATGTGAACACGTTTATAACGGGTGGGTGTAACCATTTTTTTGGCTTTGGCCCAAGGTTCCTGGTGCTAAGGCCACATGGGGGGGGGATGGCCCTTGGGGTTGGCCCCCTCCGACCCCCATATGAACGTTACATAATTGTCAAATACAACTGATGCCGCTATAATATTAAGAACTAATGCATAGCTCGACTATCATGACGTGGGCATGTGTGCGGAGAGGTCAGGTGGTCGACTCTTGGGGAGTCTGCCAAAAATTTTGCACTCCGTTCCTAGGCTACGTGGCGGCCTCCGGGCCTTCCACGTGGCAACCTCCAATTGGCCCAAACTCAAAAATTCCACCAATTGCCCAATTACAATCCGCCACTTGGCATGATATTACTGGTCCAAATGAAATATTCTAGGGAATATTTCGAGGAATATTCCAAGAATATTCCCTAGAATATTCTTCTTTTTTATTTATTTTTCCATAACTAGTCAAACTTGGTAATAGTCCAAAAGTTGCAGTTTACTGGACTTTTCAAACTGCGATAACTTCATCATACGGTGTCAGTTTTACGAACCGTTCACAACGTTAGAATCAGGAAGACGAGATATATCCAATCGCTCAGGTTTAGAACACTTCTAAACACTTTGAAATTTGAGCTATCACTTAGGTCCATGATCCAGTTCTGATCACACCTCCCCATTGGGAATATTTGTGACCCCAAAAGATGGATATACTAATTTATGCAGTAGATGAGAGTACATCACCCTCTTCTTTTCAGCCTTCATACAATTTCCTTGCATGTCTAGTGCCTTTGAACCACAACTCGAAGGTAGTTGACACTTCCCTTCCTGGATGCGCTTGTCCTCATGTTAAGAACTATATTCCTTGAACTCACTCAGAAATTTTTGGCGAGAAATTTATAGAAGGTAGCTGAACATCTCTTCCTTGATCATCGATCCAAGGTGGCTCAAACAAACATGAGATTACAACATAAACATGCATACATAACTGAAATTTTCATATGTAAAAATGAGTGTATGTCTTACTGTGTCAAGAAGTCAAACCACTTCTTACCCAGCCACTTCCACAACGAATTTTGCTGCTGAAAATATTATTCATGTGAAACATCTATTCTCACATCAATGATGGAATCCTTGGTTCCACTTTCACCAGAGTTTCTATCCTCTTGCCTCAAATGCTTAGGACGATTAGTTGGATGCAATGTCTAACATTGGGAAACAACATGTCCCCTTTTCTAGAAATGTGTACAAGTCTTATGCACCTTCTTTACAAGTTTCCTTTGCCTCAATTGCTTCCCGTATGCCTTCATCCTCTTCCAGAATCTCGAAACATCATGGTTAAACATACCACAATATGCACAGCAACTCTTTCTTCCTTTCATGCATGCAAATTTGTCATGCTTTAAAGAAACATAATCAACTTGACTATGGGAAGAATTATACCTCTCATGTTTCTTTGCATGTGCATCCTTTTTACCTTCATGAGGAGATGAACTTGTAGAGGCTCCAGCTTCTCTTTGAAGAATAACATCTGTGTATATGTCTTGATAGCTGTTCGAACTCTCATGCTCACCATAAATTGCATGTCTATAATATTCTTGCTGCAGCATAGGCTTCAAACATTGGCAATCAACTTGAAAAAAAACTTGACGTGTTTGTATATTATAACTTGGAACAAAATTTATTTTTGAAGTTTTCTCACGTGCCTTCATGGATTTGGAGTCTTTGCCATTAGATTGAACATAACCAAGACCAACATTCTTAGGTCTCTCCTCAACCAAAATAGGATCAGTCATGCCTTGTGAATCTTTGCATAAACCCTTGCCTTCATAGCCAAGTTTAAACATTAACTTGGACCCTATACCTCTAGTGTGCTTTTCAAATGAACCAACACATCTATCTGATGAGGAAAATAAAGAGAAATTTGAGTGAATTACCTCTGCTTCATATATGTTCTTGGTTAAAGCCTCTTGGGCTTGATGGAGCTGCATCTCCATCTCATGCAATCTCTGAAGAATTTCTTCCTTCTCTTGCTTCATAACAAATAATTGCTCACGAAGTCCAGTTCTTTCTCTTCTATCTTCAAACACAATCTGCACCATGTCCTTCAAGATGTAGAAGTCTCGCTTCAAGTCTTCATCGAAAAATCTTGTGAAGGAGGAGGATTTTTAAACCTCACTTGAAGAATTTTTCATCATGAAAATGAACTAAAATAACTTCAACAAAATTCACAAAGCTTTCAAAACAATTGACAAAGATTTTGAACAAAATGGCTGTAGAGTCAAGGTCTTCTTCAAGTAACCTTTTGCTAACAAACCCATTTGTGCTTCAAGGGTTGCCTTCAGGTCCTTTGGGTAAGGAATTTTCTTTCATCCCTTCTTCCTTCTTGTCCTCTCTTGGAATTATCTATTAGTAGCCTTTCCTTCACCTCTAGCAAAATCAAGCAACAATCCGTTTGCAAACAATCAAACTGTCAAATTATTTGCACTGTTTAAACACCTTTCAAGTCAAACAAGTAGCTATTGCTCTATCAAGCAAGAAAATAGTGCTCTGATACCAACCTGATCTGAAAATGGGTTGGATAACTTGTTATTCTTTTCAAGAACATCCCACTCAGTTAAACAAATAAAAGATCTATCTTATACTTGACATTTGTGAAATTTTATACTTGAAACAGGTGTATGATTTTTAACTGTTTAAGTGCCTTAAGTCCATTTTTTTTTTCTGAAATTAAAAGTGTGCAATAGCCATATAATGCAGCAAATAAACATCAATACATAACAACAAATTTAATCTAGGAGTTCACCCGAATATCGTCGGTTGCATCTCCTTGAGCTTTTGTCATATTGACTTGGCTCTTTGGGATTATAGAAAAATTTATTATACAAGTTCTGCACTTAACTCCAATGGTTACTAAACTAAACCATGGGCTTAGAATACCATCTATATCCCTGTCATGGCTTTCATCACTCTGCAAATAGATCTAGGTTCCCTTAGACTTGATTCCTTCTGTCGGTGCACTTGAGCTACCCTGAGCTTCTATATGGAACTAAATCCTTTAGAATTATTTTTATGTCCCTAAAACCTCACCTACTATCTCTAGCACACATCAGACACCAAAAATAGACTGATTTTTTTCTCAAAATGAGCACTGCATCCCAAATCTAGGCCTCTCTCCATAGTTTTCCCTAGGCTGCCCAAAACTTTCCTATAGTTTATCGACCTCCAGAAGTTTTCAAATGGCTCTGAAAATCCATTCATTAGATTTAGAATGCCATAAATAGTCATAATAGACTATTCACTTGCAGAAAATGGCCTCCGGCTGCTCCAGTTTCGCCTCCAACACCTGTCGGCACCCCCTAACACTAGGGTCACTGAAAACTTCTCTGATGGGTTCTTGACCTCTAGAGGACCTCAAAAGATTTTTAAAACTCCTCCATTGGATTTAGAAGTATCAAAACAGTTAGAAATGACTATTGTTTTTCTGCATAAGGCCTTTAGCTTCCCTGGCTAGGCCCCAAACTGCTATTGGCACTTGCTGGCCCCTAGAAATTCACTGAAGCATCTTGGATTTCAAATGTCCTCTACAACATCCTAAAACCACACCATTAGTTCCAGAACATTTTAAACACCCAAAATTGACTATTTTATTTCTGAATAAGGCCTCTAGCTCCCCTGGCTAGGCCTCAAAATGCTGCTGGCCGATGGTGGCCCCTATAACTTCTCTGAAGAAAAAATCTGCTCAAAATTCCTCTGATAGCTCTGAAAC
The DNA here is from genome assembly GCA_034641835.2 of Pinus albicaulis. Classification (NCBI taxonomy): domain Eukaryota; kingdom Viridiplantae; phylum Streptophyta; class Pinopsida; order Pinales; family Pinaceae; genus Pinus; species Pinus albicaulis. The sequence goes on from CM076584.1 coordinate 1,033,536,708, forward strand.
CCTCACCAATGAGTCTGGAATGTTGGAGATAGCCAAAATTGACAATTGGCACTCCAAAATTGGTCGAATATAGCTCAAGATAGAGCCTGAACTCATTTTTCCCAATGACCCCTAAAATTCCTCCACCAAATGTGGAGAACTGGACTTAACTCCAGTTAAATTCGACAATTCTACCAAATATGGTGGGCACTCAAAATTTAATTCCATAATAACTGCGATATTTAATGCTGGGGGTTAGTGCTGGGCACTTGATCGAACTCCGTGTGGCTATGGTTAGTCGTAGCCATAATGGTCGACGGACTAACCGACATTAAAAACCCTGCATGTGAACACATTTATAACAGGCGGGTGTAACCATTTTGCTGATGGTTAATGGATTTGGCCCACGGTTCCTAATGCTAAGGCCACATGGGGGGGGGGGGGGGGGGGTGGGTGGCCCCCCTCTGACCCCCATATGCACGTTACTTAATTTTCAAATACAACCGGCGCTACTATAATATTAAGAACTAATGCATAGCCCGACTAGCATGATGTGGGCATGTGCACAGAGAGGTCAGGCGGTTGACTCCTGCGAAGTCCGCTAAAAATTTTAAACTCCGTTCCTGGTCCACATGGTGGCCTCTAGGCCTTCGATGTGGCAACCTCCAATTGGCCCAAACTAAAAAAGTCAACCAATTGCCCAATTACAATCTGCCACTTGGCATGATATTACCGGTCCAAACAGAATATTCAAGGGAATATTCCAGGAATATTCCCTGGAATTTTTTTTTTAATTTTTCCATAGCCAATCAAACTTGGTCAAAGTCCAAAAATTATAGTTTACTGGACTTCTCAAACTATGATAACTTCTTCATACGATGACGTTTTTTTGAACCGGTTGCAGCACCAAAATCAGGAAGATGAGATCTATCTAGTCGCTTAGGTTCAGCAAACTTCTGAACACTTTTAAATTTGAGCTATCACTTAGGTCCATGATCTAGTTCTAAACATGGCTGGAAGTTTCAGCCCCAATAAAAACCATGAGGTAGAGGTTTTATGGTGAATTCTCCAACAAATCCTGGTCCAATAAGATAAACAAGCTAAAATATAATAGCATCTTAATGATGAACATATATGCCTTCAAGATAGTGCACAACACAAGTAAAGGTACCGTTAAGCAAAGGAATGAACAAACTCACTTGAATCAGATACGTATAGATGAAGTGATTGGTGTGTATTTATAACAATCACTTAAGGTTATGGTGTTATCCCCAAGTAAGAGAGTATACTGACCTTATGCTAAAATACACTAGAATAAACGAAGTGAAATATAACAACCCACAACTACCCACATATAGGACTAACACATGGCCACAAGTGATTCAATTTGGACCTGGGATCCAAAAAACTACTACAAGAAGTGTGGGATGAGATTTCCAAGTCCCCCGAGGTAGATTGTAAAATTCTAGAAGATGTGGAGGCCTTGATCAGTAAAGACATACAAAGTAAACCCCTTTGGACGCCGGATAATGAGGCTACTGAGGAAGTTGGGTTTGAAGTGGAACATTTGATCTTTGATGATATTCTTCAAGAATTTGTTTTTGACCTCCTTTCTCGATAAAATTCAGTAGGCAAAGCATTATAGCAGTGAACATGTGTACTTAGTCCAACAAACTTGATCTGGTAGACTCCAATAGCTCCTCTAAATATACAATTATTTTCTGTCAACAATGGTATATATATGGAAATATGACAGGCAACTGGATAAATTTTTATAGGGTTTGAATTCACAGTGGACATGTCTCTCCATATAGGGCATACGACCCTCCAAATGGTCCAGGTTTTCCTAAAGACACTATTGTCCCATTTGCAGGCTTGCTAGTCTATCCTGCATGTCTACCTATGTGCTGACATGTAGGTTGGATTAGTCACAAGTTCAAGTCGGCCCTCAATGTTCTCATATCTAATCAAAATTTAATCATATTGGAGCTGTCCCTTGGTTTTCATATAGATTGACCTAATATCTACTTGTTAAGGTCAGATTATGTAAAGATATTGATGCAATTCATAGGTTAGGTTGGCTCCTTTGTTCCAACGACCCATGCACACATCTATATATAGGTCAAATTTATCTATTCTCTTCATCACTAGGTGTGTTGGACACTTTGATCTTCAACATCTATTTGCGGCCAGGTCACATCCTAGTCACCTTATTTCAAACTTGGTTTCACAAACAAACAAACTCCTTCAGCATATTTCACCAAAACAAAGTGAAAAATATACCAGCATTATTGGCCATTTTTGTTTGATCTCGACTTCAACGACTTAAGGCCATGGCAATGAAGAAACTTCTTTGTTGCAGAATATGCACAATATAATAGTAGACGATTTTTATCTTTGAATTTAGTATGAATGACAATTATGGATGAATGAAAATTGTAGAACTTGGTAATCTTGAAAATTACATGGAAGTTCATGCCCAAGCCCTTATTAATGGAGTTGTTTTATATTTAGGAATCTAGTGGGTTTTTAGTACATTTCAGCATGTGCATGCTTGCAATCAAACACGGTTTCTTGCTTTGTAAGCCAGACTTTGTGTCCTACTTTTACTATCGGTACTTATTCCCCCAAGGGTAGTAAAATAAAAAATGATATGTTTGATGGTTGGTTTCTGTATTTTTCTCTGCTGCAGTTATGTTATAGGTGTAGTGTAGAAGAAGCTATGGGGGAGTTAAGAACGCACCATAGGTGATGCTTTGTCAAATTCCTTGCTTGGTGGTAAAGTGGAGGAAAATCATCCATAGATCATGCGCTCTTATGCAAGTCAGAGGTAAGAAACTAAACTAATGGAGTTGTCATAACACATATGTGTGGAAAGCATCTTTCATGAATCTAAACAGAATTTAAGACTTTTTTTTTGTCTACCTCCAAGACTAATGAGAGCGAGTTGAACTGTTTAGCTATAAAATTTAGGCCAGTTTTGTTTGCCATGTTTTTTTGGCTTCTGTATTGATGAATTTTGTCTTACACCATATAACTTATAGTCTTACATGGTGTATCTCATTTTAATGCATTACGTTTGCGTGTTACATGAAATTAATTCAAATAGTCGATATGTTAAATTTCAATACATCATGTTTATTTGAACTTTTTCAAATATTCTATTTAGTATGGTCTTCCTTATTTCTCTCAACAATGGAGAAATCATTGTGTATGGATGTTTATTTTTCTCTATGGTTGATATATATTGTGCACTACCTATGTATGTTCCATTTTTGGGGTGAAAACTGCACTGTCTCACATCTTGATATAAACTTGTTGTTAGTGAGAATTGATAGGTCATTTAGTTATTGTTTTATTTTGAAATTTTGAGTTCTTTGGCTTGAAGACCTCAGATCTGATTTGGAAAAATTCCTTGCAGATATTAGTGGAAGACACAATTTCATCTTGGTTAGTCTTGAAAGACAGTATTGAGGAAACTCCTATAGCTTTGGACAAGTGACCTTGGAAGGCTTATTGTGCAGACCCCTATTGCAGACTTCGGATTGGTCATAAGACAATTGATTTTATGAAGTTTTTAGGCCTTGGTTGCATTACTTGGAGTATACATGTGAATAGGGGTTGTTGATGAAGCATCATAGTAGTACACTTTCTTCCAAAAGCTTTTTGTCCCTCTCATTTGAATTTTTTAACCTCCAACTCCAGTTTTGGAATCTCCATTTCTACCCTCTTGAATCACCATGATTTTGTTCAAAGTTTGATGGTAAATTAGCTGAGTCAAATAGTATTCTCTAGCCAAACTTCTGTATAGATATTGGAGGGGTCTAGTCGAGGAGAGTTTTACGCACGAAAATAATCAGGTGATTATAACAATGCCACTACTCCTATAATTGAGAGTGAAGATATTGAAAATTCTTGCATTGAGCCTTGAGGGGATCCTTATGTTGAATGTTATAATTTTGTATAAATTTGTTTTTGGATGTTCAAAATAATTTCTGAAGGATATGTGTTGTTCTTGGAAAAAGGGATTGATTGTTTTCTCCTCTTAGCTATGTCTTTGCATAAGAGCCTGGAGTTTTGTGTTGTATTTAGTCAAAGACATTGCTCCATCCATAACAGACTTTGGACTATTTACTAGGAGGCATGTTAGTGAAGAATCAGTCATTTTTTCTGCACAATTACAGTAAATCCAGTACTAACCTTTTATTTTGATATTTTTCAAGATAATTTCTTTGCTGCTTTAACAACTAAATTATTTGAATCCACTCTGTTGCTCTGCTATCTGTGTTTATTTTCATTGTTATTTTATTCCCTCAAAACTAATATTGATTGGTCTGTAACTTTTAGTTAATGTTTGTGAAAAATAGGAGAATGATCAGCCAATTAAGGCCACCTTTCTCTTTATGATAGACCATTGTCGTTAAGTGGCAGATAAATGATTTTCATTTCTTCAAATTATCTTATTTTCCTTTATTTAATGCACATATAAATATGATGTTAGGCCATGGTATATGTAGTCAATAAATCTTGTGCATCCCATCCAAGTTGACTTTTCTATGTTTCAACTTTCATTACAACAGTTGGTGTATGTCAGATCACATCTTCTGGTGAGGTTGTGGATTCCCAAGATGATGGAGGGGAGCTTGGAATTGTTGGATATGGTGTCCAATATTTTGGGGATGCAGTCCTTAGTACAAAATCTGGAGTAAATACAGTTTGTTTTTTCTAGAAAAACTCTAATAAAGGTAAAGACTATAAATTGAATGTACTACAATCTGATGATTATTGATTGTGGCTGAGAGAAAAAAGTTGGCACATTAGAGAATAACAATGTTGTGAGATTATAACATCCAGTTGATGGATGCAGTGGTTCCTGCGAGAGAGGAAACATAATTACTTGTTGGAATAAATAATGATGGTAAGCTTGTATCACATATAATGACAACTTCTAATTTCAAATTTGAATTTCTTGAAGTTATTTCTCTCAGTTTTGATTTGATCTTTGTATGGTACTACTGGAAACTATTACTATCATTCCTTCCTAGGTTATATCTGTTGATATTGAAGAAAGTATCTTTGCTATTGTGTTTGGAATATTTAACATACACTTGTAGAGCTAGACTTGTTGAGGTTTCTTTATTAGTTGAAATTTTCAAGGAGTTAATGAATGAATCATTTTCAAAATGCAGGCAAAGCTTATTTGAAGGTGCTTTCCATAAAAGCTAGTTTTCACTTGCCATTTGATCACAAACTGTTTGTGCAAAACCTCACGTTACTCAACATTTTTTTTCCATATACGTTTTTTACCACCGGTATTTCGATGATGCTTAAAACGTTAGACAAGTGACGAAATTGCGACGAAGGCTTAAAAACGTCAGACAAGCATCAAAATTGCGACGAAGGCTTAAAAACATAGGAATTGCAACGAAGGCGTAAAAACATCAAACAAGTGTCAGAAGAGTGACAAAGGCTTAAAAACCTCAGAATTGTGACGATGGCTTAAAAACATTGAACAAGCGTCACAATTGTGAAAAAGGCTTAAAAACGCCGGAAAACGTCGGAATAGCAATGCTACCTTATAATCATCACTCTTGCAACACTATGTTAAAAACATCGCTCTTGTGACACTACCCAAAAATGTCGGAATCAGTGTCGCTTTACCAACAATTATTAGAAGTGTCAGAATTGCGACGGGACATAAAAGAAATTTTTTCTCAACCTCAAAATGTCACTCTTGAGATGCTTATGTGTTTGAAGAGTGAAATTTTGGCCATTTGAAATTGGGCCAAATGTGCTAGCAACAAGATGTGAATGATGAACATTTAAGAATTGGAGGAGGTGGACCTAGGATTGGAGGTGGTGGTGGAGGTAGAGGAAGAGGTGGAGGTAGAGGAAGGGGAAGAAGAGGAGAAGACAAACTAGAACTAGATATTGTTGGATTTCCTATCCTCGATGCACTACAAGGAAAAGATCCTCTAGTGGATGTTTTTGAGGAACCCCACAGAAAAATACCCCATACATCCGTTTCTAGCGGAAATTACTAGAGGAGGTTGGCAAGCAGAGGGTTTTGAAGATGTTTTCCTCTTGGTGCACTTATCATTAAACGTCGCCCCGGTGCTTTGGAATACCAAAAGCACCGATGCGCACAAAAACATTGGCACGCTGGAAACCATGAACTCCATACACACCCACCCAGTGTGTCACAACTCTTTTGCACCGGTGCACTGTAAAACACCATGCAAAAACCAAAACCACCCGTTGCAGTAGAAAGAAACTACACCGGTGCATCATAAAATAATGCGCCAAAAAACAAACCGACCGGTGCATTTGTAAGAAACGGAACCGGTGCGCCTATAAACCATGCGCACTGGTAAAGGGTTAAATTTAAAAAAAAATTATGCCAAAAAAGCTGGATTTTTCATTTTCCAGTGCTCCTGAGCTCTCAATTACCAGTGCATGCTCTACCATAGAATGCACTAGTTCGCACAAAACATTGGCACATCAAAAAACGTGCACGACGTACACACCCGCCCAGGGCATCCTATTATGGTCACACACCAATGCTTCAGTAATATTCCGTGTCGATGCATCATAAAACACTGCGCCAAAACAGAAATGTGCTGGTCCATTCTTATCCAAGAGCACCGGTGTGCCTATAAAACTCACGCACCGGAATAGTGTTAAATAAATAAAAAAATTAAAGAAAAAAAGACGGTGCTTTGAGACTATTCCGCACTGGTGCTTTACGAATATTCCACCCCTGTGCATCATCAAAAAATTGCGCCAAAACTGAAACATCCTGGTGCGGTGTTAGAGAACCGCCCCAGTGCATTATTAACAATGCGCCAAATCTGACACCACCCGGTGGGGTTTTAAGTAAGTGTACCAGTGCGCATATAAAACCCCGCGCACCGGAACAAGGTTAAATAAAAAAACAATTAAGGCAAAAAAACGACATTTTTCACTTTCCTCAATGCTCCACCACTCTCAAGCACCGGTGCCATTTCCCCTTCTCTGACTTGCCCTAACATCGGTGCTCTCATTGCACCCATTGCATGCACTACTGCTCTACATTGGCCACCAATCTCCAGCGTACATTTTGAAAAATGGTGGGCAAATTTTACATCGAATATGCCTCCTCGACGGTGAAATGTACATGTATTTTTCTAGTTTTTCCATAATTAAGCCTTTTAGCGGATTAGAATTTGAAATAACCATTAAAAAAGAAAAAAAAAATTTGTCACGGGGTGCGCCTGAGCTGTTCAGCTCACACCAGACAGCGGTGATACTTGTAAAATTTACAGGTCGCACTGCCGCCGGTGCTAACGGTATCCGCACCATTTATAGGGCGGTGCCGGAAGGTGCCCCACATAATTTTAAATTTAAAAAAATAAAATGTGATGAGCTCATTTAGCCAGGTGCACCGTTGACCATGGGAATCCCAGTGCAGTGCGTTGATGGAATTATTCGCCTTGGTGTATGTCAGTGCACCACATTCTGCATTTCAAGAGGGTCAATAGTGCGGCCAGGTAAAATACCGCACCATCGACTATGTAATTGTCATGAAGTTGGTGCGCTGACATGAATATACGCTCCGGGGAGTATATTTCAGTCAGCGCACCGCTATTCTGAACTTATATATAGTCAACGGTGCTTGAAAAATAGACATCTACACCGAGGCTGGTGCATTGTATTTCATTAGGGGCACCAGCACCCGTGCGCTACAAACTTAAGTTGCACTGCCACCAGTGTGTGACTGTTTTTGTGGAGCACCAACTGGTCTGTTTGTTTTTTTTTCAAAAAAAATATATATATGTATATTCCTAAATACATGTCTATTTTAATAAAAAAAATTATTTAATATGTCAATGATTCAGAGAGAAGAGGAGGAACAGGAGCAACAACAGGCTGAATAGTATGACATGATTCGCCAATGGGAGGCCCAAGAGAGGGAGAGAGATGCATACCCTTGCCCTATTACAACAGATACCCAGGGGATCCTTAGGCAGGTAGGCCTCCTCAAGTTCTATGAGGAGGCTACTTCCCTAAAGGCCCATAGTGTGTTTTTGAGATATCTTATCCACAAGTGGAATGCCCACTGACAGGCTTTCCAGATTGCTCCTGACCAGTGGTACACACCCACTGAGGATATTTATTTTCCCTCATTCCCAGACGTGCCAGCTGGTTGTGTAGTAGGTAGTCAGTTAGTTTACTCCCAGAGATACATTGGAGCACATGTACTATCTCCTTCAAAGTTTCAGGTACCTAGAGGTCAGTTACGTATAGGTGAATTTGGTAGACAGGACGTGTAGTGCCTCTCACTTATCATTTCGACCATTTCGCACAACACCAGTGATGGGAAACACATTAGTTTATCGCTTTTATATTATGTTGATTATTTAGTACAACATCCATGACTTATCAGGTGGTCTGCCATTTTTTTGTGGCAGTTTTGTACGGCCTTAGATAGATGTCGTGCTCATGCACAAGGGAGGGTCAACTTCCCTTTTGATTCAAAGTGTTACACCATTTTTTTGTCATCTAACTTATTATCATTAGATGGACCCAAGTACACCATGTAAGACCAGTTTTACCCTAAGTAAAACCGCTTTCACTATGTTAAAACAGGAAACCCCAAAAGGAAATATTGAACAAACCCATATTTGTTTGATTTTCCTCATGGAATAATTAATTAAATCATAATTTAATTATTATTCCCAGTCATTTTTAACCCAAAATCAAAGAAATTAATTAGATAAACCTTTATTTATCTTATTAATTTCTAGGAATAATTATTTAAATCTTATTTAGATAATATTCCTTGTTAAATATGACCAAATCACCCACAAATAATTAAATAAATCATTATTTAATTGATTATCTTCTAACCACTTCCTTAAAAAGATAAATAAATCATTTATTTATTTATTTTTGACTAATCAAGGGATTTGACCCAAGTCAAAGACCCTTTCCCTCCAACAAATATAATAAAGTATTCCATAAAAGGTGGATCTAGATTTGGTTAAAATTATTTTAATCATGCACCAAGATCTAGAATGACCCAATATTTTGTTATAAATAGGAGGGTTTTCCCCATCATTCTTCACCTTTTGTTGCCTACTAGATCACTCTGGATCTATACACTTGGTCTCATTTTTCATTTGCTCCCATTGAGCTTTATTTTTGCATTGGTTTTTCTACACCTGCAAGAGAGAGAAAGCTTAGATCTGAAGTGCTGAGGACTTCAAAGAACCCATCCCATTGAGGAGAGTTGGATACACCTTCTTGTTTTCCTCCCAGGTGCCCTGTAATATAAAAATTCTTTCAAAAAATTGTGTTCTTGCCTTGTCTGTTGGATGCATGGAGCAAACCCTTTATTTTACTGCTTAATGTCTTTCCATACATAGATCTGGTGTTTTGAAGCCTAACTAATCGCAGATCTGAAGATATTGGCAACCACTTTTGTTGTTAGGGCTATTAGTTATGCGTAGCTAAAGTGGTCCTTTTTCGTACACTTCGACAAAGGATTCATACTAACAAATGGCGACTCCACAGGGGTTTTAAATTACGACTGCTGTCGTTTTTCATCTTCCTGCATATCCAGCTACTTCAGACCCTAGGGTTTCTTTTCAGCTGTTTATTTTTTCTATTTTTATGGTGTTTTTCTCACATAAAACCCTAAAACATTAAAATTTCTAACTTCCGTGTGTTTCTGGCCCTATTGCGTAGGTAAGTGACACCAGCCGCAACTGAGACGACAACTTTTCTGAAAATCTGCCGCCGAGACAACCGGAACTGGGGGTCGCACTTTTTGGCCCTAAACCTGCAACCTGGACCTCCAGGTCGCACTTTTTAGCCTGTTTCCTGCGACCTGCACTGAAATCGGGTCAGAAACTGCGACCTGCCATTTTTTCAGCATTTTTTCTGCAATTTTTCTGGGTTTTTCTGCAGCTTCTGTCAGGGTCCTCCAGCCTCTGTCTCAGCTTGTTTTGACCCAGTTCTGATCTTTTTTTACTCATCTAAGTGGGAACCTAGCCCCTTAGGGCTTTAGTACCCTCCAATTTTTGTGGAAGAGTTTTAAGCTGTTTCAGCCGTCTGTTTTTCAGAGCTTCAGCCTCCTTTTTCCAGATCTATTACCTCCCTTTCAGATCCTTTGAAATCATCCTTTCTTCCTTTCAAATCACCTCCTGTCGTTTTTTTTGGACCTCTTTTGAAGGCCTCCGCCTTGCACCCTCCGCTTTTTTGTTGATTTCCTTCCTTTTTCCAGCCACCTTGCCTCTGTCTTTTGGCTGTGATCTGCACCTCTTTTCAGCAGCTTTTTCCTCTAGATCCCTGTCCCATTTGACCTTAGATCTATTGGCCCCCTTTTCCGTGTGTTTTACATAGTTTTTCCCTTTCTTTTCAGCATAGTTTTGAGAGACCCACCTTCTTGGGTTAGATAGATGCACAAGTAGCTGTTATTTTTCTGTTATTTCAGCATTATATTCTGTTCTCTGTAGGTTTATTTTCGGCCTACTTTGTACACTTTCTTGCTCTCAAAAGCGGAAGGTTTAAAGTAAAATTAACATACACAACGACCCTAAGCGAAGAAGCGCACGGTTAACACCGCACGGAAAGATTCACAAAATCAGGTGTCACTTCACACCTTATCACCCTTGACAACGTGACATTACTTGATTTGTCCCTTTACTGCCTGTCGGTTTCCTTCTTCCTGTCATCATTGCGCCCCCAAGGCGCCTTTCCCAGAGACTTCTTGGCCTTCACCCTCAGTTTCCGGTTGATTGACCTGCTCCGCACCGCCGTCGTCGAGCCAGTCCACCTTCGAGTCCGCACTCTGACTCCTCCCCTGATTCATCGAGTCCTCCTTCTCCTCTTGGTTCTCCCCTTGTCACCTTCACTATGTCTGGTCCAGGGCCTAATGCTAGCGGTTCTCCCGGCCCCAATGTCGGCCCTACTACTAGCGGAACCGCCACAGGAACTACCCCGGCCACCCCTGTGCTGCTGTACATTGCAGGCCTCAGCCTCCCCGATTTCCATTAGTTGATCAATGACCCCATTCACCACAATGCTAACTGGCCCGCTATGCCAACCAAGCTCCCCTCCGACATCCCTAAGTTTGAGGGCCTTAATGGAGAAGATCCAACCAATCATGTCTGATCTTTCCACATGTGGTGTTCCTCCAATTCCATTACCGATGACTCCATCCATCTTCGTTTGTTCCAACGCACGCTTACCGGCGAAGCTTCTAAATGGTATGTTGAACAAGCCACCTCTACCCATACCACCTTTGAGACTCTTGCCCAAGCCTTTTTGTCGTACTTCCAGTTCCCTCTCCGATACGATAGTGGCACGGAGCTCTTGACTTCCTTTAAGCAAGCCTCTTCAACACGCCTTTCCGCCCATGTTCAGGAATGGCGACGAAGACGGAGCTTATGTCGAGCCCCTCCCTTTGAAGATCGGGTTTACATGGACTGGTTCCTGTGCACCCTTCCCGCTCCCATCGGCAAAGATGTCGCCTCCCATTTTCCTCAAACTGAAGAAGCCGCCCTCCAAATAGCTTTGAAATATGACCTGATCTACGCTCAATCTGGTTATGTTTATACCGTTCTTCTTGACATCCCCAGGCCCGGTGGCGCTAACGCCCCGGGGGCATCTCATTCCGCCGACGGTATCGTTGGAGCCCTTTCCCATCCATACGCTCAACCTCCTATGGGCTATGGTCTCCCTCAGGGAGGGGCCAGCTCCTCCGGCACTCTTCCACCTCCCGGTAGCATGTATCCAGGATACGGCATGCCTCCTCCTTTTGCCCAACCTCCTGCTTACCCCAATGTTGCCCAACCCACCCATTACCCTTATCCACAGCCTGGTGCGCCAGCTCCTCCAGCATATGCGCTTCCTCCTCCCTTGCCTCCTCAACCCCAGCACCAACACCTACAGCCCCCTCCAGTGCAAGTATTTGCACAGCAGGGCGCGACTAATCCCCCTTCTTCTCAAAGAAGGCGGAGAGGAAACCAAAACTAATCTGCCCCTGGTACCCGAGGACCCAATTCTGGTGTGGACCCTAACACTAGCAACCAGCAACAGGGCATTCAGCCCAAGCCGGACAGGCCGCTTCGCACAAACAAGCCCTGTTCGTGTTGCGGTGTTTATGGTCATTACACCCACGATTGTCCCCTCTTACCCCAGATGCGGCAGATGTGGGAGTCTCAAGCCACATTGCGCGGACAACATGCCTCCCCTCATGTTCCTCCTAATGTGGCCACTACCCAGCCAGCTGTGTTTACTGATCCTTTCCCTCAACAAGGATTCGTGGCTACCCAACCTCCCGACAACCAGGTAGCCGCCCCCCCTTCCATTTCTGGTTCCTCTGATTACCAGATCCTTATGATGCACTCCGATCCTACCCCATCCATCGATCTTCACCTTCAAACTCGGTCTCGTCAGTACCCCAAGCCTCCTACTCAGTCTGCCCCCGAGCCTCCCTCTTCAGGTTCTACAGAGCCTCTTTCGACATCCAGTGGTCCCTTACATATCCCTCAACCCAAAGTTGAGGTCCCTACCAAGATCCCTAAGGGACCATTACGTCGAAATGCTGCTTCTGGTCGAGCTGCTCATTCGTATAGCATAGTAGATGATCTGGCGCAGTCTCCTGCTGCCATTTCCACACTGGAACTCCTTCAGTCGTGCCCTTCCCAAAAGAAGGCTCTATTATCTACCGTGGGCGCTGTAGATCCTGCTGATGACCAAATGATTGTTTTCGACGCCACTCAATCGGACCATCCTCCCCTCCCTCCTTCCGTCGCCTTCCAAATCCCAGTCAAAATCCGGAACGCCAACGTGTCCCGGTGTATAATTGACGAGGGGGCATCCACATGCGTGATGTTCGCTTCGGTTTGGAAGCAACTCGGATCTCCTGAGCTGGCCCCTTCCACGATCACCCTTTGAGAGTGGGACGGTCATGCCTCCCAGCCCATTGGCTTATTTCGTAATTGTCCTATCACCCTCGCCGGTAAGACTGTTTGCGTTGATGTTGAAGTCATCGACGCCCCGCTAGATTACAACATTCTATTGGGGCGAAGCTACACTTATGCTATGTCTGCTGTCCCATCCGCGGTCTTTCGCAAGATGTCTTTCCCCCATAATGGAAAGATAGTCACCATCGACCAGTTGACATATCATGAGCCAAAATCTCAGACCTCCCCTGAGACGACTATCTCTTCTGTAGCCAACAAGCAAACCGTTGATTCCTTGACCAGTGTCTCCCCCGGCGTTTACAAAGATTCCTCCCTACTTGGAACTTTCCCTAACCTTCCTCCTCCTCCCATCACTGATCCCAGCTCCTCGAATGTTTGCATGATGCAATCGTCTCAGGTTGCCCGTAAGCGGCCTGCCTCGGCTAGTCAGCAACCTCCCCCTCGCCCTCCGCAACCCGCTCCTAGCCATTCATCTCAGCCAGCCGGACCTCCTCCTCCTGGCCCTCCCCCTACAGCTGGTATCTCGGAACCTCTTTATCCTCCCGGATCGGTTCCTCCTGGCCTCAACCATCTCGAAGCCGTCCCTCCTGGTCATTTCCCTGCTGGGCAGATCCCTTTCCTAGCTCCCCCTCCCGGAGTATATTCTGTCCCTGTCATGGCCACCCTCTCTCTCCCTAACTTGACCTTGGGCATTCCGGTCTGGTACCTTGATCCCCCAGCCGCCACCCCTCCTGGTCACCCCAAACCTTACATGGCTTTGACACCGGTTCAACCGGTCCCCCTCGCTTCCTCCATTGCCACTGTGCCCCCAGCACCTCCACAGGACCCTTCCCCTGTTGTGACGGCTCCCGGGAAGAAAGGAAAAGCCCGCAAGGGGACACCCAAAGACAAGCCCACCACGACTGACTCAGCTCCTCCTCCGCCTGCGAAGCCTTGTGCATTATGTGATGTCACCGGTCATGCCACCCATGCTTTTCCTAAGTTACCCCGTATTCAGCCCATGGTGAAAGTCGCGTTCCCTGAGTCTACGGTCCTTGAAGCCTCCACTCCTTCTTCTTCCGTAACCAAGAACCCCAAGAATCTCTGCACCAACAAACCCTGTGCTTTGTGCGGCATCCATGGCCATTACTCCCACCATTGTCCTCACCTGACGCATTACCGCGCCTCTTTAGAGGTGATCCGCGAGTATGAGGTTGAACAAAATCAATCCGCCTCTCCCATCCTCGCGCAGTATGCTTCAGGCCAACCTGAGGATCCCCCCGCTCCCATCGACATTCCCCCCCCTGATGTTCTGATGACGGAGTCTACTGTAACCATCCTTTACCTATCTTCCTCTGCGAGACACTCGGAGCCTAGCCCATCTGTATCCTCCCCGGTCATGTCCCTTGATCACCCTCATACCCGAGATCACTCCACTTATGTCTCCGTTGACCTCCGCAGCCCGAGTCCTCCCCATGCTCCCGATAGCCCTCATACACCACCCTGTCTGAGTCTTGGTCATCCTGCCCCTTGCACTCCCTCGTGCGGTTGCCGCCCGATGACTTCTGTACACTCACGCTGCCGTCATTTCCTTTCATCCCCTCATTAATTGTCTTGTCACACCATTCTGCAGGACCCCCCGTCCACACCCTTTATCGGTTACGCCGATGGTGCAAATCGCTACTCCAGGAATCTAGCCTCGGCAGGTTGGGCCATCTTCACCCCCTTGCATGCCCTTGTTCTTTCTAACGGGGTATGCATTGGATCTGCCACCAACAATAAGGCCGAATATGATGCAGTGTGGGGCCTATTAGCTGATGCCCTCTTTCATCGCATCCTCCATCTGCACATTCGTTTGAATTCCCTGCTTCTTGTAATGCAAATCAATGGTGTTTATCATGTGCATAACCCTGTGCTATTTAGACGCTATTTACGAGTGAAAATATTAATACGCGCGTTTGAAACCATAACTTTCAACCATGTACCTCGAGAACAGAATCACTATGTAGATAGTATTGCAAACCATGTTCTAGATTGGCATTTATCACACACATTTCATACAAGACAATAACATTAAATCAACCATTAAAAAATGATGCATATCCATAATATGTGTCGCAAAACATGTGTTTAGAGTTCATCTACTCTGATACATACGACATGCCCATAGCATGTTACAAACAAAAACCCAAAACTGGGGGCACCACCTGCCCCTACATACATCATAGGGGGCACCACATGCCCCTACCACTAATCACTATCTGGAGGCTCCCGGGCCAATGGCTCTGCCCCTGCAGCATGTAGATCACGCATAGCCTGACCGGCCATCGCCATGCGCCACATGACACCTCGCCACTCCGAGGGGAGACCAACACATGGCTCTATGAACTGGTCGTCTAAGTCCTGCCACCCGCGCTCTAATACTCCGGTCAAAAACCTTTCGCATCTACGGCGGATGTCCTCCAGCAGGGCGGCTGCATCCTCATTTTGCGCCGCTCTTGACCCACTTGGACCTGTAGCTTCAGACGCTGCCGGTCGTCCCATATATCCGGCCGGTTTTACCGGTGCTATATCTGCATACCAAAAGTCCATGAATTAGTATCATCAATTACTATTCAAAAACTTTAACATGCCCACACAAGAATAGCAATTTGTCACTTACCATCGGGCCCCCAGACTCGACCAGGCAGAAGTGGCAGATCCGGATCCCCACAGTAGCTCATCCCACTATAGGGGTAGTCGTCTATGTACAGCGGCATCTGATCCCAATGGGCAAAAAACTCCGGTCGAAACACCCGCCCGACCGCCCCTCCTCCTCCTCTGCACAGTAGCCGTCCCCAACGGCGCATCCTGGGCTCCCTCGGGCCCCCATCTGGAAGTTGTACACGAGGCCTCAAGGTCGGGATCTTCTCAAAGAAGAAGGCGCACAACAAAGTCCCATATGAGCAGTCATGGTTCACCTGCCGCCTGCATAGTGACAACTGTCGCTTTAGCGACACCAACATCATTTGGGCCCACCCATAGTAGGTCCCACCCAACACACTTTCCACTATCATCATCTGCCCCCCAGTGATGTGATGGAACGCCTGGATGCCCAGGATTCACAGCACAGTTGCGGCCACTGCACGGGTTTCTAGCCTCTCTAGATCCCCGATCGGTATTCGAGTCCCCTTGACTTGGAGACCCGGTCGACAATGACGTTCCACGAACTCCATTATATGCCGCCCCCGCAGCAACACTGGCTGTGTGTTTCCCACCATCCCCAGTGGCGGGAGACCAGTCAGGAAGTACACGTCCTGGATCGTCAGTTTGATCCTGTGCCCCTGCACTACAAAGATCTCCTGATCTGGATCCCAGTAACTGATAATCCGGGCCAGTAACGGTTCCCCTGCTCTCATCAAAGGGTTCTCCAAAAACTTGAGAACCCCAAATCTGGCCAATACACGGCGGACGCCCTGATCCGCCTGGATCTCTGCCCGTAGTGTCCCTAGATCTCTCTCTCTCTAGTTAACCCGTAAATCTACCATACCTACACAAACACATCATTTTTGTCAGCTTACATATCGGGAAAACCATAACCAAATACCAAAACCCAACTTCCAGCCATAAAACAGCACCCAAACCCCCTCATCTCCCAGGTCGCAGTTTTCTTCCCATTTCTGGGACAGGTTGCACTTTTTTGCCTGAAACCTGCTTCCCAGGTCGCACTTTTTGGCCCAAAAAGTGTGACCTGGCTATAGAGATGAAGGAGGGGCTGTTTCTGGGATTTTGGGCCCTAAACTGAAAATTTAATCCATCAAAATGCAAGAGAAAGGTTAGGCCTCTTACCTGCAATTGACGGATCTCGATTCCAATGGTTGGTTTGTCCGCTACGTTCGTCGCAAGATTTAGGGCCTTCTCTCCTCTCCACATTCACCACAGCAACAATAGCAAATGAGTGATTTTGGAGGGAAAACTGCCTTATTAAAAGAGAACCCCTGTTTCTTTTTTCGACTGCTGTGACCACACCGTAGCCCCGTTTGACGAACCGTCTGCACCGTTGGAAAGCTCTCACCGAGCCCTCAAATAGGTACCTATTAGTTTTTTGTGATATGATACTTCAATAGGACACATTTTTTCCAAGAAGGGTCACTTCACCTCTCCTTAAAATCGAATTTCCTCACTTACGACACTTGTACTTGGGGCACCATATTGCCTCCTTACTTGTCTTCGTTCGTGTCGATTTTTGTCATGAGTTCTCATCATGTACTCATGTTTCCACGGTCCCCCATTGGGGCCTTTACTGTGTGGCGGCACCATCGAGTCACCCTTGTTTCAAGCATCCAAGTTGAGTCATCATTCCCTCCATGGAGTCTATACCGAGTCCCTTTGTACCCCACTATAGCCCTCCATCCTTCATTGCTTGGTCTCTCTCTTGTGTCGCACATTATGACCTTCAGTTCCACTGTCCCCCATCCTTGATGATGTTGTGTCAGTCGCTGCCATGTCATTCATGCCCTTTATGCTCTAGCAAGGGAAGTCATCCATTAGCTACTCAGTCCTTTCCACTTCACTATCATCATTAGTGTCAGTCTGTCTGTCACTCTACTCTTTTCTCTCGTGCCTTAGTTGAGGGTCTCTCATTGCCTCAACTATGGCGGACCTCCTTCTGTCGACATCAGCTCATTTATTCCAGAAGCCAGGTCTAGAGGGCGGTGTACCTTGGTTCCAGCTTTCACTCCTGTTCGGGGCCTCGGATCAGGCAAAGGGATATCTCCTTTCCCGTTGGCTTGATTGTTTCTCCAACTTCTTCAGCATGATCGAGATTCGTATACTTGATGGTCCAGTGATCCAGCAGCCGCTCTTGATGATTCCCGGGTGTGTGTGAGATGTTTCAACCCTCATGAGGGGGTGGCCCTACAGGTATCCCCCCACATGCCCGGATAACCTCTTCTTTGCAGCCTTCGATGCAGCTCCAGATATTTGATGATGTTGGCAATAGCCACTTGCAGCGCCTCTTCGATTTTCATGTATCAGTCAGATTTTGTGAGCCCTTCCCCATTTGCAGGGGGCATTTCGGTTGTATTTGTATCTCATGTACTCAGATATTATTGTACAAGTCCTGGCTGTTATCCCAGGCACAGCATGTATGTGGGATTCCTCATTGTATTTTTTATCTGGCTCATGATTATGCCAGCTGTACTTTATGGTTCGGTCCCTTGTTTACTGGACACACTATTCTTTTGTACTTTGTCTCGGCGGGCATAGGTATGCCTCCCCCGCCGCCTTCAGCACAGGTACCCTCTCATAAAAAGAGACTTGTTGCACCTGCGAGTCTCATCTCCTCAGGGTCTAGTCCTTCAGCACACTATCTACCACACCGTTCTCTCTCTGACACCTCTTTTGTTTTCTAGTGATTGTGTTCTTACAACGTACTTCGGTCATACGATTTGCTCCTGACACTCGCATGCTGGGAGGCAATCTGTTACACCATTTTTTGGTCATCTAACTTATTATCATTAGATGGACCCAAGTACACCATGTAAGACCAGTTTTACCCTAAGTAAAACCGCTTTCACTATGTTAAAACAGGAAACCCCAAAAGGAAATATTGAACAAACCCATATTTGTTTTATTTTCCTCATGGAATAATTAATTAAATCATAATTTAATTATTATTCCCAGTCATGTTTAACCCAAAATCAAAGAAATTAATTAGATAAACCTTTATTTATCTTATTAATTTCTAGGAATAATTATTTAAATCTTATTTAGATAATATTCCCTGTTAAATATGACTAAATCACCCACAAATAATTAAATAAATCATTATTTATTTGATTATCTCCCAACCACTTCCTTAAAAAGATAAATAAATCGTTTAT
This sequence comes from Pinus albicaulis, assembly GCA_034641835.2. Classification (NCBI taxonomy): domain Eukaryota; kingdom Viridiplantae; phylum Streptophyta; class Pinopsida; order Pinales; family Pinaceae; genus Pinus; species Pinus albicaulis. The sequence goes on from CM076584.1 coordinate 1,033,555,504, forward strand.
TTATTTATTTTTGACTAATCAAGGGATTTGACCCAAGTCAAAGACCCTTTCCCTCCAACAAATATAATAAAGTATTCCATAAAAGGTGGATCTAGATTTGGTTAAAATTATTTTAATCATGCACCAAGATCTAGAATGACCCAATATTTTGTTATAAATGAGGGTTTTCCCCATCATTCTTCACCTTTTGTTGCCTACTAGATCACTCTGGATCTATACACTTGGTCTCATTTTTCATTTGCTCCCATTGAGATTTATTTTTGCATTGGGTTTTCTACACCTGCAAGAGAGAGAAAGCTTAGATCTGAAGTGCTGAGGACTTCAAAGAACCCATCCCATTGAGGAGAGCTGGATACACCTTCTTGTTTTCCTCCCAGGTGCCCTGTAATATAAAAATTCTTTCAAAAAATTGTGTTCTTGCCTTGTCTGTTGGATGCATGGAGCAAACCCTTTATTTTACTGCTTAATGTCTTTCCATACATAGATCTGGTGTTTTGCAGCCTAACTAATCGCAGATATGAAGATATTGGCAGCCACTTTTGTTGTTAGGGCTATTAGTTTTGCGTAGCTAAAGTGGTCCTTTTTCGTACACTTCGACAAAGGATTCATACTAACACAAAGCTGTTTTGTTTATTTTTTGAGAGGTTTCCAGAGATGAGACCTAGTTTTGTTCGATAGCCTCGTAGGTCGATGTTCGAGGCCCGGATGCACATGTGGGGGCAGATGATGCCCAAAAGGGGAGACACTATGTTTCTAGCCAGGATTCACATGATGCACTGGACTTACTAGCCAGTGTTGATGGGCTGCATCCCTTCATTATGGTCCCATGTCCTTATGTTGGATTAGATTGGCAAGGGTGTCCCAACATCCTGTTCACATATGATGAGCCACCAGATGATAGAGGTAATATTACTGTTTTATTTATATTTATTCTAACATGTTCTTTAACTTGTTTTTATTAAATTGTGTAATGAAATTGTCTAATTATTGTTGTGTACTTGTATATATTTTGCAGACATTGGCTCTTTTGATGGCGAGGAGATGCCGGATCCACCACATGATCCAAGTTTGGATCCTGATGATGATCAGGACATGGATGATGCCAAGGATGATCATGATCAGGATGAGGTTGGTGCAGCAGAGGGACATGCTCCTTCTCATGGTGCACCGGTACTGCCTTTTGCTAGGTGCGGTCGACCTGAGACTAGATATAGGATGGAGTTGGACAACCAACTCTATGCATTGATTTTTGATGCAGGCATCAGGATCACTCATTACAGAGACATACAGGCCGATAATAGGCTGTTACGGATGTGGAGAGGCATGTCGCATGACATGTATGGCTTGATGCAGCATGTCGTAGGAGCTACGACAACTGTTACACGACTGAGGAGGACTGTCCGTAGCTATAGGCATAGTCGAGCCACGGCATGTGATGGACAGTCCACGAGCAGCGACTCACATGCATCTCATAATCGTTCACCTCACATCACGCTTGATGAGCATGAGGCTCCACTAGCAGCATCTAGCAATCATCATGGAGATGAGGCTGGACCATCAACCACATCCAGTTAGCAGCCTACAACATCCATCAGTACCAGTCATGATCATGAGCAGGCGCCTGGACCATCGACTGTCAAGGTTGCACTATTGATTGAGTAGGCCTCCACTACTACTGCTTATATCGATGTTGTACTACCACCAGCTGATGCATCCATCAGTACTAGTGATCATGATAATGAGCAGGCTCGACCATCGACCGTTGAGGCTACACCCTTTACTGAGCATGCATCCACTTGTACTGTTATTAATGTTATTATACTACCACCAGCTGATCCATGACATTTATATTACAGTTGTATATTTTTAACATTATTCAGTTTTATATATATATATATATATGGTCCATGTATTTTATGTTCATCTTGCAGTTGTACTTAATTTACATGTTGGTGATCATCATGATGTGACACATATTGTTAGGTCATGTTATATATATATATATGGTCCATGTATTTTATGTTCATCTTGCAGTTGTACTTAATTTACATGTTGGTGATCATCATGATGTGGCACATATTGTTAGGTCATGTTAGATATGTTCATTTATTGTTTAGCTTGCAGATAGATGTGTATATGTGATAGCATGAGTTATTTTACATGAGATGTATATTTGATGTTTGTGTTGTGATGATGTTAATATATAATGTTAATTTTATGTTTGAATGTGTTTTTTAGTTGAATATGATGTTTGTACGATGGTTATCATGATCGTGATGATGTTTATTAATTAATTTAATATTAAATGCCCATGATATTTATTGAATATTATGTCGTGATTGTAATTGAAATTGAAATTTTAATTGTATATAAAATTGTAAAATTGTATTTGTATTTGTACTAATTGTAATTTTAACTGTGATTGTATGTAAAATATCTATTAATGTAAAATTTTAATTGTAATTGTAATATTTAATTTATTGTGAAATGATTATAATTGTAAATACGAAAAATTGTAAAATTGTAATTGTAATTGTATTTGTAATTGTAATTTTAATTGAATTGTATGTAAAATATTTGTAAAATTGTAATTGTAATTCTATGTAAAATTGTAAATGTAATAATTGTATGTAAAATTAAAATTGTAATTGTAATTCTAGTTGTAATTAATGTATGTGAAATTAATGTAAAATTGTAATTGTAATTCTAATTGTAATTGTATGTAAAATATTTGTAAAATTTTAATTCTATTAATGTGAATATTTTGATTTATTAATGTGAAATGATTTTATTAAAATATTAAAATTTGTAAATTTGCAAATAATTTTAAAATAACAAATCTAGAATAATACGAATTTTTGTAACATAATAAAGTTTAGAAAATAATAAAAATAAATTCATGTACTTTAGAATTATCATTATTTTATTATGATCTTACATACAAAAGAAAAATTTATACAGTCCGGTGCGCTTATCATCATAACACGCATCGGTGTGTCGTATTTCGAAGACGCACCGATGCTTCACAACTCTTCCTCTCTAGTAACGAATAAACGCAACTCTATTTTCTTTAAGTGAAAAAAAAGTGGAAATTTGAAAGATGGGCGGAAAAATATTTTCAAAAATCTAATTTCATAAAATAATTATTTAAATACTAAACACTTTTCATTATTTCACTATTTTTGCTAAAATTTTCAGCCAGATATTTGCAGGAGACAGACCTGGAGAAAGAGAGCACGGGGGCACTGCGGAGAATCAAAATATGTTTGAATAGAAGTATTTAGACAATCAGAAACCAAACCTCTGGTGATTCAAACCCTATATCAAAGAATTTTAAACCATCTCGTGATTAATTTTGATTTTTTTTTTACTTTTTTTCAACAGTTTTTTTACTTTTTTCTGCAGTTTTATCCATTTTTACCCTAAACCCTTCATTTTTTTGTTTTTTCCCTTTCTTCTCACAGTTTCTGTGATTTCAGAATTAGGTTTTTTCATTTTAGATTGACGTCCAACCCACGAGACAACTTGCATAGTCGAATCCCAATCCATTCGGCCATTGCGTGAATTTTTGGAAAAAATGGATTTTCCTTTATCGGTGTGCCCTGCGTACGCTACCGCACTGGTGCATTGTATTATACAACGCACCGCGCAAGTACTGTGTAGTAAAAAAATTGAAAACATTTTTTCTAAATCCATGCGCCATATCTGAAATAGAGCATCGGTGCTCCATTTAACAAGGATAACACCGTACGGTGTATTACACCATTTTTGCAGTGCGTTTATAATACCCAACACATCGTACAGGATATTATACTATTTTGCGGTGCGTTTTTAATATCCCCACGCACCGGCTGCGGTGTGTACCTCATGAAAGGCACACCGGTGTCTTGAGATTTAGTTTCTACCTGAAAATTTGAGAATTTATTTACAAATATATTAATAAATGATATGGTACAAGTTTCAGATTGATAAAGAAATGACTAACAAGAGATCAAGTAACAAAAATACTGTTAACACATCAAGAAAAGAAAAAAATGCAAGTTCTTTGTAAATTTTGTATAAAAATTATTATTTTTGAACTATATGTAAGTTTAACTAATATGTATTGTTTACAGTGTATCATGCAGAGCCACAAAATGATGAAGCTTGATATGATTATTTCTGATCTAGGACCAAAAGAGCGTAAAAGTTTAATGGAAAATTGCAAAGGGATGAATCAGGTGAATGAAAAAAACACTATCGATCCAATATGAGTTCCTTTTTTTAATTATCATTAATAATATACTTAAAATTATTAGATAACATGTGTAAAATAGTCTACTAATTCACATATGTTTAATGTTCTACAGGGACCAACAACTCAGAAAAGGAATTTTGTTCTAAGAAAAGAAAAGAAAATAGAACCTACAAATGAAAATGAATTGCTCCTTAGCTCATCTGGAGTGGTGCTGGAAGTTAATAAAAGGGGGAAAAACTTTTACAAAAGTTTGAGGGATTTAGTGGAACGAATGTATAGACGTTATTTCCACTTACAATAAAAAAATCAATCCAATGATTCCAAGAACCAAATTTTATCTAAACTACAGGAAGCATTTCCAGAGAATTGGTCAATGAGACATGTCAGGCTTTTAATAGCAAAAACGTACAACGACAAAAAATAAGGAATGAAAAAGTAATATTCCTTTAAATGTTTGTCTAGAATTATTTATAAATATCACTTTTGTTATATTTACTTTTCATATATCAATATAAAAATTAAATATTTTATTGTCATGTTACATTTTCAGGAAGATTATGAAAATCTCAAAAGATGAATGAGTTGATATCAGAAATATGCCAATAGGTATGCCCAAAAAGGTGTACAAGAAGATGGTCAAAGAAATGGACAAAATTGCATCGCAGGAGGAGCCATCTCAACAGCAACGTGCTTCAAATATAATATGTAATCATTGAATTTTTCGATCATTAGGTACAATAAATAAACAATTTAGCATTAAATATTAATTTTCAAGAATTTTCTTGCAAAAAATAAAAGAAAATGGAACCCATTCAGCACATAAAACAGGACGACAAGGAAGAAAAGGGTTGATATCTAAGTTTGTGAGTAATTGTTACTTTCTTATAACAACTTAACTAGATTTCATTTTTGTATTTTTTAAGTTGTTTTACAAAAATCATCATTGAATGTCTTCAAACAGGTGCTAACATACAAAGAAGAACCATTAGACGAATTGATTGAAATTGGGTTAAATATGGGTTGTGAGTATATGTTGGCATATCATAATTTAATTGTGGAATTTGTAAGCATCTATCGATCTTGTTTTACTTAGCTCCGTTTATAATTAATAGAACAAAAACATCTTTTATATTAAATATATGATTTGTTATGGGGTATAAAACTTGCAGGAAACAAAGTATGGAACTGCACCAACAGATGAAATTTTGAAAGATGGCATGGTACATGGTTTTGAAATAATGTGTATAGTTTATGAGTCAATTGTTGCTATGTTACGTCATTTTTCTTTTTGATTTACATTGATGTATACTATTTACTATTGCAATTTTCATTATTCTCACCAATTTATGTACACTCATTTTAGTTTATTTTTCTGTTTGTAGATGGAAGGTGAAGAATAAGAAAACAATCAACGTCGTGAACAAAACATTCCTGAAAATAACCCGTCATGGAAGTAGCTCTAGCAGTGATAGCAGTTCAAGCGAAGAATGATGATCACTATGTTTGGATATCAAAGCAAGGCGTTTTATTTTTTGAAATATGTCTGTGAAATCAGACATTTTGTTTAATGTAATGGACATAGTGTCCCAATTGAAAGACAAAGGGATACGAATAATTGTCCCATTTTGTATGATAAAGACTGTCTTATATATATATATATATATATATATATATATATATATATATATAATCATAAAATATGTTTTAATTTATTCTATTGCGTTCTCCATTGTCGTTCTCAAATGCACTAATAAAAATTTAATTCATATGAATATTGTTATAAGATTATATATATGTGTTGACTTTTGATGAATAATGAATTTTAAAAAACCACAATAATTCTGATATGATATAACAAATTAATCCAAACAGCACATTCAAATGCATTAATAAAAATGTAATTAATATGAATATTGTTATAAGATGTGTCGACTTTTGATGAATAATGAATTTAAAACAATCACAATAATTGGACTGTCACAAGTCGATGTTTCTAAAAAAAACAAAATGAAAATAGGTGCATGTAAGTAACTGTTTACCGGTGCATTTATGTGTCTATATGCACCAGTGTCGTTGTACGAACCATGGGCACCACAAAAATACCGATACCAGTTATAAATATCAGTGCGTTTGTGTGATACTGCATACCGGGGAATTTATGTATCTATAAGCACCGGTGCATTTTTACGATCAATGGGCACTGCACGAATACCGATACCAATTATAAATCTTGGTGCCTTTCTGTGACACAACGCACCAATGCATCATGAAGGTCTACACACTGGTGCATTGATACAACCTGTGGGCACTGCACAAATCCCAAGACCAATTAGAACGGCCCCATGCATTGTATGACCAACACTATGCCCGATGCGGTTTTACACCTAAACGTCCTGGTGTGTTCGTTCGACTGAGACAGCCCCAAGGCGCCATATTCATGTACACACTAGTGCGTTAAATCCAGAGTAGCACAATAATGAAAAAACATCCGTAATAACCTCCGGCTGCCCATTTTTTTAATTTTGTTGAATTTCTATTAAAAGCTCTACCAAAACCTCTGTAACCATAAACGGATGTTGTAGCAAATGTTTTTTTGACAAATTTGGCCAATTTTATAACGCTAAAAACCTCCTTTATAACCTCCACTAGAGGGTCTTTTCCTTGTAGTGATGAGGATACTACAGCCACAATGAAAAATAGCTCACCCTCTATCCTTCCTAAATTCCATGGATTAAGAAATGAGGATCCTGAAATATTTCTTTTTGAATTCGAAGTTTTATGTAGATCATATGACCACTTACTTGATTCTCAAAAGTTGAAATTGTTTCCAATAACCCTTAAGGATGCAACATTAAAATGGTTCATGGGATTAATAACACACTCTATTATAACATGGGAGGAAATTAAAAATGAATTCTTATTAAAATACAAGGATTACTGCATGCTTGGTAACCGAAAGGATGGAGTTTTTAAAATGATGCAGAGATAAGATGATAATCTTAAGGATTTAATTGAAAGATTCAGTTATAATCTTAAAAGGGATAAAATGGAAAATTTGGATCAGGATACTTTGAAAGCTTTCCTACTAAAATCCATTAGAGATGAATGGATAGATATCCTTAACATGATGGGAAAAGGAGATATTTCTTAGTTATTATTACCTGAAAATTTTGAATCATGCATACATATTTCAAGAGGCAAGTCAAGTGTTGGAAAGAGTTCAAGAGACCCTATTAACTCTAGAATTAATAAATTTGCAACTAGAACAATAAGTAAGGCTGAAATAGGAAATTTGCTTGATGAATTTAAAACAAACATTTTGGGGAGTCTTATTGAACAAATAAATACCTTAAAATTACAAAACAAGTAAAGAGTTGAAAGTGATTCCTTATCTATCTTTTGTCCCAAGTGCATAAATAAGCATGATTTGAGACAATTCCCTCTTGATTTGAAAAGTGTAGAAACTTGTGTTATATGTACAAAAAATCATGATACAAAAAAATGTCCTTCAATACCAGGTCTTAAAGCTGTCTACCAAGAGGAAGTGGTCCCAAATCAAATAGATCATCTTTTTTTTTTGTTTCTAGAAGACCATGGCAAGGATCATAAACTCAAGGATTAAACACTCAAATGTATACTCAACCCTCATAGAATAACTGGACTACACCAATGCCATGGAAGCCTTGGTCTCAATCTCAACCTTGGACATAAGGAAGGAAAAATCCTTATGGTACATATTGTCAATATCACCAATATCTACAACCTTATCCAAAATTCCCACCACAACATTTTCCTCAGTGTAGCCAACCACCTCAAACTTAGTTTCAAAATCAAAATCCACAACCTTCATTACCATTTCCAAAACTACCATATAAATTGCCTGCTCAGCCACTTCCAAATCCATAAAAATTCACAACCTGTTTACAACATGGAGGAATAAAATTTCCAGACTTATATAATAACTCCATTATATCTTAACAATGTTAAAATTAGATCTGGTAGAATATTAGAAAAGAAGTCACCATCTGTTGTTATTCAGGAAAAAGAAAATGATGATCATTCTGAGGAAGAGATATCTCTTCATTAAAATGAAAATCCTCAAAAGAAAAATAATTATTCTGAAGAAGAGACATCTCTTCATCAGAAAGAGAATCTGCAAAAACAAGCCACTCCTACACATGATACTCCAATAAACTCAACTCCCATTATGGAACAACCTTCAGTGTCTGTCTCAAAACCACCTTTCCCTGAAAGATTAAAAATTTATAAAGGGGCAGAAAAATAGATCACGATTCCCGATTATGATATGTTAGATGAGTTGAAGAATGTTTGCATAAAAATTCCTTTGCTACAAGCTATCAAATAAATTCCAATTCTTGCAAAAAAATTAGGGAGTTAAGTATTAAAAAACCAAGAAGAAAAATAAAAGAAGTCAAAATATTTCAATTAGTTGGAAAAATTACAAATATTATGATGGGAAAAACAACAATTCAGAAATATTTGGATCCAGGAAGTCCCATTGTGAAAACACACATCAATGGAATTGAAATACCAAACACACTTATTGATTTAGGAGTAGCTATAAACATCATGAGTAAACAAACTATGGATCAGCTAAAACTTCCTAATCTCCAATATACACCAACATTGTTACAACTCGCAGATAGTTCTGTAATCAAACTTGATGGTGTGTTAAAGGACATTTATGTATCCTTATATTCTTGGGAATATCCAGTTTATTTTATGATCTTGACACCCAAGAATAACTTAGGGGGACATCCATTAATCTTATGAAGAACTTGGTTATCTAGAGTCGATGCTTTTATCAGTTGTAGATCTGGTGATATGTTTATCTCAGATGGAAGCTTAACAAAGAAATTCACACTGTATCCACCTACAAAAACAATGATAGAGGTATAAAATGAAGAATGGATGGATGATGATAATGATATACAACCTATTTTTACTATCTCACAATTTAGTGAAGAAGATCAAATTTTGAATTCAATATAAAAAATGAATCATCTTCATACTGCGAGGTTATTAAGAATTTTCAAGAATAATGCAACATTGAATATTTATCATCCAAACAGATGTCTTTATATTCTATAGAAGAACTTGGAAATTCTTCAATAGAAATCTTTCGAGGAAAAAAATTAAATGTAAACAAAAATATGGAAGAATTTCAAAGGAAGAAATTAATAGAAACATTGCAAAAACACTCTTTTGCATATGCATGCGAATGCATTGACATGAAAGGAATTAATCCTGAAACTTGCATGGATCATATATATAGAAGAAAATTCCAAACCAATCGAACAACCTTAAATAAGAATGAATCCAAGCTTAAGGGAAATTTTTAAGGAGGAACTACAAAAACTGTTAAATGTAAATTTTACTATCCAATATCAGATAGTCAATGGGTTTCACCTTTAGTAATTGTTCCTAAAAATAATGGAAAATGGATAGTATGTATTGATTATAGGGAGTTGAATAAGGCCTCTTTGAAAGATGATTTTAAACTCCCTTTCATAGATCAAGTGTTAGATACATTAGCAAGGAAGAAATATTTCTCATTTTTGGATGGTTTTAGTGGGTATAACCAAATTCAGGTTGCACCAAAATATCAAGACAAAACCACTTTTACCTGTCCATGGGGAACTTATGTTTATCGAGTACTTACTTTTGGGTTATGCAATGCACCAAAAACATTCCAAAGAGCAGTATTGGGTATTTTATTTGATATAATTCATGATTGTGTGGAAGTTTATATGGATGATTTACAGTCTATAGAAATTATTTTGAAGCTCTTAAAAATTTAGAAAAATTTCTCATAAGATGTAAAGAAAAAAATCTCACATTAAGTCATGAAAAATGTTTTATGATTTTTACTAAGGGGATTTTTTTAGGACACCATATTTCAGGAAGTGGAATTAAGGTGGACTCATCTAAAGTATAAGCTATTTCTAAATTAGAAGTTCCAATTTGTCAAAGAGGTGTTAGGAGTTTTCTTGGTTTCACTGGATACTATATAATATTTATAGAAAACTTCACAAAAAATAAATCTCCACTCTTAAAATTGCTTACAAAATATTGTGAATTCAGTTGGAATCTTGATTTCCAAAAATCCTTCGAAACTTTGAAAGAGAATATTTCTGAAGCACCTATTTTAAGAGGACCAAATTGGAAATTTCATTTTCATATTTAAATTGATGCTTCAAATACAACTTTAGGAGTTGTATTAGGACAAAAATACTTGAATCCTTATGCCATTTACTATACTAGTAAAAATTTGACTCCTGCGGAGTTGAATTATACTATTCCGAAAAGGAGTTTTTAGTTGTTGTCCATGCCATTAACAAATTCAGACATTATATCACTGGCTATGAAACTTTCATTCATACAGACCATTCTACAATTAGATATCTAATGAATAAACCAATTACTAATGGCAGAGTCACAAGATGGTTATTATTGTTACAAGAATTTAATATCACTATTTTGGATTGTCCTAGAAAACAAAATACAGTTGGTGACTTTTTATGTAGAATTTAAAAAGATAAAAATGATATACCTATAGAAGATAATTTTCCTAATGAATATATTTGTGCAATATCCTCTAAATCTCGATGGTTTGCAGATATTTCTAACTATTTGGCTACAGGGAAATTACCATCATATTTTTTTCCTAGAGAGAGAAGAAACATAATTCAAATGAGTGCATCTTATTCATGGATAAAAGAGGAATTGTACAAGATAGGTCCAGATCTCATCATTTGAAGATGTGTAAGATAAGATAAAATACCTGAAATACTAAAAGCATATCATGATGAACCATATGGAGGATACTTTTTTGATAAAAGAACTGCCTATAAAGTCCTTCTCTTTGGATATTATTAGCCTTCCCTTTTAAGGATGCCAAAGAATATGTTAAGAGATGTGATAGTTTTCAAAGAATGGGGAAACTTGTTCCTTCAGATGAAATGCCTCTACAACCTCAGGTACTTATTGAACCTTTCAAAAAGTGGGCTCTATATTTTGTTGAACCAATTAATCCACCATCAAGATAAAAGAGGTATATTCTTGTGTGCATTGATTATGTTACTAAATGGGTAGAAGTTAAAGAAATTTCTTTTTGCTACCGAGAATTTTTTAGTTTCATTTCTTTTTAAGGTTATTTTTACTCGTTTTGGTGTTCCAGGGGAAATCGTGATAGATCAGGGTACTCAATTCACATCCAAGATGGTGCTGAAGATAGTAGAGGAATACAAAATAAAGCATAGAAATTCTACTTCGTACAATACACAAGAAAATGGACAAGTAGAATCTACTAACAAAGTGATTGAAGCAATCCTTACCAATACTATACATTTGGATAGAAGGGATTGGGCAGAAAAGCTTGAAGAAGCTTTATGGGTATATCGAACTACATGGAGAAGCACTATAGGACATACTCCCTATGAACTTGTTTATTGGAAGCAAGTCCTATTTCCTATTGAGTTCCAAATAAAAAATTTCAAGACAACAGTTAAATTAGGAATTGACCTATCAGAAGCACAAAAGCATAGAATGGAACAACTCAATGAGCTTGATGAAATAAGACAAGATGTTATTCAAAAGACTAGTCTAGTTCAGCTACATAGATCCAAGTGGCATGATAAATTTATCAAAGAAAGAAAATTTCAAGCCGGAGATTGGGCATTACTCTTTGATTCAAAGTTCAAGGATTTTCAAGGAAATTTTCAGACTCATTGGCTCGGGCCTTATGAGATTGAAAAAGTATTTGATAACAGAGCAGTCGAGATCAAGACCATTGATGAAAAAAGGTCCCTCTCCTTGTAAATTTACATCGACTAAGGATCTATCACAAGCGATTAACAAAGGATGAATTTGTTGAGATATTTCAAAACAATTCTGATTTGAAGTTGGATGAGAAGAATTCTTCTCCTCCAACTTAAAGCGTTCTTTTGTTTTTATTTTTTCATAAAAAAAGAGACAATATATATATATATATATAGACTAAAAAAATAAAATAAAATAAATAAAAGTATAAACATGAAAACCAACAATTGTTGACATGTTTATACAGAAAATCTAAGGTGAAAACCAAGAATTTGATTTTGACACCTTATATACACACACACACACACACATATATATGTATATACGTATATATACATATGTACATACTAAAAAAATAAAATAAAATAAAAGAAATAAAAGTATAAACATGAAAACCAACAACTGTTGACATGTTTATATAGAAAATCTAAGGTGAAAACCAAGAATTTTATTTTGGCACCTTAAATTTTCTCCTTACCTGTTCTAAAAATCCCATTTTCTTTAGTTCCCTTTCTTTTCTGTCTAGAATAAAGACATCTAGATAATTACTGAGATTTTGTAGCTCTGATAGATTTCTGCAGCTAATGTTTGACATGAACCTTTTTTAATGAAGCAATTGAAGAATTAAGGTGATCCACCACTGAAGGCACCTGAAGACAAAGAAAAAAAAAGAATGAACAACCAAGGGTTAATAACATCAATTCAAAGGTATGCAAATGAAAAAAATTAATTTGATAATAAGGGTTTAAACTTTAGTATATGAATAATATGGGCATTATACCACCAATTCAAAAACATTATTGCTAAGATTTTATCGTGTCAAATCAAATAAAAACCAAAATCCACCATTCACTCCTCATCATTACATAAACATGGCAACATAAAATCCCGCTTTCATTTTTAAGATCGCCTAACTCATACTCTAATGGTCAGTTACTCTCGGCCTCACTCACGCTCTCGTTAATTCCAAAGCCCTCACTCATACCATATGTAGAAACTATACAAACAATATGTATACCAATGGATTCAATCCGATCATGCGATATGCTAAATCAAGATACTTAATCCTTATACAAATTAATTGTAGAAAATAAATACAATCACAAAATCATACCAAGTAAAAGAAAGAAGAAAATAAATCCACAACACAGATATTTTTCCTGGGGAAAGCTTGTTGCTCAAAACCCCCTATCTTCTATTGTATATTCTACTTTGGAATCATGAAACAATACAATGCACTCTTCTCACAAGAGATTGCTACACTCTTCCAACTGTCTCACACTGGTCCAGAAAAAATCGACAACACTTAGCCAATTTCCTACCTCTGCTCAGGCTGCCTTGCTTGTGCAATTCCTGTAGAATTAAATCCCTATTTATTTAAGAATTTAGCCTTCCAAAACTGTGAATTCTCATGGGAAATCCTATGGGTGTATTATTGCATGCGGGCAATTTGGTAATAATACAAATGATAGTTAACATCCCTTTAACCTCTGTCTTAATTGGGTCTTCATCAGAACTAACATGCATGCAACTATTAATAGTAAATCATCAATTACTTAACAAATCACTTCATGTGAATTAAATCTGATTTAATTCACTTGACCTCTCACTAGTGCAACAATCAGTTACAACTATTTAAACTAACTTTAACTCAATTAATTGAGTTAAATAATTTCTCATGCATTAAACTAATACACTAACTGAAACTTAGAATCTAAAACCAATAGAATCACTCTACATGCCTCACCAACCACCCTCAACTCGAATTTCATGAGCTAACTAAATTTATCACACTCAGTTAACTATTACAAATGATTATGAGATAAGATTACATTTTATTGTCCAATTTAATTAAGGGAAAATTAAATTAGACACACATTTCTTGTTGAATTTTCAACACTCCCTCTCAACAAGAAAGGTATTATCAGCTACCCTGATCCTGCCTCTGTGTTATTTGAATTTGCTCTTGGCGAGCGCCTTCATCATAATATTTGTATCCTGATCCTCCGTGGGAATGTACTGAAGTAACATTATGTGTCTCTAAACACAATATCTGAGATGGTGGTACCATATGTCAATATGCTTGGACATGTCATGGAATACTGGATTAATCAAGAGTTTTATGCAACTCTGGTTGTCACATTATATCACCGTCAGATCCATCTAATGAACAAACAAACCAATAAGTATCTTCCTCATCCAGATGGCCTCAAATTCTGCTTGAGTGGCTACCATGTACTCTGCCTCGGCTGAACTAAGTGAAACTGGTCTCTGCTTCCTATTGTACCAAGAAACTATTGTTGATCCTATGTTGAAGATCCCTCCTAATGTGCTCTTCCTGTATGATGGACTGTCAGCCCAATCTGCATGTTTGAAGCCTTGAAACTTCACTCCCTCTATCCATTTGTACCATAATCCATACTCTTTAGTGCCCCTGAGATATCTCAAGATATTCTTCCCCGCCTTCCAACAGAGCTTGGTCGGCTTAACCATATCTTGACTAAGCTAGTTAATTGCGTAGCATATGTCTAGTCATGTGTTCACCAATTACATGAGTGAACCCACAATCTATCTGTAAACAGTATCGTCCACTACCTCACTTGAAGTAGCATCCTCCTTCCTCCAGTTTTCTGCAAGAGGAGTCTCCATGGGTTTACAGCTCTCCATGTGGAACTTCCTTAGAATATATTTTTCATACTTGCCTTAAGAAAAAAACAGCTCCCCATCTCGCAGCCATATCTCCAAACCAAGGAAATAATGAATGAGTCCCATGTCCTTCATCTAAAAATATGTTGGAAGATCCTATTTGCAAGAAGTTATGAGTTTCTCATCACTTGTCAGAATAAGATCATCAACATAAAGTACGATATTCAAAAGCTTACCATCAACCACAATCTGGTATAAGTTCGCATCTGCTTCACTCTTCATGAATCCCAACTCGGTGAAATAGTTGTCAATCCTAGTGTACCAAGCACGAGGTGCTTGCTTCAGCCCATATAGTGCTTTCTTGAGTTTGCACACATGTGAATCACTATCAAAGGTCTCAAAACCTTCTGGCTGCTCAATGTACACTTCTTCCTCAACAACTCCATTGAGAAATGAAGTCTTTACATCCATTTGATGTATTTTCCACCCCATCTGCAATGAGAGTACAAGGATATATCTAATCGATGAGTATCGTGCAACTGGTGCAAAAGTCTCCTCATAGTCAATCCCCTCAACTTGTGAGAATATCGAGACTACAAATATAGCCTTGTAATTCTCCACACTCCCATCTGCTGCTTGCTTCACCTTATAGATCCATCTAGATCCAACCAATGACTCTTCGACTGGTCTTGGGACAAATTCCCAAGCATTGTTCCTGACTATGGAGTCATACTTCTCAACCATGGCATCAACCCAAGTTGGTTGCTGCACTTCTTCCACAAAAGAGGATAGTTATGTCATAATAAACTTTCTCACAAGAGCCATATATCCTGTAAACTTTTCTGGTGATTGTCTCTGTCTGCGCAGTGATGTAGGTGCTCCTACATGTTTTGTTGCATCAAGTCTCAATATTTCAGCTTCTATGGTGCGCCTCCTACCATATCTTGTGGATGGATCTGCATGAGTGGTTTCTGCCACCCCATGATCCTCCGCATGTGGATGCTCCACATCTTGAGGTTCATCCTTTGGAACGAAGAGTTCATCATCTGCATGCAAATCAAGCTCCCTCTCAAGGCATAATCGCATGGCTTTCTCCTCTTCAAATTTTACATCTCGTCTGACAACAATCATCCTTTTGTTTGGAAAATAAACCCGATAGTTTTGGGGAGTATCAATGCACCCCAAAAATATCCCAATATATGTTATTGGTTTTAGCTTCTTTCTGGAATATTTGGTTACATGGAAATAGAAATATGAGCCAAAAATTTAAAAAAATGAAACATCAGGTTTCTTACCAGAAAAATACTCCTTTGGTGTACTTATGCCAAGTATCTGATGAGGACTACAGTTTTGCACAAATACCGTTGCGTTGCATGCTTCTACCCACAGATGCAATGGTAGGCCTTGATCATGTAACATCACTCATGCCACACCCACAATTTTTATATTCTTTCTTTATACAACCCCATTCTGTTGTGGCTTATGAGGTGCAATCAACTCTCTTCGAATTCCTTCTTTGGAACATAAGTTCTTGAATTCATTGGAGATGTAATCACCACCATTGTCGCTCCTCAGAGCCTTCACATGCTTCCATGTATCTTTCTCAACTAGTGCTTTGAACTCACAAAATTTTGAGAACGTATGATCTTTCTTCTACATGAAGTAGATCCAACAATTTCTAGAAAAATCATCAACAAAAATCATATAATACCTATTATTTGCTATAGAAGCTATAGAGAATGGTCCACACACATATAAGTGAACTCTCCGAAGGATTTCCACAGCTCGGTTCTCCTTCTCGTGAAAAGTGACCTTTGCATACTTCCCCATGGTACATCCCTTGCATGTTTCTATCTGCGCAAGAGTACCCTTTGGAAGCCTTGTAGAAATCTGATGCATGACCTTCAAAGAACTATGGTGTAGAATGGTCCAATATCATGTTCCATAACTCACCCAAATCCAGGCTCACCACTCTATCTACTTTACTCATCAATGTTGTGAAACTACCTAAATCAAGTTTGTAGAGGTTCTTCACATGAACCCCAATCTTCTTAACTTGTCTTGTGGCTTTGTGACAAAGGAATGATTTCCCTTCACTGAAAACCACACCATATCCTCTATCCTCCAACATAGAAACTGAAACTATTTTTTTTCAAGCCTAGTACATGCGTGACATCTTTTAATAAGAAAGGTTTACCTTACTGTCTCTGGAAAGTAACGGTACCAATCTCGCTAGCACTATACCTCCCGTCATCACCCATCTCGATGATCATATTAATGTCCTTCTCCTCCGAGCTACTAAAGAGTTCTTTGTCTCCCGTCATGTGGAACAATAAACCACTATCCAAGTACCACAATTATCCCATTGCACTCGACAACATGCATGCGATGAATGAGTATTCCAACTTGAAATATGAAGCCAAAGCTTCACCTGCTGCAGATCCTGAAGCCTTCTTGTTGTTTTTCTTCTTCTATTGATAACTAGTGGCATAATGTAAATGCTCATTATAGTGAAAACATTTCACTCTAAACATTTCATGCTTCTTGCCTTCTTTTCTGGTCTCATATTTGGAATAGGATTTATTTCCCTTCCCCTTCTTTTCCTTCCTCATCATCTGCATTGGATTAAGATCCATCCCTGGTATTCCACCTGAATTCTTCTTGTACAAAATCCGACCAAATTTTCTCCCAATCTGGTAGCTTGTCCCTCCCATTGAAAGAGTCCCGATAACTATGCCATCTCTTGGGAAGGCCTAGAAGTGCTAGGCTCACCAAGTCATCATCCACTATTGTAATACCGACACTTCCAAGCTCATCTTGACATTGGATGAACTTGGTCAAATATTTCAGAATAGTGTCACCTTTCTCCATTTTGATTTTCTTGAGCTTGTCCTTCAGTGCCAATTTTCTTTGGTCACTGCTATTCTGAAATAGATCTATCAAATCCTTCCACATTGCATATGGAGTCACTTTTCCATGGAGACTCGAGACAATGTGATCTCTAACTCCCTCTAATAAGATCCTCCTCGCCTTTGCAACCTTATTTTTCCAAGCATCAAGAAGAGTGACATCTGCTACTGCGGGCTTGGGAATATCATTATCAATGAATTCTTTCAACCCGTTGTCCTCCAAAACTGCCTCCATTCTTTTTTTCCATGAAATATAGTTAGAACTTCCCTCAAGTGCATATTCAAATCTTAATCCATTGAAAGCCATCTTGATCCGCCCGTTGTACCAAAGGTTTTTTTTTTTTGAAAATTTGAATGCTATTCAACACAAACTCAAATTTTTCTCGACTATATTGATTTCCTGTGCTTTGATACCATGTAGAAATTATAAAAATAATATGTATACCAATGGATTCAATCCGATCATGTGATATGCTAAAGCAATATACTAAATCCTTCTACAAATTAATTTTGGAAAATAAATACGATCGTACACTTACACCAAGTAAAAGAAAGAAGCAAATCAATCCACAACGCAAATATTTTTCTTGGGGAAATCTTGTTGCTCAAAACCCCTCTATCTTCTATTGTATATTCAACCATGGAATCATGAAACAATACAATGCACTCTTCTCACAAGAGTCAGTTGCACTCTACCAACTATCTCACACTGATCCAAACAAAATCAACCAACACCTAGCCAATTTCCTGCCCTTGCTCAGCCTTCCTTCCTTGCGCAACTCCTGTAGAATTAAATCCCTAATATTTAGGAATTTCAGCCTTCCAAAATTGTGAAATTATCATGGGAAATCCTATGGGTGTATTACTGCATGCGGGCAATTTACTAATAATACAACTGATAGTTAACATTCCTTTAACCTCTGTCTCAACTGGGTCTTCATCAAAACTGACATGCATGAAACTATTAATAGTAAATCATTAGTTACTTGATAGATCACTGCATGTTAATTAAATATGATTTAATTCACTTGACTTCTCACTAGTGCAACAATCAATTACAACTAGTTAAACTAATTTTAACTCAATTAATTGAGTTAACTGATTTCTCAAGCACTAAACTAATACACTAACTACAATTTGGACTCTAAAACAAATATAATCACTCTACATACCTCACCAACCACTCTCAACTCAAATTTCATGAGCTAACTGAGTTTATCACACTCAGTTAACTATTACAAGTGATTATCAGATAAGATTACATTTTATTGTCCAATTTAATTAAGGGAAAATTAAATTAGACACACATTTCTTGTTGACTTTTCAACACCATCGTCTGAAACCATCACTCATGCCCTGTCAAGAAGTATTTTTGAGGCGAAACTTATCAGCCATGGGAGTCATAGTGAGAAAAAAACTAGAAGGGAGGAAGTTCATGGAGGGGTACCCATGGGTGAAAGAGGTGTTGCAGAAAGCATAGTGGCTCAATTTCATGGAGAGATTCAAAGGCTTTAACAAGGAAGTAACTAATTCATTACCAGGGCTTTCGATGGAATTGAGGTCGAAATTGGAGATGTCAAATTTGCAGTGACAGAGTATTTTATTGTTTAAGCCACCATATTGTCGAGAAATGGAGAGAGATTGTTCAAGAACATAGGCATCAAAGGTGAAGAATGGAAGGTTTTCCTGAACACCATTTTTAAGAAAGGAATTTCGAGAACAACACTTAAAGGTAATGGAGGAATTTGCTGCTAGTAATTCAAAAAATTGTCACTTGTGAAGGGAGATTTGGTTGCATGTTCAACTGTTGATGAATTTTATTGAAGGCAATGCATTAAGTCTTCCATACTTCTTGTTGAATAGTTTAAGAAATATGTCAGGGAATGTTCAGAGGAGAATCCAATTTATAAAGAACACCATGTATCACCATGGATTTATTAAAATTATCATGGAATTTCACCTTGAAATTCTATGAGATAATTGGGATAACTTACTAATTAGGAATCATTTCAAAGAGGGAGACCAAGAGCATCCTAGCAATAGCAAAACAAAAAGAGGGAGAAAAAAAAAGATTGAAAACCATGCTGAAAATGTACAACAACCACCACAAGAATAGTCAGAAGATGAGGTTCCCATTGCAAAAATTTTAGGAAACATTAAGAAGAAAAGTGTTAGAAGGAAGAAAGACAATACAAAAGAATGAAATACATCTAAGAAAATGGAGGAGCCCAACAATTGGAAGAAAAGGGAAAAAACTAAAGACCCTCGTCCATCAGTAAGAAGAAGGGTCAGGCTCATCCAAGCAATAAAAGAACCATCTCCAAAGAGTACAAAATATGTTGATATAGAAGAGGAACTAAGGGTTCCATCACCTGTTTTTATCTCACCCATTCATAGCCCAGGCCTAAGAACACCATAAATTGATCATGTGTAGTAGAAATTTTATGATTACATTGAATCTATGGAGAAGAGAGATACAGGTAAAATATTAGTCTTAAACCAGAGGGAAGAAACTCAATCTAATAGTCCACAAGAACCTCCAGTTGTAAACACTTTAAAACAAGAAATATTTGAACTGGAGACACTAAATAGACACATACAACAAGAGCATGAGGCCTTAAGGTTGCAGAGCAAAATTGAGAAAACCAAGAATGACAATATTATTTTGCATTTGGGACTGTGGTACAAGAAAAACAGGGAATTAAGGAAAAAGAATAAAACCTGAAAATATAGGTCATAAATATGAAATACAAAATCTTGATGAGAAAACCAAGGATGGAAGTGGCTAGAAGGAAGGAAAAGCAGATAAAACTGAATGATCTGGTAGAAGTCTCAGGGAAAATGCAGTAGCTGACAAGGATCATCAATTTTTCATTTTTGCATGAGGACATGCAATGAACTCCGCGTGGGGGAATGTAGAGCCTCATGACTGCTTCATTTTGACACTTCCTTTCTCCTACTTTTCCTCCCTTTTGTCATCATCATCCACTCAAATAAGCATTAAAATGCAATTTTTTGACATGGAAAGGTATTTAAATGACCTATATTTCATATTTAGTAATGTTCCTTATTATTATATTAAAGTTTGTATTAACTATAGAATTGATGTAATGTTGCAACTGATATGCATTTTTGTAGCCATCTCCATGGTTCACCAGGTTCAGAGGTGCCAACAGAGCAATGAAGTATGTGGACAGGTGGAGGTTGATCCCCTCATGGATTTCCTCCTATCCATCTGAGCCAAATCATGTAGGGAATCATCCAGTTGTTTAGTCAAAGGAGTGTTCAACACATGCTGAACAAGCGAGCAAAGAGTTCAAGACAATCATGCTTCACGATTTGCTTTGCCAAATATAAAATCATCAAGAAACATAATTCTATTATCTATTGAAAAAATTAAGATAGTATTTTTTAGTCCAAATAGGCGTAAAAGCCTCGAAACTATTATACACATGCTTTTATAAATATAGGGAAAACAAATACTTGAACAATGCGAAAATTGTAATGCGAATGTGAAATTTTAAAATCTTTTTTTATTCATTTTAAATGAAGGAACATCTTGGAGATTTGATGCGCAACTAGTTATCGGAGTAGATCGTTGAAACCACCTGTTTATGGAGGGCCCCTGCAAACAGAGAAGGTTCTACATTTCGTTTTTTTTTTCATATAGATGTTTTTATACTTCTATTTTTATCATTTGATGAAGCTTCAGTTCATGTTTTCATTTTGTCAAATGCTGCAGTTATTTCCAGAATTCAACTTTGTCATTTGAAGCAGATGTTAGGTAGTTTCTTTGTCATTTGATGTAGATTCAATTTCCTTCCAAATTGTTAAAATGTAGAAGTGACTCATAGTTTTCTTTCTAAGCAACGATAGTTTATTTCAGAGTAGTTTTATAAATTCATGTGTTATTTATTTCAAGAACATTGAAATATTTATTTCCCCGTTTTGAGTGAGTTCCTTTCAAAAGTATGAGTGATTTATTTACAAGCAATAGTGATTTAGTGATTTACTTTTGGCATATGAGTGAGTGCTTTTTAGTTTAAGAGTGATTTATGTTCAGAACAATAGTGAATTATTCATTTCTTTGCACAGTTCCATTTACATATAATTTCATTTTAAAAACATAAAAATATCCAAATTCCTTTGTAGAACTTGATTTTATTTTCATACATTAGATTGTTAGAATTCTTTGAGACTAAAAAATACATTAGTTAAGACTTCTTCATATGATAGAGAAAGATTTGTTTCAGTTTTTGTAGAGTAGAAAATTAGTTGAATTGTAGAATTTAGTTGATTTCTGTAGAGTTTATTTTTAGAGCTTAGTTGTAATTTAATTCATCAATTTCATTAAGGACATACGAATAAAAACATACTTAGAAGCAATCTCTACAGATTCAATCATCACACCAATAAATTAAGAAAAAGAGGCTTCTAGCATATATAGTGCACTTGGACTTCACAAGTTTACCAACTCCAGTCGATAATTTATGTGAGAAATTTAGGAACATTAAATTGACTAAAAAATATCCAAAGAAACCTCGTTAGTATCCATAGGATATTTAGGGATTACTCCACAAACATAAAAAAAATTACAGAAATTCCTCTAGGTAGACCACCAAATAGGGGATTTGAGCATGTCATAGAGTTGGAAGAGGGGATGCATGATGTTATAACTAGTCACTCTCAACATCCCAATGTTTATAAGGACAAAATTGAGAAGGTTATCAAAGAGGTTCTGAGATTGGGCCACATTCATTCTAGTTCTAGCCCCTTTTCTTCTTCGGTGGTGATGGCTAAGAAGAAGGATGGAACCTTGAGGATGTGCATTGATTACCATGAAATCAATGAAAGAACAATAAAAAATCAGTACCAAATTCCAAGGATTGATGAGCCGAGGGGAGAAAAGTATTTTTCAAACATATACCTTCACTTGGGATACAAACATATTCGAGTTCGAGAGAAATATATCCTGAAGACTACTTTTAAGTCCCAATATGGGCACTATTAGTTTCTGGTTATTCCGTTTGGGCTAACCAATGCACCCACAATATTTAAGTCGTACATGAACCGTGTGTTCAAAAAAATATTTTGGAATTATTTGCTAGTTTTATTTGATGGCATTCTCATGTACGACAAAACTTGCAAGGATCACCTCAAGAATTCGGACAAAGTGTTTGGGCTTTTGGATTAACAAGAATTCTATGTAAAAGAGTCCAAATGTGAGCTTGGTATGACTGATATTATCTATTTGGGGCATGTGATTGAGAGAAAATGGTTCAGGTGCATGAGGAGAAGATTAGGGAAATCATTGAGTGGCCTACCCTAAAGAATGTGACTGAATTGAAGAGCGTCTTAAGCCTTTACAAATATTACAAGAAGTTTATTAAGGGGTTATCACAATTTATAGAACCTCTTATAGACCTAACAAAGAAAGTGGCTTTCATTTGGTTTGATAAGGAACAAGAAACCTTCGAGAGAATGAATCAGGTAATGAGGTCGTGCCCTATGTTGGCACTACTATATTTCACTTAGCCATTCGTGCTTGAGTGTGATGCTTCGGGGACAAGGATTGGAGAAGTGTTAATGCAGAATCACCACCCCATTGTGTTTTAGAGCCATAAAATCAAGGATTATGAGAAAAATTATTCTATTTATGATAAGGAGAGGTTTTCCATTATGCATGCATTGGCCCAGTTCTGATAGTATCTATTGGGAAACATGTTTAAGGTAAATACTGATGATTACAACGTATATATCCACAAGGAGAAGAAGGAATTGAGAGAAAGGCAGCATAAGTGGATCAACAAGCTCCAGACATATTATTTTGAGATTGAGTATATGAAGGGAAAAAATAATGTGGTAGCATATTCCCTTTCCATAATGTCATCCACCCTCTCTCTTATGGACATTTCAGGTCACTGGAAAGACCTCTTATTGGTGGCATATTCCAAAACCAAATTTTCTTGTGATATCCTCTATGGGATAATATAGGATGACAAGTATTGTGTTGTAGATGACATTACCTATTAAAAATATTAGATTTACCTGGTACCAAAGTCTCAACTCAAGGAGAATATTATGCAAGAAACTCATAGCTCAACCTTATAGGGCACCTTACGTACTTGCAGACCTATAGACATATCATAGAGAGGTTCACATGGAAGGGCCTCAAGATAGATGTGAGGATATTTGTGAAATAATGCAATGTATACCAGTAAAACAAAACATATCATACTCACATGGTAGGGTTGCTCTAGTCGTTTCCCATCCCAGAGCAGAAATGGGAAAGCATTTCCATGGATTTCATCACAAGATTTCCTTAGGTGAAAGGGAAGGATTATATTTACCTGGTTTTGGAGATGATGATGAAGTTTGTACACTTCTTTGCCAAAACTTACAACTATTTAGCAGAACAAGTGGCATATTTGTTCTTCAAATAAGTATTCATATTGCATGTGCTGCTGAAAACCATTGAGAGTGACATATAACAATGTACATGGGAGGATTCTGAAAGGATTTTTTTAGATTGGTTGGGATGGAATTAACACCAAGTATCAACTACCACCCACAAACTGATGGACAAACTGATTAGTCAAAAAATGGCTGGAGGGCTATCTCAGAAACTATGTATCAGGTCACAAGACAACATGGGTAAAGTGGTTACACCTGGGAGAGCGTTGTTATAACACTACTTACCACATTTCAATAGGAATGACAACCCTTCAAAGCCTTGTGTGGATATTAAGCTCCAACATTTTTGGATCATGTATTTGGGGATACTCAAGCTCCTTTGGCTAAGGATTGGGTTTAGGAGAGCCAGAACATACTGCAGGAGCTCAAAGACAATTTGTAGATGGCACAGAACCAAAAGAATATATATTCAAACAAGCATAGGGTTGAGTGTAGCTTTGAGGTCAGGGACCCATCGTATCATTGTTTACAACCCAACAAGCAGTCATCTTTAAAAATGAATGGGGTCAAGAAGCTGAGACCCAAATATTATGGGGCCTACAAGATTGTGAGCCATGTAGGAGAGGTGGAATGTGAGCTAGAAATTTTAGAGGGGTGTAAGATTCACATTGTTTTCAATGTCTCTAGCCTCAAAAAAGCCTTGAGATGGAATATAGCCACTTCTAGCAAGCTTCCACCACAGGACGAGGAAGGAGAGATATGTGGATCTAGGAGAGATTTGTGGATATACATTTATGAATTAATTATATTAGTTTTTGTATAAATAGGAGTGCCTTCTCCTCTAAAAGGTGTGTTAAGTTTGGGAATTGTGCTCATGCTTCAATGTTAAGTTTTGGAATGTTAAGGATTGGTTATGCTTATGCTTGATGTTATGAATATTATTTATTTTAACACAATCCTTTGATATGGTTATGCATTGATGATGAGATTTGGTGTTTGATCAATAATTCCTTGAACTTTCCACCTCCCATGCACTTCATGATGGCCATTTCCTAAGTATGAGTGTATTTTAGTGTTTCAATTTTTCAATATAGATTAGTTTCATTTATTTTAATTTTTTGCAAAGTTTATTTCAGTTATTTTGATTATATGCTTCATTTTCTATGCACTTTATTTATGTTATTGTATTTAATTTAAGATGCTTAGTTTCAGATACATAGATAATTTGATAGTTATGATTGTATCTATTTAGTATGTAGACATCAGTAATCTCAATAGGCTTTAGGAATTTAATTTCAAATCATTTGATTTCAATGGATTGGAATTTCTTTCAAGATCAATGGATTAAAATTAGTTTCAAGTTCAATAGATTAGAAATGATTTCAAGTTCAACATATCAGATTCATTTCTAAGTCCAATAGAATAGAATTTCAAAAATATTTCATAGTATAGATTTAGAATAGATTGTTTCTTTCAATTTCTGAATGCAATGCTTTGATAGATATAGTCTTCGAAAAAGAACATGTGTGTGTGCTCATTTAGATATTTTCATTAATCGGTTTTCTTTGATTCTTGCAATCATTTCCATAAGTTAATTTCCTTTTTGATTGAGATTTAATTGCCTAGCATATATTGTGCAAGTGTACTTCACAAGTATACAAACCTGGATTGACATTTACTGCAAGTAGTTTAACTCACAATTAAATTACCCAACATTTTGGTGTCGTTTTCGGGGAAGTATACATATGTGTTAGTTTTCAATGTAGAATGCCTTTTTAGCATTTAATCTCATTTTTAGCTACATATGTAAAGCATGATAAATATAATAAATAAATTTCAATCATTTTTTGTACTATAAGAGTTTTGATACTAATCCATTTATGGACAGGAGATATAGAATGATGATCAAGCATTTGGAGATGAGCCAAGAGGCATGGAATATAGTTGATGAGGAGAAACCATTTGAGCTAGAAATTGAAGAATTTTGGCTTGCTTGTCTCCAGATACTTGGTACCCTTTAGAGAATCAAGAGCTTTCGAAACAAATTCAAGGCATGATAACTAAAGAAGAGAACCAGGAGAGCGAGGACTACATTGAAGATTAGTTTCAAAAAGTGACTAGACCACAACATTCTTCAATTATTCAACAAATCGTGGCACAAAATCCAAATATAAAGTTGTTTTATCATATCCTGGTGAGCATTTAGGTATATTTTTCAAACGCATACTAGAGATATTGATTCGTAAATGGCTTCACTGGAAATACTCATACACATGACAATTTTTTTTTCAAAATAAAATAAGATAGAATCGACGAATAAAACCAAGCTGGGTGAATTTTTAACTTTTTATTTTGAAGTTTTGTTTCATTTATTTTCATAGAAATTTTTTTTGGGTGGTGAAGTAAGAGCTAACTCATTCACTAACCATTGGCATGAAGATATATAAGAAAATGGATGTTTGTGAAGGAGGAGAAGTCGAGTTTCGAGAGATAAAAATTGAGGTTTGAGATCAATTCTTCTTACTTTGTTTTTCAAATTTCAGATTTTAAATGAATAAATAATTGTGATAATCCTGAGTATGCTCTCTTCTTGCACCTTGTTGCGACCTGGAAGATTAGAAAGGAAAATTGGATAAGCTAGCCTTAAAATCAAAATTTGCAATAAAATTTATAGATCTAGAGAAATGACTAGGAAATCTAAATTTATTGTTCACTCTAAAAAAAATTGCTTAAATTTGATCTCCAAATAAATTACTTTTGTCTCAATTCATGCTAAAACATTTTTTTTCTTTATAAAAATAAGACTAATTAATATATTTTTTTCAAAAATATTAAACTAGATTCTTTATTTAAAAAACAAAACTTAACCCAAAAAAAAACATTTAAAATTTTAGTAAAACAAATACAAAAAGAAAACAAATACAAAAAGAAAACGACACATTTAAAAATTAAAAATAAAATAAAAAAGGCAATTAAAAACCCAAAATAAAACAAAACAACAAAACATTCAAAAAAATAATAATAAAACAATAAAAAACAAAAATCAAATCAAATAAACAAAAACCAAAACATAAAAGTATAAAAAAATAAAACAGGATGGAACAGAGATACCTGGAGGTCCTGTAAATGGCAGGATACTAAAACACTATTTCTCTTGAAAATTCAGGTTGGTCTTTCATCATTGTAAATACCACAGTTTTACATTTTGTGATTTGAATAATTCATTAACCAATGTTGAAGCTTGTGGAGAAGGCCCTAAGCCTGGTTTGATGAGGTGTCATAAAATGGAAAAAAGAAATCAGATGAAGATTTTGCAGAAAATGGAGCATTAAAGGCTACTGTTCTTAGGTTCTTGACACTTCATTTGAAGAAGTGCCATCCCCAGTTGGAGCCACTGCTAGTATCCTATAAATCATAGGCTCTCAAGGTGATTGAATATTTCATGAGTTTGCAATTTCATACTGAGAATGATTTTCAATATTCAAGTGATTTCCAAAAAAAATATGAAAAAGAAAAGAAAAGAGGGTATAAAGAAAAAAGGAAAAAGAGAAAAAGAAAAAGAAAGAAAAACCCTAAAAGAAAAATATTGGAAGTGCTACAAATCAAAATTCCATTACTGATTAGATAGGTTTGTTCAATCATACAATTTAAGCATGATTTTACAATTTTTAATTTCTGTTGATAGGATAGAAAATAAGGATTTTCCAAACTGTTTAATCTTGGCATATCAGTAGATAGGTAGAAATGAAATTGACTCAAAATCTTAATCTAAGTCAATGGAAGAAATAAGGATATATGTTAGGTGAGAGTTTCAAATAAAAGATGAATTGGGTTTGCAAGTCCAAATGCACCCTAAAAAAGAATAAAAAATGTTAGATTAATGACATGGGTAGGTAGGAATGAAGAGAAGAAAGAATGGAGGAAACATGAAATTTACTCCAAAGCTTATCCTTAGAGTTCATGTGTTCTTGATCAAAAGGAGATAAATCAAAGGAAAAAGGTATATTTGTTCTAAAGTTTCAGAAATTAAGGTTTATTTGAAGACATTATGGCATACTTCATGTCATAATTTATATCCTAACTCTCAAAAACATATATTCTCCCATATCCTAAAGTCCCGACATTGTATTTTTGCCCCCCCATTCTTCATTAAACACTACCCGACCCCACCATCCAATCTCACGTCCCATCAACGCGAAACACCCCCCATCTTCCCATCATATTCGCTCATCATCTTCTCATCTGATGGTCCAGGATATTTTTTGGTCCCCCCTCAGCCTTTTAACATTAACGTTGGGGGGAGGTGGGGGGGTCCGAAATGGATGGTTTACGAAACTACCTCCGCTGCAACATGTCTCTTCCTAATTATCCGATGACCCAATTTTGTTTCCCAGTTAAACATCTATGAGGCATTTCATCTACATCTGGGGGCGACCGTTTGACCAACCGATCTGAAATATGAATAAAAACAATTTGATCGACCAATACGATGTGGCTCTGAGTTATTTCACACCCCCCGTCCGATACCACTTACCGGGTACACCCCCCTCCGAAAATTCATTTCCACCGCAATGTAAACCAATGCGCCTCAAACCATTTCATAATCGTTGCTTCATTATAGTTGCACCACATAAGCTCATGCCTGTCCCCTCCATCCAATAAAATGTGCTCCCACCAAATGCCCGTTAGACAATTAATGGCTTAGGCCATTACCCAACGAGCCTGTGCCATGTCAATGGTCACCCAATCACTCCATAAAACCAAAATCCCACACCTATGGCAATTTTTACCAGTGTTATTGCATTCAATTGTTGCAGGTGATCACTTTTCAAAGATTTTATAGCAAAATATAGGCACAAAAAAATATCAGTTCTCTGCAGGATTGATCCGAACTCCCTTTCCACTATTTCCCTTCCCCGTTTTAACCTACAACAACTCCCTTTCTGAATTCACTTCTTCTTTTAATTCCATTCTTCTCTATGACAATGAAATTACAGTCATATTATTTATAGTGAACAACAATGTCTCCTAAGAAGGATCAACAACCCTTTAATTCTATGGTCTACCCTCAGGTGGACCTAGATCATGTGGCTCTGGCTGACAAAGATTAAAAGATCCATGAGACAGAGTCAGATTTCGATTTATTTGATGTCTACTGTTGGCTTGAGGATAAATTGTTAGATGAAGTTGATGACATAGGCCTATGGGAGACTAAATTTCCTTATTTTATATTCTCAAAGACCCACAACTGTCTTGAATTCATTAGGAAATGCCATGCATCACTACAAGAAAAAAGGACATTGGTGAGGGTCATGCTTGTGATGAACCTTTAAGGTCCGTCACTAATGTCACATATGGTGATGGTCCTTAAAAATTCATCGTGGTAAGTGTATATAGTGATGGTCCTTTAAGGTTCATCATCAAAGCCATTTTCAATGACACTTTTGGTGAGGGTCGTTAAAGGCGCATCACTAATTCTCTCTTTGGTGACACTTCTAGTGGTGAACTTTTAATGACCCTCACCAATGCTCTTTTTGTTACTTTTGGTGATGGTCAAAAAATGTTCGTCATCATTGATCATTTTAATGAGTTTTTGATGACACTATGTGCCTGTTAATATTTTTTTTGTCAAAAGATAATGATTTAATACCATTATTGTGGAGTATTTTTTATAATATGTCCAAGGCCATAGTGGTTAGAGTGAGTCAATTTTTTAAGAAGTATTTAATGTGTATCATTTCCCTCAAGTAATGACTAGTCGAATAGAGTTTTCCTATGAGTCAACACATGATTAGTATCTATTAAGTTTATTATATAGAAAATTACCTTTAGATAAAGTTCCACTAGTGTGTGTAGGAAATATATTATTTAATACATAATCAAACTTCGACAATTCTATTAATGAGAAAGACATAACACTCCTCAACAATCTGGGTAGACCTTAAATTAATGCTTTGGCATACACTAACATTTCGTAGCACCTCACATGTCTTGGAACACCTTTGTATCTAGAACATATTGTCATGACAATAACACCCAAGAACATGGTGGCATGCGCTAGCACAACATGGAACTCTCCTAGCATGTGTTGTCATGCATGTAGTCCCTAGAATGCCCTGGAACACCTTGGTTGAATGCATTGACATACATTAGCACTTGGCACACAATGCCACTTGGCATGTATTGGGGCCTATTATTAGTGTGCCTAGTAGGCCCCTTTTGAAAAAGATAAAGTTCTAACTTATTAACCCTCTTATTGGTTCTTCCTTTTGTTGCCTTGACACTTCTTCACACATATTGACATACCCTGGCACTTCACACATCTTTAACACCAAGCATGTATTGGCATATCTTGGAAATATTAATTGGCACATATATTTAGCACACCCCATAACTCCCAAGAACACTTTGGGAATTCTTGACATGCCTTGATATTCCCTAGCATGCCTTACCAATTCTTAGCATACCTTGTCACTCCCTCCTTGGCATGACGCCTAGCACTCATTAACACTAGTCCCTATCATATGTTCCTCATATTCATTAACTTCCATGAATTTTTACCTAGTTCTCCCGCAGCGTTTTGTCCTAGTACTTCTTAACACTCGTCAACATGCATTAACACTCTCTAGCACACCTTAGCACTCTTCAAAATGCCCTTCCACTTCATAGCATGCATAACTCTCCTTGACACATATTGGTGCTTTTCATGTGTTTGTGCTTTGAAAGTTTTAGCATGTATGGAATACATTGAGTCGATGCCTTGGTATGATTTGGCATGGTTTAATATTAAATTTATTTGAGATAAATTGTTGGAAAGTAGATGAGAAGAAACAAAGGAAGACTTGGCACTTAAATGCAATAATACTTTGCATTTGGCACCTATTTCTTCCTAGTGTTGGTGTGCCTAGCATTCCCCTCTTGGAAAAGGTAAATTGATGACTTATTAACCCTTGTATTTGTTCATTTCCTTGTAGTTTTACTTGTTTCTCCCTTTTGTTGCCTTGACAGTCCCCGACATGCATTGACACATCCTTGCACATCTTGGCATGCCTTATCACTTGGCACATCTTAGCATGTTTGACATGCCTTCACTTGGCTACTGCAGTTCATGTGACAATATTGGCCTGCTTCAACCGCAAAAACTTGACCAATTTCACCCACTAAAAGTATATTGTTCCTTGTTCACCTAAGAACTACGTATAAATCATCCTATGCCACTCATGTCCAAGCTCAACTTGTCCCACTTAACTAGTTACCAAGACAAGGATCACATGATCTAGCCATGGGCATAAAAAAAATATGCAATATAGCTTACACATGAAATATTTCACATGTATGTTCAGTTAAAATAAATAGTATAACATTAACTGAGAGTTTTCAAGAACCACATGATGCACAAGGCACACAAGATATAATACGACACAAGCTGAGTGCCCCAAAACTTATATACAACAATGTACAATATGCAATTATCTAATTTAAAACATGAGCATGTAGCCAAAGTGTGCCACATCTCATATTAAAAAAATAGCTAAAGGCAAAAAAATGTTGTGCCTATCACAAAGTGATCTCCCTTTGTCTAAAACTGCTATGTCGAGCCCCATATAACAACCATAGGCTTGCCTATTATAAATCATATTCTAAACTTCTCCTAACACACTTCGTCCTTAGCACACTTGAATTCGCTAACACTCCCTTGAACACACTCTTATTCATTCCTTTCCATGAATTTTGACCTAGTTATCCCTTGATATGCCTCGACACTCCATAACACTCTTCTGTTGAGATTCAACAAGATGATGATCCTAGTGAAAATTAAGCACCTACACTAGGTGGGGCCCGCAGGATATTTTTAGAATTTGGATCAAAGTCTATTTCTAGCAGTAATCTATTTATAGATGGTTGAGAAAATTATATGGATGGATGGGTGTATACTTTTGGAATGCATGTGCAAAGTTGTTTCGTGGAATGCATGTCTAAAAATACAATGCATGTCGATTATTGTTATCTCTTAACCATAATTAGACAATAAATAATAATATATTCTCTTGAAGCATTTGATTTTAGTTAACTGATGTGGCAAACTAGTTAACTGAAGGAATTTCGAGTTCAAATTTGAGTTGGTGGGACATGCTAGTGGACTTCGTTGTAACTGAGTGACACAAATTTGTAACAAATTTGGATGTGTAGATTTGAGAGTTGTAAAGTAGTTTAACTCAGTTAAGTGAGTTAAATTAAATTGTGCTAGTTGTAACTAGTTGTAACTAAAGATACACTAGCAAGAGATCAGTGAATTAAATATTAAATTAATTCACATGGATTGATCTCACATGCATCTGAAGATTTACTACTGTTAACTACATGCATGTCAGATCTAGTGGAGACCCAGTTGAGAGATAGGTGAAAGGGACAGTTTGACTATCAGTTGTGACTATAGTGGGTGCACACTTGCAACCAAACACACATTGGAGATGCCAATGAGGATTTCACAATCAAGGCAAGGCAAGATTGAATTCATTCAGGGATTGTGATCGGCAGGGATTGCGCAGTGGAGGCAGGTTGTCAAGAGGCAGTAAATTGGTGTATGTTTATGCCAATTTTTGTATGACAGTGTGAGACGATTGTATATTGTACTAAGAGCTCTTGGAGTAGACTTTTGTATGAGATTGTTTCATGGTCCACGATATATACACAATATATGATGGTGGGGTTTTTAGCTTTATTCTTTCCTAGTAAAAACATCTGTGTTATGTGTGATTGATCTTTCTTCATGTGTTTGCAATTGGTGATTAAATTTTTGCAAAGATTTAAGTAGAAGGATTTTGTATTTAATAGTTGCATATAATTGTTAGATCAGGAGAATCCAACAATACATAATTGTATTAAAATTTCTACATGGTATCAGAGAAAAGAATATTGCAATATTGAAGCAGTACTTGAGTTTGTTGGTGGAAACAATTCGAATTTGCTGCAAGAATTTCTTGGTGCAACAGTTGAGAAAACATCAAAATGGCTTTCAATGGTTTGCGGTTAGAGTATGCACTCGAGGGAAGATCGAACTAAATTTCATGGAAGGATATAATGGAGGCGGTGCTTGAATATAATGGCTTGATGGAATTCATCGACAGTGATGTTCCTAAGCCCACTTCAACGGATGCTGCATTAGTTGATGCATGGTAAAAGGAAGTAGCGAAGACGAGAAGGATTTCGTTGGAAGGTGTGAGATACCATATTGTCTCAAGCCTTCATGGGAAAGCCACTCCATTTGCAATGTGGAAGGCTTTGAAAGATATTTTCCAAAGCATCAACGACCATAGGAAATTGGTGCTGAAGGATAAACTAAGAAATATCATGATGGAGAAGGACGAAAATATTCCTAAGTATCTCTAAGTATCTCACAAAGTTTGTACAATGTCGGAATGAACTGGGAAGTGTGGGAATCATGGTTGCTGATGATGATTTGGTGAGTTTGGATCTCTTGGGACTTCCTAAGAGTTGGCACTGTTATCAAGACTCTATCAACGGATGGGAAAAAATGCCGGATTAGGAACGACTATGGTCGGATCTAGTGCAGGAGGAGTTCAAGCAGAGCACCAGAGATGGATCTTCATCAAATCATGATGATGAAGAGGATTGTGCTTTGGCTACCAAGGCAAGGAAAGGGAAGGGGAATAAATCCAATTCAAAATCCGAGGCTAAAGTCAAGAAGCTAGATTTGTCCAAGGTGAAGTGTTTTCATTGTCATGAAGATGGGAATCTCGCCACTAACTAGCCACCGAAAAAGAAGAACAAGAAGGTTGTTGGAGGTGCAGCTAGTGAGGCCCTTGCCTCGAAATTTTAACTTGATTTCTCTTTGATCACATGCTTGGTTTCAAGTGCAAAGGTATTGGTGTGCTATCTTGATAGTGGTGCTTCCTTCCACATGATG
Organism: Pinus albicaulis; assembly: GCA_034641835.2. Taxonomy (NCBI): domain Eukaryota; kingdom Viridiplantae; phylum Streptophyta; class Pinopsida; order Pinales; family Pinaceae; genus Pinus; species Pinus albicaulis. The sequence goes on from CM076584.1 coordinate 1,033,589,480, forward strand.
GGAGATAAGGAGCTTTTCAGTGACTTGGAGGACATAGATCTCCAAATGCATATAGAGATGGATGACGATGGACGATACAGTGCGACCAAAGTTGGTACCATTAGCTTTGAGAGGGAGTCAGGTCAACCATTTCTGTTGAAATATATTATGCATGTTCCAGTTCTGAAGAAAAAATTGGTCTCAGTCATGATGTTGGAGGACAAAGGTTATGACGTTGTTTTCAGTGATGGAAAATATCTCCTACGACATAAAACAATGGGTCAAACTAAGAGGATAGGGATTCAAGTCAAGAATCTCTACAAGCTTGAGGTAGATGGATTCTCTGCAATGGTGGGCAAAGAAGAAGAAGTGGTGAGCCAAGATGAGGGTGAACTATGGCGCAGACGATTAGGCCATCTTCACCATGACACCCTGAAAAATTTGTAGTATATTTCTACTAGAATTCCCAAGGGTACACTTGTGTAGCTAGATCAATGCAAGGGATGTACTAGGGGTAAGTTTTTGAAGACCACCTTTCATGAAAAGGAAAACCGTGCTTTGGTGATCCTGAACAGAGTTCACACAGATGTGTGTGGGCCCCATTCTCAATTGCCTCAACAAAAAAACACAAGTATTATGTTATTTTTTTTTATGACTATTCTCGTAGATGATGGATCTTCTCCATGCAAAAAAAGGATCAAACATTCTCAAAGTTATATGAGTTTAAAGGATTGGCGGAGAAATATTCGGGGAAGCAAGTGAAGGCTCTTCGCAACGATAATGGTGGTGAATATATCTCGAACGAATTCAAATAATTCTATAGCAAAGAAGGAATTCGAAGAGAAATCATAACGCCTCATAACCCATAGAAAAATAGGATCATGGAGAGGAAGAACAAAATGATTGTGGGTGTTGCACGAGCTACGCTGCATGATTAGGGCCTACCAATGCACTTGTGGGCGAAAGCATGCAACACTGTGGTTTATGTGCAAAACCATTGTCCTCATAGAGTACTTGGAATGAGTACACCCGAAGAAGCTTTTACTGGTAAGAATCCAGATGTTTCTCACTTTAAGATTTTTGGCTCATCTGTTTATGTGCATGTGACCAAGAACGCCGGGAAGAATATGGAGTCAACTGCTAAAGTTGGGATATTTGTGGGGTACACAGAAACACCCCATAATTATCTTGTGTATTTTCCAAATAGTTGAATGACCGTGGTGTGACGAGATATAAAATTCAATGAGGAGAAAGCCATGAAGTTGTTGCTTGAGAGGAAGCTAGACTTGCATGCAGAGGAGGAACTTCTTGTTCCCAAAGATGAGTCTTTAGATGTGGATCAGCCACAGGAGGAGGTTCATGGAGTGGAGGAGTCCAATCACGTAGAGCCAAACATTAGAACTAGTAGAAGGCATACCACAAAAGCTAAGAGGCTGAAGCTTGATGCAGCACAGAATGTAGGAGTCCCTACTTCACAGTGCAGACAGAGACAGTCTCCTGAACGTTTCACTGGATACATGGCTCTCATGAGAAAATGTATTGTGAATAAGCCATATTCCTTTTAGGAATCAGTGCAAGAGCCCACATGGGTAGATGCATTGGTGGAGGAGTATGACTCCATTGTCTGAAACAGTGCTTGGGAAATTGTTCCAAGGCCGGTTGATAAATTTGTGGTAGGTTCAAGATGGATCTACAAGGTAAAGCAAGTTACTGATGGGAGTGTTCAGAAGTATAAGGAAATATTTGTGGCTCGGGGCTTCTCATAGATCGATGGGATTGATTATGAAGAAACCTTTGCACCTATCGCACAATATTCTTCCATAAGGACCATCCTTGCTCTCTCAGCGTAGATGGGTTGGCACATTCATCAGATGGATGTGAATACTATGTTCCTTAATGGGATCATTGAGGAAGAAGTGTACATTGATCATCCTGAAGGATTTGAGATCTTCAGCAGTGAATCACATGTGTGCAGACTCAAAAGAGCGTTGTATGGGCTGAAGCAAGCACCCCATGCTTGGTACACTCAGATTGACAGCTATTTCACTGGACTTGGATTCACCAAGAGTGAGGCGGTACCAAATTGTGGTGTAGGGTAAGCTTTTAATCATTGTTCTTTATGTTGATGATTTAATACTGACTGGTGATGATCAGCTGACACACTCATGCAAGGAGGACCTTGCAAAGGAGTTCGAGATGAAGGATATGGGTCTCCTTCACTATTTCCTTGGATTGGAAATTTGGCAGTGAGAAGGTGAACTGTTTGTGTCTCAAGGCAAGTATGAAAGGGAGATACTCAATAAGTTTCACATGGAGGGCTACAAACCCATGGATACTCCTCTTCCTGGAAACTAGAGGAAAGAGGATGCTACATCTGGAGAGGTAGTGGATGCCACTGTCTATCGACAGTTGGTGGGTTCACTCATGTATTTATTTAATACAAGATCGGACATATGCTATGCGGTGAACCAGCTTAGTCAAGCAATGGTTAAGCCTACCAATCTCTTTTGGAAGGCAGGAAAGCATGTCTTAAGATATATCAGGGAAACATCTAAGTATGTCTTATGGTACAAAAAGATGGATGAGGTGAAGTTGCATGGCTTCATGGATGCAGATTGGGCAGGAATCCCAACGGACAGAAAGAGCACATATGGAGGGGTTTTTAGTATCAGAGCTACATCTGTTTCTTGGTACAACAGGAAACATATATATGTGGCACTTAGTTCAGTGGAAGCAGAATACATGGCAGCAAGTCAAGCTACATGTGAGGCTATCTGGATGAGGAAGATCCTGGTTCGTTTGTTCGGTTCTCATTTGGATCCTACAATGATTCATTGTAATAATCAGAGTTGCATTAAACTCTCGATTAATCCTATGTTTCATGATAGATCTAAGCATATAGATATCTGGTATCATCATATCAGAGATTGTGTGCAGCAGAGGATCATGTTTCTTCAGTACATTCCTACGGAAGATCAGGATGCAGATATTCTAACAAACGTGCTCAACAGGAGCAAATTCAAATACCATAGAGATAGGATCAGGGTGAAGGATAATCCCTTTCTTGTTGAGAGGGAGTGTTGAGATTCAACAAGATGATGATCCTAGAGAAAATTAAGCACCTACACTAGGTGGGGCCCACAGGCTATTTTTAGGTGATATGCCTATTTTTAGAATTTGGATCAAAGTCTATTTTTAGCAGTAATCTATTTATAGATGGTTGAGAAAATTATACGGATGGATGGGCTTCTATTTTTGGAATGCATGTGAAAAATTGTTTCATGGAATGCATGTATAAAAATAGAATGCATGTCGATTATTGTTATCTCTTAACAATAATTAGACAACAAATAATAATCTATTCTCTTGAAGCACTTGATTTCAGTTAACTGATGTGGAAAACCAATTAACTGAAGGAATTTCGAGTTCAAAGGTTGGTTGGTGGGACATGCTAATGGACTTCATTGTAACTGAGTGATAAAAAGTTGTAACAGAGTTGGATGTGTAGTTATGTGAGTTGTAAAGTAGTTTAACTCAGTTAAGTGAGATAAACTCAGTTGGGCTAGTTGTAACTAGTTGTAACTAAAGATACACTAGTGAAAGATCAATGAATTAAATATTAAATTAATTCATATGGAGTGATCTCACATGAAACTGAAGATTTACTATTGTTAACTACATGCATGTCAGATCCAGTGGAGACCCAGTTGAGAGATATGTGAAAGGGACAATTTGACTATTAGTTGTGACTATAGTGGGTGCACACTTGCAACCAAACACACATTGGATATGCCAATGAGGATTGCATAATCAAGGCAAGGCAAGATCGAATACATTCAGGGATTGTGATCAGAAGGGATAGCGCAGTGGAGGCAGGCTATCAGGAGGCAGTAAATTGGTGCATGTTTATGCCAATTTTTGTATGACAGTGTGAGATGATTGTATATTGTATTGAGAGCTCTTGGAGTAGAGTTTTGTATGAGATTGTTTCATGATCCATGATATATACATAATATATTATAGTGGGGTTTTGAGCTTTATGCTTTCCCGGTAAAAACATCTGTGTTATGTGTGATTGGTCTTTATTCATGTGTTTGCAATTGGAAATTAAATTTCTGCAAATATTTAAGTATAAGGATTTTGTATTTAACAGTGGCATATAATTGTTTGATCAGGAGAATACAAAAATACATAATTGTATTAAAATTTATACATCTTCAACATGCACTGACATTTTCCGACATGTGTTAGCATTCCTTTTCATTATTTTTCATGCCCTGACCTTCCCTAGATATCATGCCCTCACAACTAACCTTACTTAATTTGCAACTTGGGAACCCAACCAAGCCCTCGCTTGAATACAAGAGCTTGACCAAGTTACAGTTACTAAAAATAGAATATGTTGTTGAATTTTGTAGCTTGGGAGGTACTTCGCAAGCCTATTGAGATGGGTTTGAGTGAGTTTGGTCACAAAACGCTTTGTGGGCAAAGAAGCCAAGCAAAGGGATTTTGGACCCAAGATAGGGTTTAAAATCTAAAAGAAAATTAAAAAGGAAAATTAATATTTCCTAAGGTATAAGTGGATAAAACTCATAAGTTCTAAAGGGTTCCTAAGAGGTCTAGGAAAATATATTTAAGGAGGCCTTAGGATGAAGGAAAGAGCAGCAAGTGAGAAGGATCTCATTTGATCAAGGGGGTGAAGAGAGATGTAACCCTAAAGTAGGTTGATCAGTAAGAGGGCCAAGTAAGGGTTGCTAAAGGGAGGCCATGATCATTATCCAAGAGCAAGATCATCATGTGAGGGTTCATAAGAATGTTGCATACCTTAATGGTCGGTTCGATCTAGGAATTAGAATGGCATATTGTTGGTTCTCTTCTGGTGGATCGAGCTTAAGAGAGGTTTCTCATGAGAATCTGGGCATGTGATTTCAGTGGTGTCTTTGTGTGAAGGCCACATCAAATGATTAAATGTTGAAATTTGTAACAAGAAATAATGAAATTGGAAACCAAAAAGGAAAAAAAAATGCACCCACACTGTTGAGGAATTTTGATGCACTAGGAGTGAGGAATGTGGGGCGTCGAATTTATTTTTCCCTTAAATAAATTGGACAATAAATTGTAATTTCATTTGATAACAATGTGTGTCAGTTAACTAAGTCATGATGACTGAGTTAGCTCAAGAAATTCGAGTTGAGGTTATAAGATGAGGCATCTAGATGGATTCTAATATTTTTGGGGTCCAGTTGTAGTTGATGCATTAGTGGGATGTAGGTCTGAATTATTTAACTCAATTAAATGAGTCAAAATTAGTTTAACTAGTTCTAACTGAGTGATGAGCTAGTGAGAGGTAAACTAAATTTAATTAGATTTAATTCACAATGAGTGATCAATCAAACAACTAATATTTCACTATTAATAAATGCATGCATGTCACTTCCGAGGAAGACCCAATTGAGACAAAGGTTAAAGGGAACATAACTATCAATTTTATTTATAGAAAATTTCCCATGTGAAATTATAAATTCATTGGGATGCCATGACAGATTACGCAATCAAGGAAGACTAATTTTACTAATTAATAGGGAGTTAATTCCATAGGATTTGCATGATCAAGGTAGGCTTAAGGCTGAAAATTGTCTAAGTACTAGACCGAGTTTGCCTAGATCAGCGGGAGACAATTGGAAAAGTGTTGGAGAATCTCATGAGATATTAAGCATTGTATTGTTTCATGATTCCTTGACTTAATGCACAATAGAGATAGAGGGGTTTCGAGCAGTTGATTTCCCCAGATACATCTTGTGTTGTGTGATTGATAATTTCTTTCTCTTACTTATATGTGATTGTGCGATCGTGTTTTGTTTCTGAAAATTGTAGGAAGGATTCAGTATATTGTTTTAGTACATTACAAGATCAATTGAATCCTGTTGGGTAGATTTTATACATGAAATAGAAGAGAGGGTTGATACCATCTTTCCTTGTGGTGGTTAGTAGGCCACAAGGTCTGTGATAAAGACCAACATAAATGGAGGAGGGCTTGCAATATAATTTAGAGCCAGAATAGAAGTAGACACAGGTATAATATTGACTAAGGTAACCCTAGTTTGAGGGTTGACATTGAGATTTGAAGTTGATGTCAAGATTCAGTCAAATAAATTCCCATAATCTATGGATCCATATGAGCTAGGTCGAGTCCCTTATGGAGGCAAGAGTTGTATTTTTTCTATGGGTGGATAGGGTTTGTTCTACAACAATTATAAGTACATAAGCATAATTCCCTAGTAAGGAAAGTTTCCTAGCATGTTTAGTTCATAGGGTATGCCCTTAAGACTGAAAAATTTGCATAGAAGAAGATGAGTTATGACCCTTAGATCAAGGTTTATTTTTGCAATATAGACTGCAGATCTAGAAAATGGTTTGCAGATTCAGTATGTGTGGAGACAGTAGATCCAAAGGAGGGTGGATCCTCAGCAGAAGATTGAGCATGCAGAATAAATGTGCCATATGAAGAATGGATTGACATCCAAAGTGATGGAGAATCTCATGAGAGATTAAGCATTGTATTGTTTCATGATTCCTTGACTTAATACACAATAGAGATAGAGGGGTTTTGAGCAGTTGTTTTCCCTAGATACATCTTGTGTTGTGTGATTGATAATTTATTTCTCTTACTTATACGTGATTGTGAAATCGTGTTTTGTTTCCACAAATTGTAGGATGGATTCACTATCTTGTTTTAGTACATTACAAGAATAGATTGAATCTTTTTGGTTAGATTTTCTACATGGTATCACAGTAGGAATTTTTTGGGCGGCGAGTTTGGAGGCAGCGAGTTTGCAGAGACTATATGAAGATTTTGGTGTAAAATTTTCAAAAATATATATCATATTTGGATTACTTATGAAAAAATGCTGAAATGGAAAAAAAATCGATCAAATCAGAGCTCAGATGAAGGAGATATCGTCAATTTAAAAAAAACTCTTTTTTAGAAAATTTTGTAATGGTGGGACAATTACAATTTGCACGAGTCAAAGCAAAGTTTAGAGACTTGGTGATTGAGAAGGAGAACAAATTAACTCTCAACATGAAGCCTCATAAGCATTCTTTGAAGGTTGTGGAGCAACCACAATTGGAGAAGCGGAGAGGAAACTGAATGGAAGCATCCACTCAAGCAGAGACCTCCATGAGGGGGAAATTTCGATCCAGATGGGCATAGGGAGAACATGGCACAACCATACCTCTAGGTGAAACCTGGGGTGATGTGTAGACATAATCCCAAGATAATAAATTTGGGCATGGTCCAATGATATGGCATGTCTCATGGATCAAACGTAGATACAAGGAGTCCACAGTACAACAGTAGCAGGAAGGATCAGTTAGATTGATGTAGTTAGATGTCAACAAGAAAAAAATCAGAGTCACAGATGTCAGATACTGGAGCGCAGATCAGAGTTGGCAAAAATATAAAGGGCACATATGCAGATGTCAGCAGCATCGTAGAGAGTCCAGTAGAAAGGTGCAGTAGCTAGTAGTAGTCAGAAGACTCTAATGGTAGATGCATTATACAGATTCAGTCGTTCGGAGGCTATTCAATTTCAGGATTTGTAGGTGCAAACAACACTTGATAAGTGTTGCATGCTGAACATTCCAAAGGTACTGGATGGGGATACATTGAATTCCTTTCTTGTTGAGAGGGAGTGTTGAAATTTGTAACAAGAAACAATGAATTGTCAACCAGAAAAGAAAATAAAGTGCACCCACGTTGGTGAGGAATTTTGATGTACATGAGTGAGGAATGGGAGGCGTCTAATTTATTTTCCCCTTAAATAAATTGTAATTTCATCTCATAACAACTTGTGTCAGTTAACTAAGTAATGATGAATGAGTTAGTTCAAGAAATTCGAGTTGAGGTGATCGAGGTGGATATTGTTGGCCACCTGCCTATTCCACTTGGGCCCTCGCCATTGTCTCTTTCAGTTTTTCAGTTTCCTTAATTATACCACAATTTACTATTTTTTTCAGTTTTTTAGGTCCTAAACTTTCAGAGCCGTTTTGCGGCCCCAAACGACATTTTTTTTGGCATGAAAGGTTTGGAAATTTCGAAGAAACTATGTCAACAGTTGTAGTCCTCAGAGAGATATTTCTAACGAGGTATCATGTGTGTCAAACGAAGATCATATGACCAAGTTACGACCTCGAGAAGTTGGCATCCCAACTAACCCCAATAGGGCCCATAAACTCTTGGTGTTACATCTCCTCGAGTTAGGGTTTTTGTTTTTTAGATTTTTCTCTTATTTTTCAATAATAAAAAGGCCCTTGAGCCTTATTGTAATAGAGTTTAGAGGCATGTATCTGCCACAGATCTTCTCAGATATAAGCTACCATCGTCCAAGCTAGTTTATTTTCCATTTTATCTGTAAGCATTTTTTAGTATTTGATATTAATGAAATGAAGTGTTATTCCTGCTACATATTTGTGTTTATGTTTATTTATTTATTTTATTATGTTCCTGCATATGTCTGTATCATGAGGATCTAAGATGAGGCATGTAGAGGGATTCTAATATTTTGGGTGTCTAGTTTTAGTTGATGCATTAGTGGGGTGTAGGTGTGAATTAGTTAACTCAATTAATTGAGTTAAAATCACTTTAACTAGTTCTAACTGAGTGATGACCTAGTAAGAGGTCCAGTGAATTAAATTAGACTTAATTCACAATGAGTGATTTTTTCACTGAAAATTGTCACTTTGACATTCTACTATCTATATGAGCTCATTATCACTCATACTTTCCTCCTTTGCAAGTCTAAAACATCAGTTCCTCATGTCAAGCCTTAAAAATAAGAGAAAAACTCTCAAAAGTCCCTAAAACTCTAGTATGGTCCCGCACCTAATGGTCATGTATCCTGCGTACCTGATCACATTTTCTCCGTGTTAAGGGTGCGGAACCCTGTAAAAGATTAAAAAGGCACAAAGTAAACTCAAAAGCTCACTTTCAGTCATTTCTAGAAGCTTGTGGAAGAAATCTTGCGGTGGAAAGTTTGCTCTTTTTACATTCATGTATCCCATGCCTTAAGGAGCTAACCCCTTGATGTGAGGAGCTTATCCCTTTGAAGAAGGATTCTATCCCTTCATAGTTGGAACTGAAACCTCCTCTTTTGCACTATAAAAAGAGGTCTGGGGCAGCCTCAAAGGGAGTTCAAGCTTTAGTATTATTTGGGGTAAAGTGCTGTTGGAACTTAGACTCATTTGGCTGAGATTTTATGAGGAAATATTACATACCTGTATGTATCTCGGTTGGAAGAGTGCAAGGCTTGTCAGAGTAAAGGAAATCCCTACTTCGGACCCCAAGAAGACCTGTTCAACATCAAGGCTGAAAAGGTTGTAAGGTTCTTCTACTATTTCAAAGTTAATACAAATAAGTTTGTTTTTCTCAATAAGATGTCAATTGATTGTTTATTTTATGGATTCCTTGATCACCTTAATAGATATGATTTATGAATACATGCTATGCAGGTGCTATTTGATGTTTGCTTGTTTGTGATTGCAGATCTTCAAAGATAACTCTTTCGGGAAACTGAAGGACAACTAGTTCAAATAAGCATTGGATCTAAGGTAGGATCTTAACACCTTTGTAGCATTTACTTATAAATCGTGATATATCTAGAGAAAGATATATTTAATTGTCTGTTTGTTGCTATACTATCTTCTGATACTAGGGAGATTGGTCTTCTCCGCAAGATCGATTTATCCGGCCAACAAATTGGCGACTCCACTGGGGATGAGATCGCTGATCGATATTTTGATGCACTCAAACACACATTGACCCATGCACCGTTACTGCATCCTCCCAATTACAACTAGGACTATTTTTTGTACCTCCCCACTTCTCATTCCACCATTGGGATGGTTTTAGTTCGGAAGATGAATTCAAAAATGAACATGTGATTTACTGTCTTAGTTGAAATCTGCATCCGACTGAGATAAAATACTCACATGTGGAGAAATTGGCCTTGGCAGCTGTCCAAGATATCCAAAGATTCTGTCACTACATCTTATTACGCAAAACCGCAGTGATTTCTGACTGTAACCCTATGATGTACATCTTGACCAAACAATTGCTAGGGGGCAAGTATTCCAAATGGATAGTTATCCTGTAGGAATTTGACTTGGAATTTGAAAAATCCAAGGCAAAGAAATCTTTGGTTTTTGCCAAACTGATGTGTGATTTCTCGTGTACTGATACTGAAACTGTGGCAGAGCAGCCCATTGCAAATGAATCCTTGTTTCTTATCAGTACTCTTGATCCTTGGTAAGGGGATATTATTGTTTATCTACAAACCCAATCTTTTTAGCTTGAAATCTCATGATATCAGTGACGGAAAATATGTTTCCAATCCTAACAATACAATATTATTGGTGATACACTCTATCGTCGTGGAGTAGATTCTATTTTTCGACGATGTCTTACTTATGAAGAAGCTGAGAAGGTTCTAAATGACTGTCATTATAGAGCATGTGGCGGTCATATGTCTAGGTATTCCACAGCCCAAAAGATATTGTGCACTGGTTATTTATGGCCATCCTTATTCAAATATTGTATCTATGCAATCCGGAAATGCCACAATTGTCAAATCTTTGATCGTAAAATGAGTGCACCACCCGCTCCTCTTCACCCTATAATTGTTGTTGGTCCTTTCGCAAAGTGGGGTATTGACTTTATTATATGTAATCCTCACTCGACCGAGGGGCATGTGTATATTATCCTAGCGGTGGATTATTTTACTAAGTGGGAGAAGGCGATGCCTACATTTTTGACAGACGAGAAGACTGCTGCAAATTTCGTGTTCAATCATATAATTGCTAGATTCGGTGTTCCTCAAGCTATCATTACAAATCATGGAAGTCATTTTCGCAATATCATGATGACTGAACTGACAGATCAACTTGGCCTGCGTCACGATAGTTCTACTCCATATTATCCACAGGCTAATGGTCTGGTTGAAGCTATCAATAAAGTTTTAGTCACTATGATCAAACGAATCATTGGTATTCATAAATCGAATTGGCATTCCATGCCATTTTTATCACTTTGGGCATATCAAACCTCAGTAAAAACATCAACTGGTTTCACTCCCTTTCAATTGGTTTACGGTTTGGAAGTTGTTTACCTATTGAATGCGAAATTTCGTCATTACAATTAGCCATAGAATTACTCCCAGCTACTTCTGAGGAAGAGAAACATTTTTTATACTTAGCTCATCTATATGAGAATCAAAGAACTGTTGCATTAGCAAATGAGGCACATGCAAAACGAATGAAAGCTCAGTACGACAGAAATGTTACACCTCGCAATTTTTCAGAAGAGACCTAGTTTTAATATACGATCAAGCGAACAATAAGCTAGGGGCTGGAAAATTTGTACCTATGTGGCATGGTCCTTACATTGTTGAGCGAAAGATGGCAAAAGGGGTCTATGAAATGATATATTTTGACGGGGTCTCCTTAGATAAACCCAGAAATGGGCTTTATCTGAAGAGATAATATGCTTAAATTCTAAGTGGAGATTTTTGTTAGATTAGTTTCTTTACTGCTGGTGTGTCTTAGATAAGAAAAGCGTGCCTAGTTTAGAGTGTGCTCTTATCATTATTCCTGCTTATCTTGGTTTTTACTCTTGATATTGCAGATGTTGATGTCTCTTCAAACATATATTGGTTTTGCTGATGGTGCTTGTCGTAGTACACAGAAAATTTCTTCCGCATCTTGGGTTATCTATTCACCCTCTGACGAGTTAGTGTCTATGCATGGGGTAAGCCTCGGTCAAACAATGAATAACATTGAAGAGTATAGTGCAGTGATTGAGTTATTATCTGAATCCATATCGTTTGGAATTCGGAGTTTGATTGTTAGGTTGGATTCTAAACTCATTGTATTACAGCTTAACAGGGTTTATGCCATTAGAAATCCGATATTATTACGGTTATTTTTTAGAGTTCATCTCTTGGAACGTGAATTTGATTACATTGAATATCAGCATATTCCAATACATTTAAATACATTAGAAAATGCAGTTGCTTCTAGTATGATAAATCGACATTTGAAATAATCAAAATAGTAAATTACACAACATTCGATAACACGTTACATCAGATAGCCGGTAATAAATTGATATCATAGCATAGAAGTGTGTTTCAAAATATACATCGTCTTCGATCATAGGTTGAAAAACACCTTATGATCGGAAAAAATGATAATAAAAAAATTCAAAATTTTATGAGTCTACAAATCGATCATCCTATCCCTGGTGATGATCATGATAGGAAAATACTGCTCGGGCCACCCTACACAGGAACCTCCTAAAAGTTCCTGGGACCAAAATCACATATCTTTGTAACCTAAGTGGAATATCATCTATATCAGTCTCTGGAATTTCTAATGTCAAGCGCTCTAGATGATGCTCCAAGTCGGTCAGGATCTCTACTGATTGGCCCTATGGGGCTGGTGCTGCTGCATCTGGGTGTCTCCTCTCATAAGGATGTAGAGCGGCTATTCGTCGTGGGCCCACATCTGCATTTAAACTTTTGATTATTAGTTTTGGACAGTTAAAATATAGAAAAAATTAGAACTTAGAAAATGTTGAAAATGGTTTTTACCTTAATCATCCCACTGTTCTCCTGCTAGAAGAGCCATGTCTCGATCGCCGCGGAAGTCCATCCCAGCATATGGAAAGTCCTCAATCACAAAAAGTTGGCTATTCAACCAACGAAAATATGCAGGCAGAAATCGAACAACCTCTATGCCCTCAACGTGATGGGCCATCAAAGCTACCCATCGAACCATCCAAGGCTCCCGGATACTACCTGGATCAACTGGAATGAACTGCAGAGCCAATAAGGGAATCCTCTCCAAAGCAAATGTAACTACATTGGATCCGTAGCCAAAGTTGTTTAGTTTTCCATTTTTTGCTCTGGTCAGTTGGCCTTTCACATTGGCCAATACTGCTTCGCACCAGTTGAATATGGTGCCTCTGAAACAATCTACTGCAATACACATTTGGGATCCAGTATCCACATGCAATGCTACACTCCCACACAGTCTAGTAACAGTGAATGCAATAACTTTAAGCTCAGGTCAGATGATAGTTTTAATATAAATCCATTTATCCTTGGGGTATGCTCGATCATCGCAAAACTCTAGTCAAAGAATAGCGACAGACTGGCCACCTGGCCTAGTCCCAAACAGATATAATTGTTTGCCCCTCTTGGAAAAACTAGTCAAAAAATAAATATCCTCCAGCTCAATTTCAAGCCGGTGGCCGCCAAGCATGAAACACTGGTCCTGTGTGTCCCATCTATTTACTAGCCATGTCAGGAGGTCTACTTGGGCCCTCATGCCCTGTATGGCCCAGAACTTGTACAACCCACATGCTTAATGCCTGCAGTGTAGGCACATGATTCATTGCGGCGTCATCTACATCCTCATGCTCGCATTCTCTCCAAGTAAGAATTTTGAATGTCCTACAATACACAAAGAGACATATTAGAACAAACTTGTTTGAAAAATTTTGGGCAGGAATTGAGAAATCTAAGTTTTAAAATTTATTGCGCGGGGTCTGCACCCTTTTCTTACACACAGTGTGTAGATACGCACAGGCGTTGTGCAATGGGTGCAAACACGACTTTTTTCTTTATGGGAAAAATTCGGGGTCCGTAGGGCCCACGTGTTGCGCCTGCGGACCCCCGTGAGCAATTTTTTAAACCTATCTCTCCTTTAAAAATAAAATTTAAAGCATAAAAACAAAATGTAAACAGATGAAATGCAAGTTAAGGAGGACGTGGATTACCTGGAGCTGATGATTCTTGATTCCGATGGACATATTTTCCAAAATCTTCACAGGAACTTTTTTACCCAAAAGCTCTCACTTTCACTCTGAACTCAAATGGTAAAAATGAAGTTAGAAAAGCCCTTTTTATAAGTTTTTTCGAATAAATGAATTTTTAAATTTGTTTATTTTTCACTTTAAAAAGGTAACTTTTGAAAGAATTTTTATTTATCTTAAATAGGTATGTGTAATGTTTCTATTTTTTGTGCAGAAAATTGGATTTTTCAGGAAAATTGATCGTTTTTCGACGAAGAGCATACTTTTATCACTTTTTTCGAACTCTTTCAAAAATTTACGAAAAAGCGAAACCTTGGAGTCCTCTTGTAAGCCCTTTTCAGAATCTTGAAAATTGAAAAGATTTCCTAGCACTTGATTATTCGAACTCGTTAAAATAAATGAATAATCGTCCCTTCAGTATAATTTTACCCCTTTTACAGACTGAAATGGACTATTTACGAAAAAGGTATACGTTGACTAATTACAGTCAATAGATTTCTCTCCCACATTATTTTATCCTTTTTTGTGCTCGAGAGACTAAATTTACGAAAAAGTACACCCATGGAGTTTTCTTAAGTTTTTTCTTCTGACTCCCTAAAATTGAAAAACACCGAGTTTCTCCTATACTGGACTCATTAAAATTTAACAGTAACGAACCTGTTCAATTTTAAATAGGAACGAACCACTCCTTCTTAGGGTTTGAATTTTAAGCTAAGTTGGACTCATCTAAAGGATGAGCTTATAAACAAGAAAATGTTATCCTCCTCAAGCTTGTCAAAAATAAAGAGGTACTTGCCAGAAATGGTGGGGGAAAAGAGAGAAAAATGAACCTGTTTGTTACATTTTGATTATTCGAAAAGTCGTTAACCACTCTTGAGCACGACACTTTTGTTCACCTAGGTTGGGAAAATCCTTTGCCTAACATTTAATCAAACCATATTGAAAGTCTTCAGCCATTTTATGGGTATTAGCTTTGGGTCAATTGTCACCAAGCCATCTGTAGTGTCGTTATGTGTTCAAGAGGACAGTTCAAACAAACCATTCATCTGCAGAATATTTGTCTTCCATTTTTTACCATCCCTGAGTTAGTCCTTGCCAATATATTTCTTCAAAACTTTATCTATGATTTCGTGTTGTGGGCTTGCCTACGATAGATCACTTTCTATCGACGACAACTCATTATCTAGGAATTTTATCTAGAAATCGTCAGTACCTTGAAATTTGCATGCCTCAATGGCAGGTTTCTCGCCTTCGAAGATAGGTTACATCATTGACCTTCAATCGAATGATTCCGTGACATGTTTGACTTCAGCTCATTCATTCACATTTCATGGATTGTACTAAGTACTTTGAGGGCCATTGAAATTACTGGTGGTTACTCTCACACTTGTTAACAATTCACATCATTGACTTGTAATCAAGTGGTTTCCACCATGTTCGACTTCGATACATTCATTCACATGGATAGAATCGTACTAGTTCAGGAAGCAGAAATCAAGACCCTAGATCTAGTTTCTACCATCCATGCTACAACGAATTTTGTTATACATTTATAAAGTGGACAACTATAAATGGATGGCTGCGTCCATACTGTGTCTACACATGTCTATACTGTTAATGTATTGAAAAATCATTCCTGTATCAGAACAAGTTTAAGTCAATTTTCTAGTTAGTTTTGGTCTGAGTATGGGAATGCCTACCTCAGCAATGATATGTCTACATATATATATTTTTCATTGAATTTTTTTACAGGTTCTGACTGGGGTGTCCATAGGATGATCCTTGAAATGATAAAGTACTTCACTCTTCATACATGAAAGACTCTATCTTCATCTATTACAGACTTCACACTTTAGGGGGCAATCAGTTGCACTAAAAATTGTCACTTTGACATATTTTTATCTGTATGAGCTCATTATCACTCATATGTTCCTCCTTTGCAATTCTAAAACATCATTTACTCATTTCAAGCCTTAAAAATAAGAGAAAAACTCTCAAAAGTCTCTAAAACTCTAGTATCGCACTTTCTCTTTGTCTTACCTGCGGTCCCGCACCTAATGGTCATGTCTCTTATGTACATGATCACACTTTCTCTGTGTTAAGGGTGTGGACCCCTGTAAAATATTATAAAGGCACAAATTAAACTCAAAATCTCACTTTCAGTCATTTCTAGAAGCTTCTGGAAGAAATCTTGCAGTGGCAAGTTCGCTCTTTTTACATTCATGTATCCCATGCCTTAAGGAGCTAACCCCTTGATGTGAGGAGCTTATCCCTTTGAAGAAGGATTCTATCCCTTCATAGTTGGAACTGAAGCCTCCTCTTTTGCACTATAAAAATAGGCCTTGGGCAGCCTCAAAGGGAGTTCAAGCTTTAGTATTATTTGAGGTAAACTACTGTTGGAACTTAGACTCATTTGGCTGAGATTTTATGAGGAAAGATTACATACTTGTATGTATCTCAGTTGGAAGAGTGCAAGGCTTGTCAGAGTAAAGGAAATTCCTACTTTGGACCCCAGGAAGACCTGTTCAACATCAAGGCTGAAAAGGTTGTAAGGTTCTTCTACTATTTCAAGTTAATACAAATAAGTTTGTGTTTCTCAATAAGCGGTGAATTGATTGTTTATTTTATGGATTCCTTGATCACCATAATAGATATGATTTATGAATACATGCTATGCAGGTGATATTTGATGTTTTCTTGTTTGTGAATGCAGATCTTCAAAGATAACTCTTTCTGGTGACTGAAGGACGAATACTTCAAATAAGCATTGGATCTAAGGTAGGATCTTAACACCTTTGTAGCATTTACTTATAAGTCGTAATATATCTAGAGAAAGATAGATTTAATTGTATGTTTGTTGCTAGAATATCTTCTGATACTAGGGAGATCGGTCTTGTCCATAAGATCAATTTATCCGGCCAATAGTGATCATTCAGATAATTGATAAATCTCTATTAATAGTTGCATGCATGTCAGTTCCGAGGAATATCCAGTTGAGACGTAGGTTAAAGTGAGAATAAATATCAGTTGCATTTATAGAAAATTTCCCATGTGCAATTATAAAGTCATTAGGATGCCATGATGGATTTTGAAATCAAGGAAGGTTGAAGGAAGGCTGATAATTGGCTAAGTACTAGACCTATTTTTCCTAGAAGATCAGGAGACAATTGACAGAGTGTTGGAGAATATCATGAGAGATTAAGAATTGTATTGTTTCATAAATCCTTGAATCAATACACAATAGAGATAGAGGGGTTTTGAGCAGCTTCTTTCCCTAGATACATCTTGTGTTGTGTGATTGATAATTTCTTTCTCTTAATTATATGTGATTGTGCTATCATGTTTTTTTTCTGCAAATTGTAGGAAGGATTCAATATCTTGTTTTAGTACATTATAATATCAAACTGAATCTCGTTGGTTAGATTTTCTATGTGAAATAGAAGAGAGGGTTGATACCATCTTGCCTTGTTGTTGTTAGTAGGCCGCAAGGTCTGTGATAAAGACCAACATAAATGGAGGAGGGCTTGCACTATAATTTAGAGCCAGAATAGAAGTAGACGCAAGCGTAATATTGATTGAGATAACCCTAGTTTGAGGGTTGACATTGAGATCTGAAGTTGATGTCAAGATTCATTTAAAGAAATTCCTAGAATCTATGGATCCATATGAGCTAGGTCGAGTCTCTTATGGAGGCAAGAGTCATGTTTTTTATATGGGTGGATAGGGTTTGTTCTATAGAAATTAGAAGTACATAAGCATAATGCCCTAGTTAGGATTGTTTCCTACCATGTTTAGTTCATAAGGTATGCCCTTAAGACTATGAAAAATTTGCGTAGAAGAAGATGAGTTGTGATCCTTAGAGCGAGGTTTATTTATGCAATATAGACCGCAAATATGGAATATGGTTTGAAGATTCAGTATGTGTGGAGACAACAAATCCAAAGGAGGGTGGAACTTGATTAGAAGATTGAGCATGCAGAAGAAATGTGCCATATGAAGAATGGATTGACATGTAGAGGAGTTGATTTTGGTAAAATTTCCATAGAGTTTTAGAAACATATCTAAAGAAACCTATAAAAAAATAGTCAATGGAATGTTAGTGGATGATCTGTGACCCTATTTCAGTCATCTACAAATTTTTAGAAGGATGATAAGAGGACTAGTTCAGATTTGTTCATAGATTGGACAAAAAAGATCAAATTGTCAATACACAAGAACAATGATTTTGAGAGGAATCAAACCATTGTTAGGTGATATCTTTAAAGAGCCCTAGATGAAGACAATATTGTGGGCCCTAGATCAATAAAAAAAATTGACTGTGGTTGGGAAAATTGATGGTAGTCCAAGTGTAGTTGGAGGGTTGTTAGGTGACTATCAAAGAAGAACCCTGACTCTTGTTCTTGTGAAGGACAACAAGATTGGTAGAAGGGTAGGTATATAGGGCCTAAGGATGTGTAGAATTTGATGGAGTAAATTAAAAGTAAAGTGGGCCAACCAACTAGCCCTAGCTCACTATATTGTAGAGGATTGATTCTGTGAGAAGAAGGGAAAACTCCATAGCCCTAGACTTCTCATATTAGAGTCGTAGTATGGAAAAAGTGGGCATACCAAAGAGTTGTGAAAAAATGGAGTTGCGAAAAACTTGTTACCACTCAAACTAGTAGTTGACCTAAAAGGGGTTCCTAAGAGGGCAACTTCTAGGAAAAAAGCAATGGTGGAGGCTTAGCCCATTGTCACCACAACTAAGCTCCTTTCTCTTCATGGGCTTTCACCGATGGGAGGAGTCCCAGTAGTTTATGAAGTCACTTGTAGAGTATAGGTCAATGAATAGGTGGGAAGTGACCCTAGAAACACTTTCCCAAAGATAAAATAAAGGGTGGGACTTGCTTTCATTTTAAGCAAGGGACTTAATCTTCTAGGGAGAGAGGAGGGGGATTGAAGGGTTGAGGGAGAAGAATAATACTTATGAAGGAATTTCTCAATCCATAAAATCCGTTGGGAACTTGGATTCCCAAATGGTCCTTAATGAAAGGCCTTTGACACCAAATGGGACCACACAGGACCAAGTGGACCCAACCCAATTTTGGGGATGGAATTTAGCAACCAATGATGTTCCTATCCTGGAAAAGGTGAGGGGAAAGGATTAGGCAAGATTTTTTTACTTTGATAGGTCAAATTGATCCTACTAGGTTCTAGCCTTGGGAACACCCATGCAAAACTTGATCCTAGAGTTAGGGCTTAAGGTATCCAAAGATTCCATCATCGAAATTAGCCCAAATTATGAAGAGAGTGAGGGAACCCACCAACACAGTTTCCTCTAGATGATATAAATTTTCCTCTAGATAGATTCCTTAGAAATTGATTACCTAGGTGACCTAATGGGGTTAGACCTAGGGAAAAATGGAAATTTGTGAAAAAAGGGGGGGAAATCATCACCATTTTTTAGGGACTAATGTCTAATTCACTTGGGGATATGGATTCAAGGATGATAATGAACAAGAATTTGGTTTCTTAATCAAGGAGGCCCAGAAAGTCAACTTCATCCAATGTTAGAAGAAAACGAAAAGTGGCCTTAAAGCATTTATACTTCATAAAAATGGTTCAATATTATTGAGATAAAATTATATCTAGGATTTCTTTCATCTAACAATGACCCATACATTAAATAAGCTAAACAGACACATAATTCCACATTTCCATCATGTAGCAATTAGCCCTAGTTATAGCGAAATTCAATAGTATGCAACAAAAAGAAGAATAGAGTTAAATTTTCACTCATGATGTTAGAAAGTATATCGAACCAGCTTCACATTTGCAAAAACAAATCTCCAAGATAAAACTAGCCCAAATCCATACATCAAAATGCATCCATCATCCAAAATTGTCCTCCAAGGAAAAATGTAAAGTTCTATAAAGATAGAGAGATCGCATGTCAAGTGATGATACAAATGATCTAACTAACTCCTATTTATACACTAATTAGGAGTTGATAAAATTAACTTATGGGCCTACATTAGCCCCTAAAGATAAAATATTGTGCAAGTAACCCTAACATTTGGTGACAATCCCACCAAAGACAAGGGATTAAAACCCTAAACATATCATACAAAGAAACTATGGCCATAGGTAAAGAAGAATCATAACCAAATCCCCACAGAATTACTTAAAAAACCCTTTAATATAACCCAACCCTTACTTCACCTAATGATTCATCCAAAACACACTTTCGTTAACAAAATCGATCACGGGAGGGCATACATTTTGATGAATCCCTAGAAGAATAATTTTGTTCAGGTTTTCCTCTCAAAGAGTGAGAGGTTTTGGCATTGGCTCATAGCCTATATGCTTTGTCTCTTGTCTTCTTATGTTCAAACATTGGTTACTATTTGATGAAGAAAAACATTAATGATCTAAAAAAAATATCCTAATTTTAAGATGTTAAAGAGCATCCACAAACAACCAATGAAGATAAATCACCCTAATGCTAATGCCCTAGATTTCTCAAGATCCATGACTATTGGCTAGTATACGAGACTACCTAATGTCAGTAGATCATCAGTAAAAGGATAATTTATGGTTTAAAATACTCAAATAGTCAAGATTTTATCATACTTTTGAATATACTTTTGATTTACCCTCTACTGTGTTGAAAATTATTCAATGTCACCAAATACCTGATTCAATGTTTTAATTTTCTTGCAACTTAACTGATGTAAAGCATAACCTCGATCACATCCCATAGATACAATTTCTCTTATTTGGGATTCCAAAATAGGAAGGGCTTGAGGCTCGATGTGCAATGAAAGAATGAAGAGAACCATAATGAAGTTGAAATAGGCCTTGATCCGAATTGGTTGTTGATTGATGTTGATTTCCCCTAATCGAAGTTTCTAGGTTCCTTTGTTTGGTCCACACTCTAAGAATGAAGAAGTGAGTAGTGAGTAGTTTTAAGTGTTGCACTATCATTTAAACCTTTATCTTTTCTACTCGATGAGGTGCTTAGGAAACTTAATTAACAAATCTATCGCCAGGTATAGATCTTATCTAACGATAAAGGACTATTAATAATTTAGAGGGGAAATGGAATTGAATCTACTCGATCTAAACAATCTTCTACCTCCATCGGGGCCCATCATTCATATACTAGAATCGATGCTCCTATTTTTGTCTTTGTTTCCACGACATGCATAGAATTATTATTACCTAAAGACGCTAGATAATTTGTTGGTTAAACAACTACTTGAGATATACATATTTTCAATTCTTGTTCTTTCACTACTAAATATAATAATGAAACTGCCCCTATTACTGGATGTTGAAATGGGAATAGGCACATATTTAAGTAATCTTTTATTGTCATCATCCACCTAATGGGCTAAAAGGAGTAGTGGGTGTATAAGTCTCTACACCTCATCTTCATTAGGGAATTACGAAATAGGAAAGGAATACATGGGATTGAATTCCAAGTACCAGCTTCTCCTTTGGCCTTGATCACAACAACTCCTTCAAAAATATTTCTTAGAGCCTCACCAAGGTTCCAACAGCCATAGAAAAAATGAATTAATGAATTATGTCTTTTGATATGGTGTATGTCACTTGCAATAGTGATCACTTCACTCTCATTGATGTAATCAATACTAAACAAAGGGAGAGTCACACTAATCTTACTGGTCACATTTTCTGGGGCATTCATATGTGATTCAGTAGTGTGACTAGTGGAGGTCGCATTGGTTTCCAGGTCAGGTTTGTCACACCGACCCCTGCTTCTTGAGGTTGTGACTCGACAACTGGTCTCAACTGGCGAGAGGTCACACCTCCCAGCTGTTACTTGAGGCTGCGACTCAATGAATTATCTTTAGCATTGGCCATGAATTCAATGCCATCGATGCGAGTCTCGAATGGCTTCAACTATAATGTGTGACGCATCCATACACGCCAAATTCACTTGGCCAATTCAACATTCCTAAAATAGTGACTAGATCACCTCCTTTCGTACTATCCTTGAAACGCTAATGAGATCGGTGCTGGAATTGGGTGATGCACACAAGAAAGAAACATTTTTCAAATATGCAATAGCTCATCGAGGACCACCTTCATAGATAGACTCAACATTCTCAAGGCATCGAAATGAATATGAACTAATTCCCTTTTACACAAATGCATTATTCGATCAATTACACATCTGGAAGCAAGTAACTTGATAATCCTTCCTTATAACAAAACAAAACCTTATAACTTGGAGCATAACCCCCCATCGCATGAAAAAATGCATCATGGGCATTATTGTAGTAGAACGTGCCTCATCTAAAAGATGATTTCAACCAGTGGACAAAGATAAATGTTCGTGTTTCTAGAACCCACTACGACCATTGCAACATTGCTTGCATTAAGCTTAAATATTTTGATTTGCATCCAGGCCTGAAAAGCTGGTGTGCGATTGTAACTTCATTTCCTGCAACTTTAATTCTCCAATTAATTGGTCACATCCACAACTGAAGAGGTTGTATGGTCGCACCATTTGCACCGATCGCTGGCTTACTCCAAATACTATTCTGCGACTTGGCAGCCTAGGTGGGAGTGCGAATCTCTGGAACTCAGAGAGTCACAGATATTTGTCCCTAGAGCTCCGAGACACAACTCCACAACCTATGTAGCAATCACAAGTGGGAGATGCAGTCGGTCACACTTCTAAAGGGTAACATGGGTCACACGAAGCTTTGGCCTACATTGCTACATGATTGCTTGAAGATATTTTCTCACAGTTGCAACTTATGTGCTCAAAATCGTGAGCATCTGAATGACCTGACTTAGAATTTACACTATGAGGAATGGCCGACATTTTAATCTTGGTCTTGACGTAGTAGCAACAAGAATAAGATGATTCCCCGTGCCATCGTATTCTGATGTTGACCATGGAAACTGTCAAAGGGACTGCTTAAATTGTGCCATCCAACACTGAATATTGGTGATTTTGAGAGATGGTTGCTACCTCTCCTACCTCGGCTTCCTCAAATAGTTGAAGATAACAAAGATATATATAACTAAAATCCATGTGAACTAGAGGGAAAAGCCTCGTGGTTAAAGTATCATCCCAGGTTTTCAATGTGTTTTCGTTTCTATAAATGAGTGGCTTATCAACAACCTTCACATGCCTGGCGTTATGCATAGACTCAATATATTATGATGATTTTCTTCCACTGTCGCTACTTTTGCACCCAAATCACCAAAGGAATGCAACTTTCCAGGATTTTTAATAGCGAACTATTGATCCTTGTAGATACCTCAGTGTTTTGAGCATTATAAGCATCCAAACAGACTTGTGTTTCACCCACTGGATCAAATTTTTATAGGGCATTCATATGTGATTCTACAGTGTGACTAGTGGAGGTCGCAATGGTCACCAGGTCGGGTTGATTGCACCGACCCCTACTTCCTGAGGCTATGACTCGGCAACTGGTCTCAACTGGCCAGAGGTCTCACCTCCCAGCTGTTACTTGAGGCTGCGAATCAACGAATTATCTTTATCCTTGGCCATGAATTCAATGCCATTGATGCGAGTCTTTACTGTCTTCAACTATAATGTGTGATGCATCCATACACGCCAAATTCACTTGGCCAATTCAACATTCCTGAAATAGTGACTACACCACCTCCTTTCGTACTATCCTTGAAACACTAATGAGATCAGTGTTGGAATTGGGTGATCCACACAAGAAAGAAACATTTTTCAAATATGTAATAGCTCGTTGAGGACCACCTTTAGAGATAGACTCAACATTCTCAAGGCATCAAAATGAAGATGAACTACTTCTATTTTACACAAATGCATTATTTGATCAGTTACACATCTGGAAGCAATTAACTTGATAATCCTGCCTTATAACAAAACAAAAAACAATATTTTTGGTGTACATCCCATTCTAACACTTGTTCTGAGTTCATACAAATCAAATAGTTAACATAATTGAGAAACACTATGTAGAATTTCCTTGAAAATATTTAAACTACAATGATGAACAATCTAATACAACTTCTATTCACCAAGACACATAATTTCTCTACTAAATCAACAGAGGAATAGAAAAAAAGATAAATAACTAGTCACACACAATCACACAATATTTTTCTAGGTATAATTGATGATATGACCATTAATGACCACAAAAAATAGGTCAATGGGACTCAATCCTAGATCAATTTTAAATGGTAAATACATAGTGTGAGTGAAAACGTAGCTTGTAGTGTTACTCTATCAACTATAGAAAAAGAGGACAAATTCAAAAACAAAAATAGGGAGATTAGATAGGATGTCAAGCCTCAAGGCATGTGGAACTAGAAGCCTTAGATAGAATGTAGGGAAGAGAAGGTGACTCCTTAACCATGTCATCAATCATTGTGAAGGGTTGATGCATGGTTTGATAATGTTGTATGGAGAGTAACAAGTATTAAGGAGGCTTTTCTATGTAATCTTGGGAGGATTCCTAGATCAAGGAAGTCCATTCTTGGCAGCCAAGGTCTAGCAAAGAATCTTCAAAATGGAAGATTGGTTGCATGATTGAACTGTTAAATTTCCTTAACCCCAACAAACATTTTTTTTAGTTGTTGTAGAAAAAAAATTCTAATTTTTATTAAGAAGATAAAAAATACATTTTGTAGACATAGTGTGTATGCATTTAACATTAAAAAACTCGCCTATCTTTAGAGCACAACAAGAAATTTTAGGGTCCTATATTGTTAGAGAACCATTGTGCATATAAGAGAAAACCTGTTGAGGGACAAAGAGCCTGAATACATATATATGCAGAGTAACATATCAGTTTTTAAACAGCAAATAAAAATGTGTCAGAGAGATAAAAATAATTGCGTAAAGTTTTTTCTATAATGGACCCATGGTCATTTGAACATGGGGATCCCAGAATGGCCATTAAGAATAAGTGTGACTGGTACCTTCATGTTCCTCTCTAATCTTCCATATACCATGATTGAAATATAGTGCTTCTTTGCAGAGTTTATCAACATCCTAGTTGTGTTCCCCATAAAACTTAAAGATGATGGCACGAAAAAGAAGTAAATGAGTCTTTTAGTTGAAGTGTTTCTTCCAAAAAGGGAGAAATATTTATATTGCAGTAGGATTGTACACAATTCATCCAATTAACCGCGAGTACAGAATGATCAAAAAATTGAATTTGAGAGACCCCGTGATCAATAGCAAAACTTAGAATATTTCCGCAAGTTTGAAGTTTAGTTATTGTTTTTAAGAAAAACATTAATGATCTAACACAAAAATATCCTAATTTTAAGATGTTAAAGAGAATCCACAAACAATCAATGAAGATAAATCACCCTATTGCTAATGCCCTAGATTCCTCAAGATCCATGACTATTGGCTAGTATACGAGACTACCTAATGTCAGTCGATCATCAGTAAAAGGATAATTTATGGTTGAAAATACTCAAATAGTCAAGATTTTATCATAATTTTGAATATACCTTTGAATTACCCTCTACTGTGTTGAAAATTATTCAATGTCACCAAATACCTGATTCAATGTTTTAATGTTCTTGCAACTTAACTGATGTAAAGCATAACCTTGATCGCATCCCATAGATACAATTTCTCTTATGTGGGGTTCCAAAATAGGAAGGGCTCGAGGCTCGATGTGAAATGAAAGAATGAAGAGAACCATAATGAAGTTGGAATAGGCCTTGATTCGAATTGGTTGCTGATTGATGTTGATTTCGCCTAATCGAAGTTTCTAGGTTCCTTTGTTTGGTCCACACTCTAAGAATGAAGACATGAGTAGTGAGTAGTTTTAAGTGTTGCACTATCATTTAAACCTTTATCTTTGCTACTTGATGAGGTGCTTAGGGAACTTAATTAACAAGTATATCGCTAGGTATAGATCTTCTCTAACGATAAGGGACTATTAATAATTTAAAGGGGAAATGGAATTGAATCTACTCGATCCAAACAATCTTTTGCCTCGATCGGGGCCCATCATTCATATACTGGAATCGATGCTCCTATTTTTTTCTTTGTTTCCACTGTATGCATAGAATTATTATTACCTAAAGACACTAGATAATTTTTTGGTTGAACAACTGCTTGAGATATACATATTTTCAATTCTTGTTCTTTCACTACTAAATACAATAATGCAAATGTCCCTATTACTGGGTGTTGAAATGGGAATAGGCACATATTTAGGCAATCTATTATTTTCATCGTCCACCTAATGGGCTAAAAGGAGTAGTGGGTGTATAAGTCTCTACACCTCATCTTCATTAGGGAATTATGAAAATAGGAAAGGAATACATGGGATTGAATTCCAAGTGCCAGCTTCTCCTTTGGCCTTGATCACAAAAACTCCTTCAAAAATATTTCTTAGAGCCTCACCAAGGTTCCAACAACCATAGAAAAAAGGCATACATGAATTATGTCTCTTTATATGGTGTATGTCACTTGAAATAGTGAGCACTTCACTCTCATTAATGTAATCAATACTGAACAAAGGGAGAGTCACACTAGTCGCACTGGTCACATTTTCTGGGGCGTTCATATTTGATTTGGCAGTGCAACTAGTGGAGGTCGCATTAGTCACCAGGTCAGGTTTGTCACACCGACCCCTACTTCTTGAGGCTGTGACTCGACAACTGGTCTCAAATGGCGAGAGGTCGCACCTCCCAGCTGTTACTTGAGGCTGCGACTCAACGAATTATATTTAGCCTTAGCAATGAATTCAATGCCATTGATCTGAGTCTCGAATCACTTAAACTATAATGTGTGACTCATCCATACACACCAAATTCACTTGGCCAATTCAACATTCCTGAAATAGTGACTAGATCACCTCCTTTCGTTCTATCCTTGAAACACTAATGAGATCGGTGCTGGAATTGGGTGATCCACACAAGCAAGAAACATTTTTCAAATATGCAATAGCTCATCAAGGACCACCTTCAAATATAGACTCAACATTATCAAGGCATCGAAATGAAGATGAAATACTTCCCTTTTACACAAATGCATTATTCGACCAGTTACACATATGGAAGCAAGTAACTTGATAACCCTGCCTTGTAACAAAACAAAACCTTATAACTTGGAGCATAACCCCCCATCGCATGACACAATGCATTATGGGAATTATTGTAGTAGAACATGCCTCATTTGAAAGATAATTTTGACCAGTGGACAAAGATAAATGTTCGTGTTTCCATAACCCACTATGACCATTGCAACATTGCTTGCATTAAGCTTAAATATTTTGATTCATATTCAGGCCCGAAAATCTGGTGTGCAATTGTAAATTAATTTCCTGCGGCTTTAATTCTCCAATGAATTAGTCACATCCACAAATAAATAGGTTGTATGGTCACACCATTCGCACCAGTCGCTAGCTTACTCCAAATACAATTCTGCAACTTGGTAGCCTGGGTGGGAGTGCAACTCTTTGGAACTCAGAGAGTCGTAGATCTTTGTCCCTAGTGCTCTGAGATGCAACTTCGCGACCTATGTAGCAATCACAAGTGGGAGATGTAGTCAGTCACACTTCTCAAGGGTAGCATGGGTCACACGAAGCTCTGGCCTGCATTGCTACATGATTTCTCGAATATATTTTCTCACAGTTGCAACTTATGTTATTAGAATCTCGAGCATCTGAATGACCTGAATTAAAATTTACACTATGAGGAATGGTCGACATTCCAATCTTGGTCTTGACGTAGCAGCAACAAGAATAATATGATTCCCCATGCCATCATGTTCTGATGCTAACCATGGAAACTGTCAAAGGGACTGCTTAAATGGTGCCATCCAACACTAAATATTGGTGATTTTGAGAGATGGTTGCTACCTTTCCTACCTCGGCTTCCTCAACTAGTTGAAGATAAAAAATATCTATATAACTAAAAGCCATGTGAACCAGAGGGAAAATAATCGTGGTTAAAGTATCATCCAAGGTTTTCAATGTGTTTTCATTTATTTAATTGAGTGGATTATCAACAAGCCTCACGTTCCTGGCGTTATACATAGACTCAATATATTATGATGATTTTCTTCCACTGTCGCTACTTTCGCACCCAAATCACCAAAGGAGTGCAACTTGCTAGGATTTTTAATAGCGAACAGTCAATCCGTGTATATACCTCAGTGTTCTGAACATTATAAGCATCCAAAAAACTTGTGTTTCACCCAATGGGTCACATTTTATAGGGCATTCATATTTGATTATGTAGTGTGACTAGTGGAGGTCGCATTGGTCACCAGGTCGGGTTGGTCACACCGACCCTTGATTCTTGAGGCTGTGACTCAGAAATTGGTCTCAACTGGCCAGAGGTCGCACCTCCCAACTATTACTTGAGGCTGTGACTCAACAACTGATCTGTAGCCTTGGCCATGAATTCAATGGCATCGATGCGAGTCTTGAATGGCTTCAACTATAATGTGTGACACATCCTTACATGCCAAATTCACTTGGCCAATTCAACATTCCTAAAATAGTGACTAGATCACCTCCTTTCATACTATCCTTGAAACAATAATGAGATCGGCGCTGGAATTGGGTGATCCACACAAGCAGGCAACATTTTTAAAATATGCAATAGCTCGTTGAGGACCACCTTCAGAGATAGAATCAACGTTCTCAAGGCATTGACATGAAGATGAACTGATTCCCTTTTACACAAATGCATTATTCGATTAGTTACACATCGAGAAGCAAGTAACTCGATAATCCTTCCTTATAACAAAAAAAAAACCTTATAACTTGGAGTATACCCCCCCATCGCATGACACAAGGCATCATGGGAATTACTATAGTATAACATGCCTCATCTGAAAGTTGATTTCAACTGGTGGACAAAGATAACTGTTTGTGTTTCTAGAACCCACTACGACCACTGCAACACTGCTTGCATTAAGCTTAAATATTTTGATTCGTATTCAGGCCCGAAAAGCTGGTGTGCGATCATAAATTCATTTCCTGCGGCTTGAGTTCTCCAATGAATTGTTCACATCCACAACTGAAGAGGTTCTATGGTCACACTGGTCACTATCTTACTCGAAATACTATTATGTGACTTGGCAGCCTGGGTGGGAGTGCGACCCTCTGTAATTCGGAGAGTCGCAGATCTTTTTTCCTAGAGCTTTGAGATGAAACTCCGCAACCTATGTAGCGATCACAAGTGGTAGATGTAGTTAGTCACACTTCTCAACAGTAGCTTGGGTCACATGAAGCTCTGGCCTACATTTCTACATGACTGCTCGAAGATATTTTCTCACAGTTGCAACTTATGTGCTCAAAATCGTGAGCATCTAAATGACTTGAATTAGACTTTACACTGTGAGGAATGGCTGACATTCCAATCTTGGTATTGATGTAGCAGAAAAAAGAATAGGATTATTCCCCATGCCATCGTATTCTGATGCTGACCATGGAAACTATCAAAGGGACTGCTTAAATGGTGCCATCCAACGCTGATTATTGGTGATTTTGAGAGATGGTTGCTACCTCTCCTACCTCGGCTTCCTCAACTAGTTGAAGTTATCAAATATATATATAACTAAATTCCATGTAAGAAAGAGGGAAAATCCTCATGGTTAAAGTATCATCCCAGGTTTTCAATGTGTTGTCATTTCTGTAATTGAGTGGCTTATCAACAACCTTCACGTGCCTGGAATTATACATAGACTCAATATATTATGATGATTTTCTTCCACTGCCGCTACTTTCGCACCCAAAACATCAAAGGAATGCAACTTTCCAGGATTTTTATAGTGAACAATTGATACTTGTAGATACCTCATTGTTCTGAGCATTATAAGCATCCAAATAGACTTTTGTTTCACCCACTGGGTGTACGTTAGTGCTAACACCTATGCAATCCTTTTGGAGCCTTAGCATTGTATTTTAGAAGCCAACCTCCACTCTCATAAGATCATTTTTATTAATGTATTTGTTGATATGTGGCTTTTATTTCACCCTAATAACACATTTCCATCATTAAAAGGTCCTTGTTATGGGGTGTTAATAATATACATACATACATGTCGTATTCCCATGGCATCTAGCTTGTATATAAATGTTCATATCACCCAAAAGAAAATAGCAACTCATCCTTTGTCTCTCTCGTAATGACAAGAACTCATTAACTCCCTTTACCATTTGATTTTTATGCTCTACTTTGGAGTGCGCATTCCTGTTGTGGTGACCACCAAGCTTTTTACCAATAGTTCTTTACATGCAACCTTTGGATGCAATTGTGATGATCCTCACATGTTCGGCCAATAAAGCCAAAACTCCAAGCATGAGCCACTTTACTTAAACACCCGCCAAGCCCTAAAACCAATATTTTTTATTTAAATAATTATTCTTCCTAAGTGGTACCTTCTTACCAAATCATTGGATTTCATGCTTCTTAATATCTAGCCGAGGAAACTCCATATAAATATCAATTTTACACTCGTCAGGCTTGATAATTTGACCCGATAAATTGAGTCTTCGATTCCTTGTTTAAAGTTCTTTACACATACCATACCATGTCTCAAAACACCCTCCTTAATGCAAAAAACCAAGTCTAGTTTGGTGTTCATTGCTTCCAAGATAGTTGCAACAACAAATGGCGTTGGTACATAAATGACTGATGCATTTTCCTTTGCTTTAGTCGTTGCTTCTGCAGCCGTATTAAAAGACTGGAAGACCCAAGTGTTTTGTCTCTCATAATCTCACATTTCACCCTTTACCAATGCTTTCTCAGTGACCATCATCTCGGTGCTTTCCAAATTTTCATGTGAGGCCCATTTGGGTAGTTCTTCTTTTCAGCGTTTGGGGTGATGCTTTTAGCGAAAACCTAGGTTGGTTTATCCATGTGCACACACGCCAACCTCATGAGAGGAAGTGACCAAATACACATATGGTCGAGAGTCCTCTTGTATGTAGACAATCGTATCTTTATTCCTTTTGAATTGGTGGTCCCCCCTTAGTGGTTTAAAACAACACAACAACATAAAAATACTGATACAAATAGTAAGTCAATTTATGGCTCTAGGGTATCACTATCCAAATTTCTTTCACATTGGTAATATAAATATGTGGTTATCAACCAAATAGCTAAATTTCAGGCATGCATTAAGTAAGTACTTCAATGAGCATGATCAGGTTATCCTCAACTTAAGTATATCTACACTAGAGACTTTTAGGTGGTTTTGTAAACCATTATGACTTGAATGTTTGGAAATGCCTTCTAATATTAACATATGAAGTGAAATTTCAAGCTTTGGAGGCTTGCTCTCTCATACATAAACAAACCTTATTTTTGTAAAATAATGCAAATGCTCATGGATGTGATGGATATGATTCCTTAAAACTTGGTGGGGAGCAAGCTGAGTAATATGCACCAAAGTGAAATTCAAGAGAAATTTTTGTTAACCTTTGATTCATGGCTTGATAACTTAGGATTTTATAACATATAGACAAGACCATAATAATCCAAACCATAAATTAATGGAGAGCATAAGGGCACATGCACAATAAGGGAAAATGCACATTGATGACAAGATAACTCTCGATAACAACTACCTACCCAAATCCTAATGAAATGAGAGGGAATGAGGACTAATGCTATATGAGGTACCTTGTAAACCCTGATGCATATGAGTGATCCAATTTCAAGTTAAGATGATAAGGTGAAGATGATAAGCCCCCTCATCAAAACCCTAATGGATTGAGCGAGAAAACATGGGAGCCCAAAATTTGAATATGCCCAAAATTTTGGGAGGTGTTGTAGCAGCTAAATCTAGGCAATTGACCTCATTATGATAAGTGGAAGCCTAGTCCAAAAAATTAATAACTATCAAACCTTAAAAGAAAGCATTTTATCATACCTTTTTATGTTTATATTAAGACAAGAAAAAACCACATAAATTTAATTTTGAGGCTTTTAATTTAAAGATGACCACATAAATAACTATAACTACTGATTTATTATGTTTTTAATTTTACATATTAAATAATTTATATGCATCTTAATATTTTATTTATTTATATTGAATTTTTAATTTAATATTATATATCATTTTTTTTTAAATATTATTATTAACATTTAATTTTTATTTTAATTTTTAATTTTTAACTTTAGATTAATTCCAATTCCCGCCAAAAAAAATTCTGCCCTCAAAAATTCCGACCTTCACCCTTGCTCTGGCATTATTTGATGATTCAGTTTGAATACTTCTCAGGGAGTCGACCGATTTTCACTGTTGGTGTTGTGCATCATTTCATTCGGCAATGGAAGCTGCACGATGTCTATGTTAAAGGTAACAATTCTATTTTTAATTTTTTGATGATGTTTTATTCCAGCCTACAAAAAATCCACCCTTTGAGGTAGTTGGTTGATGCCATAGCTATGGAGATGCACGTAGAATTGCCCTCTGAGGGGAGGTAAGCTCAAGATGTTGCTCACCTTCATCGACAACCTGCCCACCAGGTATTTATAAAATGAACCTCTGGAAATAACCAAGTTGAATCTTTTTCTATTTTTTTATTACGTTTAGCTCATCAAAACCCCATATTTTAATGCCTTGGAAGCGAATTTATTGAGCTTGTTTGATTTCGATGCCTTGAATATGAGTTGCATGTTGCTTTTGCAATAGTCTCTGACCTATATTAGAATTTTTTTGTTCTAGACCCCATATTTAATGTGCCTGTGTCCTGTCAACTCATGATGGATATATTTAAACTCCTAATTCCTTTGAGCAACCACCGCTTAGCTTGTTTGAAAAGTCGATGAAACCCTCAGATAAATAAATAAGTTGAAGTTGAAAGCATTAGCAGACATCCTGTCAAAAAATTCCCCACAGATTTTTTTCCTAAGAGCCTGCCTTTGATGGATCCAGTGTAGTCCAGAGAGCTTGCAATTCATATATTTAGGTGGGAATCTCTCCA
The DNA here is from genome assembly GCA_034641835.2 of Pinus albicaulis. Taxonomy (NCBI): domain Eukaryota; kingdom Viridiplantae; phylum Streptophyta; class Pinopsida; order Pinales; family Pinaceae; genus Pinus; species Pinus albicaulis. Next base: position 1,033,622,276 of record CM076584.1, read on the forward strand.
TAAAACAAATTATTGGATAAACTGAGCAAGTGCAAATCCTTGAATTTCTAGATCCATTTTGGAAGAAACCCTGTCAACTAGTTATGTTCCAATGATAACAAGTGCAAACTCTGTATGCCCTTCACACTTGCAGGTATTGTACCAATTAAACGATTATGGCCCAAGTTAAGGTACAATAGTTACTCAAATTTCCATATGAAGTTGGAACAGTTCCTGTGAGGTAGTTATGTGAGAGAGACAATACCAAAAGGTTTTTCATTAAACCAATCTCATGAGGGATTTTTCCTTCCCAAATATTCTCTGGAAAATGTACTATCAAATAATAAATATGCTTGCATTACCAGGTGCCATGTAATCTATGGAGTTTGTTGCCGCAAATTTGTTGATCGATTAACGTGCAATTCCAAAATCATTGATGTGCGCCTCAAAATGTTCGTCAAGAAGAATATTGTTGGGCTTAATATCACAGTGGACAATCTCCCCGATTCCACATTATTCATGTAAATGCACCAGTGCCTCTGCAACACCCATAGAAATTCTGAGCCTTGTCGCCTAGTCGAGCTGAGTAAGTTCCTGTGTAAATGCATGTCTAAACTACCATTGGGCATGAATTGGAGTATAAGGATTTTGACATCTCAATTGGAATTACACCATAATTTTCACAAGGTTCCGATACCTGATTTTAACGAGTGTCTTGCACTCTACCATAAAACATCTTTGGGCCTCTACTTCTAATTCAAATTTGTGCTTCTTGATTGCCACTGTCATCCCATTAACAAGCTTCCCTTTATATACGGTGCTTTAGGCACCACTTCCGATGATATTCTCTCACTGTATCCTTCTGTGATCTTATGTATATATATATTTCTCACTCACCTTCAAGAGAGACTCTTCAAAGTAACACATCTCCAAATTTGCAGAATCAAAAGGGGCAAAATGCCACATCCGACAAATGGAATTGGGCGTGGTGTTGAAGAAAACAACATGGAAGATGCTACAACACTGTAGCCTCAAACATAGGCCTGCAAACTATCCAGAATATTGTTACCACAGATTTGAGCTCTTTTTCAAATGCAACAGGCCTGAATTTCACTGAAAACGAAATTCCAAGACTTGTTTGTCAATGATTCTGAGGAAATATACAGATATGAGAGTTTCAGTGATACTATTGCAGATGTCATGAAGCTACATGTCTAAGCTTATGTTCTTCATGTTCGTTCCTGAGGTATAGTGCTCCAAATATTTGAGCCTTCCATAAAAAATGATGATTTATGACTCATATACATGTCCGAGCTACTGTAGCTTGAGACTGCAATCAGAAATTTTGTCTTCTTAAAATATACCTCTAAAATCCAAGTTCTGAAGATTACACCACAAGTCTGTAATATAGGTTTTGAAAATTTGTTACACGATTTTACAAATGCAGGTCCGATCCTACAAAGAACTGATTTCTGTTTTAATCCAAATTTAAGGTATCAAACATATTTTTTTGTAGGAATTTACAGGGTAAGTTCCATAGATCAAGAACCAAAGGTCACTTCTCACAAACAGATCACAAATCAGTATACCAGTATAATCACGTGGTTAAAACCCTCAAAGAGGGAAACAATCCATGCCCTGAGCCAACGCGACCACTTCAGGGAATTTATTAATATAAAATAAAGGTTACATATGTTTCTCTCATAAAAGGTTACCGGAAAAATGACCCTCCATGCTCTTTAAATAGAGATCATGGACCAATCGGGTGTTAAGCCATGGATCAAGTGCCATTAATACTGAGGTGAGAGATAACCGTCAGATCACTACAAATCGTGACCGTCGGATTATAAGTTACAAATGTACATGGTAAAGAAACACACTTTACTTGACTCTACACTAGACTAAGTTATTATTAACTATTTCCTATGTGTCGGAATATCCTAACATCCCCCCTTAAGAACAACTTGGGATAGGATTGAAGGATTTACAAAGGTGACACAAAAGGAGCCTATTTCCTATGTGTCAAAATATCCTAACATACCCCCTTAAGAACAAATTGGGATAGGATTGAAGTATTTACAAAAGTGACACAATAGGCGAAGGAAGGAGGCATTAGAGCCTATCCCCACTTAATGACATCTTTCCTGAACTCTAAGCATGGATCGAAGTTTGGTAAACTTCGCTTCTATGAGAGCCTTCGTAAATATATCGACTACTTGATCATTGGTCGGACAATACTGCACTTCAAGAACATGATCATGAATGAGCTTTCTGATGAAGTGTATGTGGAGTTAAATGTGTTTCATACGCTAATGCTGAACTGGATCTTTACATAGCTGAATGGCACTCTGATTATCACACCAAAGTGTATTTGGATGCTGCTGATGAAGACCAAATTCATACATGATCTAACAAAGCCACATGGCTTCCTTGCTGGCTTCAACTGCACCACGATACTCTGCTTCTACTGAAGAAAGGGAGATGGAACTTTGTTTCTTACAAGACCAAGTAATAGGTCCTGAACCAAGAGTGAATACATATCCTGCAGTGGACTTCCGATCATCAGGGTCACCAGCCCAATCAGAATTAGTGAAACCAATCAACAAGGGAGATGCTCCTGCACTGTAATGAATCCCGAACTGAATTGTACCTTGAATATATCAAAGTATTCTTTTAGCTGCTTTCCAATGAATTTCATGAGGTTGGTGCATAAACCGAGCAACAAGACCAACGGAAAAGGAAAGGTCAGGACAGGTATGAGTTAGATACAAAAGTTTACCAACAAGTTGACGGTATAAGGTAGAATCAACTTCAGGGGTAGTACAGTTGACTGAAAGCTTGACTCCAGACTGAAAGGGAGAAGGGGCAGGCTTACAGTCTTCCATGTGAAATTGGTGTAGAAGATCACAGGCATACTTGGACTGAGAGAGGGTAATGCCTTCCTTGGATTGCAAGACTTGAAGACCAAGGAAATAATGCAAGCGTCCTAAGTCTGTCATTTCAAACTTCTTTTTGAGGCTAGAATTCACATGGTTGATATGGTTTGGATCACTACCAGCAAGGATAAGATCATCAACATAAAGAACAAGGATGGTGATGGAATACCCACTTTCTTGGTGTAGACAATGTTGTCAGAATGACACCTAGAAAAGCCATTATCTAAGAGAAATCTATCCATTTTGGCATACCAAGCCCGAGGAGCTTGTTTGAGACCATATAGAGACTTCCTAAGGCAACAAACAAGGTTGGATTCTGTTAGGTCCCTATATTACTAGTATAGTCCCTTATTGTTGTTAGTGTAACCCCCTTATTGTTATTATTGTACCCTTGTAACCCCCATTTTGTTATTATTGTGCCCTTAAATTATTATTGTTAGGTCGGCTAAGATTACATTGTGGCCCACTAGGATTACATTATGGCCCCATGGACTCCTATATATAGAAAGGAGGTTTTGTAAATTGAATCATCCAAGAATTGTACATTTATGTAATGTATTGGAGGTTTCCCCCTCGAAGTGGCTCATTTCTAAGGCGTTGATATCTCTTTTCTTATATTTTTGGAGCTGGTTACACAACATTTGGTATCAGAGCTTTGGATTCTAGGGTTTCACTGCTCTAAACAGGTCATTGTGGAATGTTCACTATAAAATTTTTTCTACGAAGTTTCAGAAGCTGAAATTTTTAGGGTGTGAATCCGAAATCCTGAGGAATATTTTCTAAAAATTTCAGAGCTTGTTTCGCAATATTTTCGGAGATATGATCTGTGGAAGTTAGGTCTTTTTTCAGGCTCCAAAACAGGTCATCGTGGCATTTGCACTATAATATTTTTTCTACGAAGGGTCAGAATCTGAAATTAATATGTTGCAAAGCTAAAATCCTGAGGAAATTAGTCAAAAAATTTTAGAGCTTGGTTCGCAATATTTTTGGAGATATGATCTGTGGAAGGTAGTGCTGTTTCAGGCTCCTGAATTTCATCTCAAAGAGGTGATCGTGGGAAAATTTCAATAACTCTCTCTCCGGGCATCAAATTGCAGTGCCGTAAAAAATAGTAACAATTACACGAACTGTAGTTTCTTTGCTATCAATTTCAGAGACAAAGAACGAAACAGTGACACATGGAAAGTCGTAAAAGTTCGCTCTACTGAACCAGTCCATAATTAGGTCATTGTGGGAGATTGGACACAACTTTGTCCTGGAGAATCCAAATCAGATCAGACCTGTGGCATTCGAAAGATAATTCAGAGGGCTACGTTGGTACCAAAATTCAGAGATTGAAGTGCTGCAATCACAGATATAATCCAATTTCAATATCGAGCTCTTCAAAATCAAGAAAAAGGTGTGTATTTTTTTTCTTAATTGCATAAGTCTTGTTTGAAGAATCAATTTGAATTGATTCCAAGGGCATATTGTAGAATAGATATCAGTATTGGGTTCTAAAAGATGCCCCATAAAAATAATTCAACACCCATTAAGCCTTCAGAAGGGTCTACTATGACTCATGAAGATGAAGAATTGCAACATGATGTATCAAAATTACAAGAGCAAGTGCAACAAATTTCACTCTCGCAAAGAGCGAAAAAAAATGAAATGGAAGTTTTGAAGAAAGGCTTGGAAGCTAAGATGGATGGCATGGAAGCTAAGATGGATGGCATGGAAGCTACGATGGATGACATGAAAGACAACATGGAAAGCATGAAGAATGATCTCAAAGTAGACATCGAAGGTTTAACAAAGTTGATACAAGAAAGGTTTCCTAATGGTGAAAATATAGTATAAGAACCTCATGATGAGAACAAAATAAATGTTAATCGTGATTTCATAAACTCTAATGTTGGCGGGAAGAACCACCATATTCCAAAAATGGATATGAGGAATTTTGATGGAAAGGATCCTGTAACATGGATACTACAGATGGAGCAATATTTTGATCTCCATAACGTTCAAAACACATAAAAGGTACGCATTGCAACTTTACATTTAGAACAAAATACATTTTTATGGTATCGATGGCTTTGCTCTCGTAAAAAAATTGTCACTTGGTCAATTTTTAAGAAAGAAATGATAGCACATTATGAGGATACAAGAGCAACACCTTCTTTAGCCAATTGATAAATCTCAAACAAAAGGGTTTAGTGGGGCAGCACATTGAGGAATTCCAAAAATTGAATATAAGGGTAACTGATATTCCAGAGGAACACAGGATCGATCTCTTCATAGGCACTTTAAAGGATAATATCCAATATGAAGTTCGTGTTTTGGAACCAGATTCATTGGAGAAGGCATTCAGGTTGGCAAGAAAAGTTGAATGTAAAATAATGGTGACAAGGAAGCCTACCACTCAATTCTATAAAGAAGGAAGTGTTGCTACGCCTAGATTTCCACAACCTACAAGGTTGACACCACAACAATTGGAAGAAAAAGAGCAAAAGGGCTTTGCTACAGTTGTGATAGCAAATACACTAAAGGTCATAAGTGTGCTGAGAAGAAATTATTTTACATAGATTGTGAAGAGGAAGAAGAAAATGAACAAGAAGAGGATATACACCAGGAACCTGCCCTAGAAGAGGAAGAAATGAATCCGACCATATCGTGTAATGCACTGGCAGGAATTACCACTCCTCAAACTCTCAAGATAGAAGGACAAATCAAGAAGAAAAGGGTAATAGTGTTGATTGATTCAGGTAGCACCCATAATTTTATTCATTGTAAGGTAGCCAAGGAATTAAATTGTTTCCTATACCCAGCACCAGAATGTCAAGTGATGGTTGCAATGGAGGAACTATAAATTGCTCTGGAAAATGCCATAATATTAAGCTAACCATGGGGGAATATGTATTGACTAGTCCAATGCTTTCCATTCCTATGGGAGGTGCCGATGTTGTACTAGGAGTACAATGGTTACAATCTTTGGGGACGGTAGCTTTTAATTTTCAAGAACTTTTCTTGAAATTTTTTTCAGAAGGAAAGGAAGTCGAATTACGGGGTATTGAAGGGAAGCCAGGAAGGATAATAAGCTCTAATGTCATGACAAAGCTTCTAAAGAAATAAAAACGAGGCGTAATTGCACAATTATGCTCACTAGAAGTTCCGACATCAAAATCATCTATTTCTGCAGATCTCCAACAAGTCTTCGACAATCATTCCAAGGTGTTTGAAACTCCCAAAGGACTCCCACCTATTCGTGATCATGATCATGCTATTCATTTGATTCCAGGAAGTGTTCCTCCAAACATCAGGCCTTATAGATATCCTTACTTCCAAAAGAGCGAAATTGGACGTATGATTGCAGAAATGTTAGAGGCGGGTATAATTCAACCTAGTCAAAGTTCTTTCTCTGCTCCTGTAGTATTGGTACACAAGAAGGATGGATCATGGCGAATGTGTCCGGATTATAGGGAGCTCAATAAGCTCACCATTAAAGATAAATTTCCCATTCCTGTGATCGATGAATTATTGGATGAATTACATGGAGCAATTTATTTTACCAAGTTGGATCTTCGTTCAGGATATCATCAAATTAGAATGAAGACTGAAGATATTCCAAAACAACATTTCGAACTCATGAGGGTCATTATGAATTTTTGGTCATGCCTTTTGGCCTTACCAATGCACCTTCTACATTTCAAGGGTTGATGAATTCCATTTTCAAACCCTTCCTTAGAAAATTTGTGCTAGTATTTTTCGATGATATACTAATCTACAGTAGGTCTTGGAAGGATCATGTTGAACATGTTGACAGGGTGCTCAAACTATTGCAGGAGAAACAATTATATGCAAAAACATCCAAATGTTTTTTTGGAGTACAAGAGGTGGAATATCTGGGTCATATTGTATCTCACGAGGGTGTTAAGGTAGACCCTAACAAAATTAAAGCCATTAAGGAATGAAAAGTTCCCACAACCATAAAGCAGTTGCGAGGATTTCTCGGGTTAACAGGGTATTATCGCAAGTTTGTTAAGAATTATGGGAGAATAGCAGCACCTCTAACAACATTATTGAAGAAAGATACATTTTCATGGAATCCTGACAAAACTAAGGCCTTTGAACATCTTAAAGAGGCAATGTGCCTAGCACTGGTCTTAGCTACGCCAGACTTCACAAAAACCTTTATTGTGGAATGTGATGCCTCAGGAAATGGAATTGGTGTAGTTTTAATGTAGGAAGGAAGACCCATTACTTTTGAAAGTCGTCCAATCAAAGGAAAGTATTTACAGAAACCTATTTATGAGAAGGAAATGTTAGCAATACTGCATGCACTAAAGAAATGGCGAACTTACCTAATGGGAAGACACTTCAAGGTAAAAACTGATCATGATAGTCTTAAACACTTTTTGGAACAAAGACCATCTTCAGAAGAGCAGCAAAAATGGGTCACAAAGATGTTGGGTTATGACTTTGAAATAATCTACAAAAAAGGAAAGCTTAATGTTGTTGCAGATGGACTCTCAAGAAAGAATGAAGAGGTGGAAGCATTGCTTTGTGCCATTTCTATTATCCAACCAGATTGGATAACTGAAGCAAGAGATGAATGGAAGAAGGACAGATATGTATGGACACTCATTCAAAAGTTGCAGCAAGATCCTAGTACATCTGATACATTTAGTTGGAAAAATGATTCCTTATGGTACAAAGATCGCTTATATCTTTATAATAATTCCCAACTAAAACAAAATATTCTTCTGGAATTGCACACTTCTCCTTTAGGAGGACACTCAGGATTTTTAAAAACTTACCACAGGGTGAAGAAAGAATTTTTTTGGGATGGCCTTAAATCTGATATTCAAAAGTTTGTGGCGGAATGTTTGGTTTGCCATCAGAATAAAGTGGAGACAATTAAGACCCCGGGACTTCTACAACCTTTATCCATTCCAAGTCAACGTTGGGAGGAGATTTCAATGGATTTTATCACAGGTTTACCTAAGTCTGAAGGAAAGAGTGTCATCATGGTGGTAGTTGATAGACTTACCAAGTATGCACACCTTTGTGCATTATCTCATCCATTTAAAGCAAGTACAGTTGCTACTACATTTATGGACAGAATTCAAAAGCTACATGGAAGCCCAAGGGTTATTGTGAGCGACAGAGATCCCATTTTTACCGGAAATTTTTGGACGGAGTTATTTTCTTGTTTGGGTACTCAATTAGCTCATAGCTCATCTTATCATCCTCAATCTGATGGTCAAACCGAGATAGTAAATAAATGTTTGGAAGGATATCTTCGTTGTTTTGTATCTGATAAACAAACACAATGGGTCAAGTGGTTACCTCTCGTTGAATGGTGGTATAACACTTCCTTCCATACCGCAACAAAAATGACCCCATTTATGGCACTTTATGGATATCATCCACCATCCATCACATCATCTTTAAGAGAAAATTCGAAGGTTCAAGCAGTGGAAGATCACATCGAGCATCAACAAGAAGTTCTCCAACTCTTAAAGGATAACCCGAATTTGGCACAAAATCGAATGAAACAACAGGCAGATCAACATCGTAGCGAGAGAAGTTTTGATGTAGGAGATTGGGTATTTTTACGGCTACAACCATACAAACAAATGTCCCTCAAGCAAGCAAAGAAGGATAATAAATTATCGCCAAAGTACTATGGTCCTTACAAGGTGTTGCAAAAGATTGGTACTATGGCATACAAATTGGAGCCTCCTGCTTCTTCGCGAGTACATCCAGTTTTCCATGTTTCATGCTTAAAGAAGGTTATAGGTGAAAATCTTCCAGTTCAAACAGTATTGCCAGAACTTGATGGGGAAGGGAAAATCATATTGGAACCTGAAGCAATCATGGAAAAAAGAACTCGACAACTACGGAATCGATCAATTTCAGAGTATCTCATCAAGTGGAAGAACTTACCCACTGAAGATTCTACATGGGAGAATGATAATTTTATACAGAAGCACCCGGAGCTACTCAAGTGTTGAGGACAACACTTTTTTTGAAGGAGAGGGGCATGTTAGGTCCCTATATCACTAGTATAGCCCCTTATTATTGTTAGTGTAAACCCCTTATTGTTATTATTGTACCCTTGTAACTCCCATTTTGTTATTATTGTGCCCTTAAATTATTATTGTTAGGTCGGCTAGGATTACATTGTGGCCCACTAGGATTACATTATGGCCCCATGGACTCCTATATATAGAAAGGAGGTTTTGTAAATTGAATCATCCAAGACTTGTAAATTTATGTAATGTATTGGAGGTTTCCCCCTCGAAGTGGCTCATTTCTAAGGCGTTGATATCTCTTTTCTTCTATTTTTGGAGCTGGTTACACAACAGATTCTTTTTGGATAAAGCCAGGGGGTTGTTCCATGTAGATTTATTCATGCAAATATCCATGTAAGAAGGTGGATTTAACATCCATCTAATGGACTTCCCAATTAAAGGAGGCAGTAAGGGAAAGAACAAGGCAAATATAATTCATTTTGGCAACAGGGGCGAAGGTTTCAGTATAGTCAATGCCTCCAACTTTTGAAAAACCTTTAGCAACAAGACGAGCTTTATGTCTATCCACTTTTCCATCTGTTCCAATTTTTTTTTTGTAAACCCGTCTGCATCTGATAAGTTTTCTTCCTTTTGGAAGAGGAACAAGATCCCAAGTATTGTTTGCCAAAGTATTGTTTGCCAATAAGGAACAATACTCTTAATTCATAGCTTCATCCCAATCTGGATGACTAGAGGCTTCTTCAAAGGTTTCTGGATCAATTTTTTCTGGAACTTGAGCCAATAAGGAAGAGGCTCTTTTGAACCGAGAACGTGTACGTCGTCGATCGGCAAGGTCACCTGCAAGAGAACCTGCTACATCCCGAGTAGAGCAGACCCATCTTGGAAGCGGTGGAGTATAAGGAACAATTTCATGAGTTGGAGGAGGATTGTCATCCTCATTGTCATCATCTTAACTAGAAGGAATGCTATTAAAAATAGAAGAGAGAGAGAGAGGTGGCACATATGCTAAATCAAGATCGCAGGCCAAAGGTGGCACACCTGCCGAACTAAGCTCGCAGGCCGATATATTTTCATCAAACTTTACATCTCTTCTAATGATTATATTTTTGGATTTTGGTTGAAGAAGTCTATATCCTTTGACATCTTCAGAATATCCAACAAAAATGCAATTTTCACTCTTAGGTGCTAAGGATTTATGTTTCACATCTGGAATATGGGCCCAAGCATCAATTCCAAAAACACGAAAGTGACTTACATCGGGTTTGATTGAGCTCCAAGCTTCTTCTAGAATTATATTCTTTAAAACCTTAGTAGGAGTGCAATTTACTATGTAATTTGCACAGTTAATGGCTTCTGCCCAAAAATTGAGACCAAGTCCTTTAGATTGAAGCATACAATTAGCCATTTATTTTAAGGTGCGATTCTTCCTTTCAACTACACCATTTTGTTGTGGAGTATATGGAACAATATGTTGCAATTGAATGCCATGCTCAGTGCAGAAGTTGATAAATTTGTTGTTAACATATTCTCCGCCATTTTCTGATCTTAACTTAAGAATTTGATGTCTAGATTGTTTCTCAACAAAGGCCTTAAAGGCCAAGAACATGTTAAAAACTTCACTCTTGAGTTTTAAGAAATATACCCAAGTGCGTCTGGAAAAATCATTAATGAAAGTTAAGAAGTACTTGCAACCAGAGAAAGAAACAACAGGAAGTGGACCACATAAATCACTGTGCACAAGCTGCAAAGGGGCTAAAGCGTGCCAAGAGGCACGTTTGTCAAAACTATCCCAATGATGTTTTCCGAGTACACATCCGGAGCAAACACCATCTCGGCAAGATACCATAGGAAGACCCGTCACCATATTTTCCTTACATAGAGTTTGAAGAGAGCGATAGTTTAAGTGACCAAATCGCTCATGCCAAAGTTTGCTCACATCATCATTATGAGCAACAAAAACGGAGGGAAGAGAGGATGACCCAAAGTTGTCAAACTTATACAACCTTGTGGAATCATCAGCAATGCCAGTAGCTAAAATATGTTTAGTATTTTTGAGGTCCTTGATTACAACATCATGAGGTGAGAATTCTACTATTTTCCCTTCACCTGAATGAGTTATCTGATAAATAGATAGAAGGTTGCATGACAAGTTAGGAACACATAGTACATCATTAAACTGACCATTATCTAGATGAATGGTTCCAGATCCTACAACACTAAGAGATCTATCATCACCAACATAAATATGTTTGGTGTTACAATTATTTAAAGAAGAAAACATGGATTTATTTTTAGCCATGTGGTAAGAAGCTCCAGAATCAATGAGCCACTCATGAGAATGAGAAGAAGAAGATACATTTAATGCATAACTAGATCTTGATGCTTGAAAACCACAAGCAGAAAGTGCCATGCTTGAAGATGAAGGTGAAGAGTGCTCCAAATTGATGTTGTGCTTCTTCATTGATGCTTCTAAGGCTTCCATATTCTTAAAACATTTGGACTCTAAATGGCCATCACGATTGCAAAAGTTGCAATGTCTATCTATCTTCTTTCCTCTGTTTTTATATGCCTTATCATTTTGGTGAGTTGCTTTTTCAGTTTGTGGCTGAAATTGCTTAAGACCCTTGTTTAGTTTCGGACCATAATTTTTAGGATACTACTTCTTGGGATTCTTTTGATATGATTGATGTTGGGTTTCTAAGGCTTTCTTAGAAGCGTTTCCAACAGTGATAAGACCAAGGTGTACAATTTTTTCTTGTTCTCTTATAAAAGAATCACAAAAGGCATCAAATGAGGGATTCTTGTAGGTGGTTCTTGAAGAAATGATGGTTTCTCTAGTGGAATGGAAGGTGGAAACAAAAACAGAGTATGCAGGGCCAAGCTTAGTAAGAATGCAATAGATGAGGCTACCATCTTCCTTTTTGACCTTACAACCTTCTAAAAGAACTCTAAGGGTCTTGAATTTGGACAAAAAATCTTCAATAGAGGAGAAATTATTGGGGTCCAAAGTAAGCAACTCATTTTCAAGTTGATGGGTCCTGATTTTATTTTGAATGCCAAAGACAGTATTTAGCTTGTACAGGGCTTCATGAGGGGTGTCAATTTCAAGGATATGAAATCGAAGATCTTGAGCAATGGACATTCCTATCAACCCTCGTGCTTGATCTTGTTTATTTTCCCATTTAGCAAATTTATCATCATCAGAAGGTTTGGTTTCTAGCCCTATGGCTATTCTATAAATCCCTTTACTTCTAAGTATATCTACCATGTGAGGTAGCCATTGGAAATAATTGGTGCTGTTAAGAATAACCGGGCATGCACTTTCCATTTTTTTTTTTAAAACTGAAGCTGAGAAAAGCTAAAACTAACTACTTCAATGGAAAGATCTCGAAAAATTAGGCCGTTTAAAAAAATGGCTCGAAAAATGGCTTCCATATGAAGAAGTTATGCCTTTTGAAAAATCTGAGTTGTAGATGCTGAATAGTTATGGGAACGGGATGAAGTGCGGTTTTTTAAAAAAAAAATCTGCCCCTTTGAACAAAAACTTTTTACAGAAGAAGCTTGAGAAGGAGACTTGAACCCAAGACCTCTATTCTCATAAACTAACCCCTCACCAAGTGAGATAGTAAAAGGATTATGAAGGAGAAAGGGGGGATTGTTGTTGTTGTTGTTGTTGTTATTGTTTATTGTTGTTATTATTATTGTTGTTGTTATTATTATTAGTGTTGTTGTTATTATTATTATTGGGGGTGGTGTGCGTGCCTTTCCCTGCACAAAAAACGAGCAAAAAAATGAAATGCAAAGCCTTACAACAAAATCCTTACCTGCAACTATCACTTTTTTCACTATTTCTGATTTCCCGAGATTGCACAGAGACGCGGGGAAAGAGCATACGTAGCAAAAAAATCCCTTTTTCCTATTTCTGATTTGTCGAGATCACACGGAGCGCACAACAAAGATCATACACAGAGAAGAGGGTATAGATCTAGAAAATAAATAAAACCTTAATACAGGAAAAAAAAACCGAAATAAGCAAAGCTATTAACAAATATAACTGCAAAATAGATGCTTTATACCTCCAAATCTAAACTGACATAACTTGGGCAGTTAGAAACCTTTTCGCATGAAATATTGAAAGGCATCCCTCACTATAACAGACGCTTCGGACACAACCGAGCAGTTCTCCAAGCCCAAAATTTTTTAGAAATAGTATATCTACAAAGCGGAATTTGCATGCAATCAAACTGGCTTCAGATTTTGATCAACAACGGACGCGGCCCTCAAAATAGCTCTGATACCATGTATTAATTTACAGGGTAAGTTCCATAGATCAAGAACCAAAGTTCACCGCTCAAAAACAGATCACAAATCAATACACCAGTATAATCACATGGTTAAAACCCTCAAAGAGGGAAACAGTCCACGCCCTGAGCCAACGCGGCCACTTCAGGAAATTTATTAATATAAAAGAAAGGTTACATATGTTTCTCTCATAAATGGTTACCGGAAAAATGACCCTCCATGCTCTTTAAATATAGATCATGGACCAATCGGGTACTAAGCCACGGATCAAGTGCCATTAATATCGAGGTGAGAGATAACCGTCGGATCACTACAAATCGTGACTATCGGATTATAAGTTACAAATGTACATGGTAAAGAAACACACTTTACCTAACTCTACACTAAACTAGGTTATTCTTAACTATTTCCTATGTGTCGGAATATCCTAACATTTTTTTCCCAAATATATCATTCTCGGCCGCCTTTATCATTTCATTGTATAAACTCTGAAATTCTTGACCGAAATAAGCATCATTATATAAAATCTGAAATTCTTGACCAAAATAAATTCTTGACCGAAATAAGTTCGTAAAAGTGATAGTAAGCTCTTCTATTTGTATGAATTCGACTTGAAATGAAGCGACACGTCCTTTTGGAGTGAGGCCTGTATGAGAGTGTAGGTCGGCTAGCAATTAAATATATATATTTTCAACTTAAAAAATCAATTTCTCATCAACCAGTGGGAGTTTGGGGGAAAGTAAGGGCTAGTTATAAAGAGGAAACATTTCTCTTCAAGATGGTTTAGGACTCATTGTGATAGGCTGCATCCAAGGTATCAAAATTTATTTTTCTTCGTGACTATTCTAGGAATTTTTAGTGCAGAAGGCAATTGGGACAACAAGATGTCATAGTGTCATTATGTGAGTCATCAATGTTATCCATGTCATCATGATAGTGTAGCATCCATTTCATCATGTAGCCGCCAACCAAGTCATCAAGATCCATTATGTATGACATCATCAAGTGTGGTAATTTATGTATAGTCCTCCATATGTCATCAAGGGATCATCATTGGCACTTAAGGTCTAGCTCACTATGAACATATATCAAGGCACGTGATTGGTACTTGGCATCATCATGGTTAGTTCAAGTAATTTAGTTACTAGGACATTATGGTCAAAGGATATTTAGGACAACACTTCTTCATTAGTGGCTTGACATCTTCATAAATGGTCTCCTAGTCAACCAAGAGTCATGGCATCATCATATGGAACTAGGCATCTCAAGAATATTGACATCTCAGTCAATGCCATATTGACATCAATGACAACCTTGATTAACAATACCTTGCTTATTAAGCTAGTTATCCATATCCACTTCCTCTTCAACCGGGCTTTGAATTAGGCTTGCCTTCTATTACTACTTATTTTGTTAAAATCCTTTTTTGGGGGGAATTTTTGCAGAGTCGACGAGGTTTCATTCTCCCAGTCATCTTCAGATCTACAACCTTCATGACTTCTTGCACAACCATCACTCTTCTGATATTGCATAATCTCAAGTGCTATGTACAGAGGTGAACCACACAATGTTTCTACTATTCCTTGGGGTTGCAAGGTCCTTGATTCTGCAATTTTCAGTACCACATTCTTGTCATTTGTTGAAAGGAGAATCCCATGGTTTTGAGTCCCTATGTATAAGAATATTTTCACGTAGAACTTTTAGCCCAACAACAATTTGGATCATTATTTGTCTCGCAACAGCTTTTGAAACCCTTTCATAGTGCGGAATATATGCAACTAAATCACCACTAGAGATAAAATTTATACTACACACAAATCTAGTGGCCTTGTGCAAGCACCAATAAACTGGACTATATTTTTATGCCATAATTTCCTCAAATTGAACACCTCTTGGATTGTTGAAAAATTTGTTGCAGTACACAATGAAGTTTTCATGACTGAACATGTTGTTGTGGTTAACATTGCGGAAGTTGATTTAAACAATTAACACTCCTTATTTCTTGCAGTGCTGGTGCATCCATTGCCTTGTACATATTTTGTTAGATTCCCATAATAGAAGAATCAAATCTATCCTGAATATGCATCCAAGGATCAATGCCTAGCCTTTGAAATTTCAAGCCCTAAAGATGTTGCTCTTTAAGAACAAGACAAACAATATCAAAATTATTCTCATGTGAAGCAATAATTGATGACTGACAAACCTTTGAGTGAGTTTCCTCACTGTCCTCTTCAATTGTATTAATAAACTTGTCATCCTATTTTAAAGAAATTCGGGAAACTTTGTGAACCTCTTCCGGAACTGTATCTTAAAATAGGTGTTTTCCTCTCTTTAGGCACACCAACAATTATCTTATCAATATCCCTATGGAACCCCATATCTAGAAAATGGTTGACTTCATGAAAGTACGAGCACTTTCACACCCATTAAACGACTTGAGATATTTGGGGTATTCTCTATATGGTTCGAAAGCCTTCCAAGTGTGGCCACTAATATCTAAGAGCTCATCAAAACTATCCATGATAGAGGGATTTCAAGGACGATTGACATGGTTTCTTTTCATATTTGTTTCATGCAAGTTTACAAAGGGAAAAACCTGTAGATTTTATTTGGTAAAGATTTTTTTCGTACTTTACTGTTTAGGTGACATTGCAAAAAATGATGTGTCGTGGCTCCAACCAAGTAGACAACATTGTTGTTTTGCGCTCAAAATAAGCTATGGGAAGATATGACACCAAAAAAATATTCAAAAGGAGAGGAATATGAACATGGTAGGGAATATAATGTAGATCAAACATATATTAAGTCAAGAAAACACAGAGAAAATTACTCCTAAGCCAAGCACAACATAGATAGCACAATTTGAACAAATCCCCATGGAGACTAACACATTCACCATGATTACAATCAACAATAGAAAAACATCAATGCATCTAATAATGGAAATACATACCCAGTGAATCACAGTGACAAACTTTGCAATTGTAAGCTTCTTACTTGCCTACGTTCTAGCCACAAAGTGCACTATTATAGCTTTGGAAAATAGCCAAAGGGTAATCAAGAAAGGAGAGTAGAATGTCAGTGAAAGAACACTTTTATATAATTTCATGTACACAAGTTTAGTAAAATCTCTCTTATAAAACCTAGATGCCTCTTCTACTAATCTAAACCTAAAAGACAAATTTTCAACCACAGATTGATCTCAAAGGCGTTGGATAGAAGGATTGTTGATGCAGGGAAGCTAATTAGCATTACAATTACCAATAAGACCGAGAAATTGAAATGAAGTATTTTGATGGTTTCTCTGAAGATCTCTGATGCAGTTAGAGAGTTGAAGTGTTGTTGTGTTTGAGCTCTCAAAAAATCTATAGGGCAATAGATGATGGTCTTCTTTTCCATCATCTCCAATGCCATTTTTCATCCCTGATTCATTTTTCCAATGAATAAATTGATCAATGTAAGGAATTGGGCTCAATGGTCTCATCAATGAGAGGCATTGTTGAAAAATTCTTCAAGATGTTTTTGCAGTAAACACTGTTGGGTTTTGTTTTTAGGTATCAGAATATAGACCTAGTTGAGATGTTATGCAGATATGGATTGGGAATGATGTTGTTAATACATATTGATGGTCTCCCATGTGCTAGATATACATTTACAATAATGGAATAACATATCCAAAATGAATTGGGACTTGAAACATATGTACCTTTATTTGGAGAACAGTCACAACAGTAGCATTGAATGTCCTTCAAGCCCTTCAAGGTCTTCCTATTTTAGAACTAAAAATGCCCATTCAAGTGCCTATTTTAGACCAGCTGGGCACAATTGATCTAGGATCCTTATGGCTTGTTTGCATATCTGATGGGTAGATATACATGTCCTTGTTGCTAAAAAAATGGACCAAAATGTGTTAGGATATATAATAACCTTTTGATTTAATAAAATAGAGAGAAATTGTTAACCCCTTTCAATTTTTTTTTCCTTCAAATCACTCATTCAAATTTTTATGGGTGGGTTTTTAATAATTCACAAATAATCAGAGCTTGATGCTCTCATACTTTGTTATTTCAAAAAATCATGCCTCTTAGAACATGTTCCAGAAGGTTCCTACAAGATGGTCTTTGTAAAATGGACAAACTCATTATTTATCCTCTGATATGCCCTTATTGACTATTTTTATTGTCATTAAGATTTTAGAAACATCTCAAAAAGGAATAACACTAGGAAGCTTTTCTAAATAGATGTTTATGATCTATATAGTACATATAATGAATGATGCATGCACTAGTTATATAAACACCAAATTTTGAAATGTAAATCTATCTTCAAGATAGCCCGCAACTCCAATGTTGTTGGAGCTTTCCAGAGCTGCATGTTTTCTTTAGCAAGCTAATCTCTCTCTCTCTCTCTCTCTCTCGCAAGCTAATCTCTCTCTCTCTCTCTCTCTCTCTCAAGCTAAACTCTCTCTCTCTCTCTCTCTCTCTCTCTCTCTCTCTCTCTCTCTCTCTCTCTCAAGCTAAACTCTCTCTCTCTCTCAAGCTAAACTCTCTATCTCTCGCAAGCTAAACTCTCTCTCTCTCTCTCTCTCTCGCAAGCTAAACTAACTCTCTCTCTCTCTCTCTCTCTCTCTCCCGGAAAAAGAGAAATTCGAAGTATTGTAACTCAAGGATAATATTCTTCCTAGAGGGTTGGTCCCTTTAGAAGAATTTTTTGACTTTAATGACATGGCTAAGAAACCCAAATGGAACCAATAGGTACAAACATTGAAGAGTGTAACATAGGCGCTGAACAAAATCCCAAAATCATAAAATTTTCAAAATCACTGCCTATCATTACAAAAAGAAGATATATAGATTTATTCAAAGAATTCATAGATGTATTTTCTTGGAGCTATGAGGACTTAAAATCCTATGATACTAGCATCATACAACACAAGATTCCAATCAAGGAGGATCAAAAACATTTCAAACAAAAGCTGCGTAGGATAAATCTTGTTTTAATGCCATTGGTTGAGAAGGAAATCAAGAAAATGCATGAGTCCAAAATCATAGTTCCACTCAGATATTCTAAATGGGTATCCAACATTGTGCCTACAAGAAAGAAAACACGTGAAATCAGACTTTGCATTGGTTTTAGGAATCTGAACAAAGTATCTCTTAAGGACAACTACCCTTTACCAAAAATGGACCACATATTGCAGAGAGTGGTAGGTTCCAGTAGGATCTCCTTGTTAGATGGCTTTTCAGGTTATAATTAAGTTTTAGTACATCCTAATGATCAAGACAAAACAACTTTTACTACTCCTTGAGGGACTTTCAAGTATGTGAAAATGCCTTTTGGATTAATAAATGTTGGAGCTACTTTTCAAAGGGCCATGGTCATTGATTTTGCAGACGAAATTGGCCATTTCATTGTGATCTACCTTGATGATACTATTGTATATTCAAAAACTAATGAAGAGAACTTATCACATTTGAGAAGAGTTTTTGAAAAATGAAAAAAGTTTGGAAATTCCCTAAATCCCAAGAAAACATTATTTGGGCTAGAAGAAGGAAAACTGCTAGGTCACATTATTTCTCAAAATGGAATTAGAATTAACCCTAGCAGAATAAAAGGAATACTCAAAATCAGTCATCCTAGAAATCTCAAAGAAATTCAATCTTTCATTGGTAAAATCAAATTTTTGAGGAGATTTATATCCAATCATCGCAGAACTTTTGAGAAATATAACCAATATGCTTAAAAACGAATAAAAAATTAAAGGGAACATTGAAGCTAAATAATCTTTTGATCTAGTCAAGCAAGCATTCACAAAAGCTCCAATCCTAATTAGCCTTGATTTTACCAAAGACTTCATATTTTTTTCTTTTACATCTGAACATACTATTGCTGTTATTTTATTGTAAAAAAACAGTGAAGGACATGAACAACCAATATCATTTTTTAGCAAAGAATTAAGAGATGCATCATTGAAATATAATATCATGGAAAAACAAGCTTTTTCTTTGGTTAAAGCATTAAAGGATTTCAGAGTTTACATTATACATTCACATATTATTTCTTATGTGCTCAATGTAGTGGTCAAAGACATCTTAACACAGAACAGTCCTGATGGAAAAAGAGGCAAATGGATTGTTTTTATCTTGGAATATGATGTAGAAATCAAACCTACCAAATTGATTAAAGGCCAAGGATTAGCCAACTGATGGTTGAATCAAATTTTCATGCACTAGACATTAACATGGTCCATTTATTGGATAATCAAGAGGAACCGGTGACTCCACTGATTGATGAAGCATTCCTAAATTATCCCTGGTATGCAGATATCTTGTATGTTCTATTTAATTTGAATTCTCCTCCTGGTTTGTCCAAAACTAAAGCAAGATTTATAAAATTGAAAGATGTCAAATTCTGCATTGTGGAAAATGTTTTGTATTGGAAAGATATTGGAGGTATTTTGCTTAAATTCTTTCTAAAAGAAGATGCAGATAAATTTATGCAGGAATTCCATGGAGGTGACTGTGGTGGCAAAATCTATTGGAAAACCACTACTAACAAGATCATGAGATCTGGTTTCTACTAGCCTACCCTTTTTCCTGACATCCACAAGATGGTCACTACCGGTCACAAATGCTAAATTTTTGAAGGAAAGAGAAAACTACTACCCTTGCCCTTAAAGCCTATTTCTGTTGAGAGCCCTTTCCAACAATGGGGATTATACTTCATTGGAGAAATTCATCCCCCATCCTCTGCCTAACATGAATGGATTCTCACTTCCACATAATACTTTACTAAATGGATAGAAGCCACTCCTTCTAAAAATTTCACTGACTCTGTCATCATAAAATTCCTTGAAACCAATATCCTTTCTAGATTTGGTTGTCCTACGAAAATCATCACAAATAATGCTACAACCTTCAAGTCCAAGAAAATGTTTGATTTTTTTCATAGGTATCATATAACTTTGGGACATTCAACAACCTATTACCCTCAGGGTAATGGATTAGCTGAATCTTCAAAAAAAAATTTGGTGAATATCATCAAAAATCTCTTGGAAGATAGCAAGAAATCATGGCATAACAAGTTGGTCAATGCTCTTTGGGCTGATAGACTTACTACCAAAAATTCAATTGGAATGTCTCCATACCAATTTGTTTATGGGATGGATGCAGTTTTTCCTTCTTCCTTAGGAGTTCTAGTCATGAAGATTATTTAGGAAATTCAAGATGAACCAAATGATATACATAGAAGGATCAATGAAACCATTCAGTTGCAGTAGTCCAGAGAGGAATTTTATAACATAATTCAAGTGATTCAAGAGAATATCAAGAATATTTTTGATAAAAGAACAAATGCTAATGATTTTAATTTAGGAGACAAAGTTCTAAAATAGAATTCCAGAAGAGAAGACAAAGGAAAACATCGAAAATTTGATAATCTTTGGCAAGGGCCATACATCATTCATGCTTTCAGAGGAAACAATGCATATTTTATTAAAGAGTTGGATGGATCAGAGATACCTGTAGGTCATGTCAATGGAAGGATACTAAAACGCTATTTCTCTTGAAAATTTAGGTTGGTCTCTCGTCATTTTAAATACCACATTTTTACAGTTTGTGATTTGAATAATTCATTAACCAAGGTTGAAGCCAATGGAGAAGGGCCTAAGCTTGGTTTGATGAGTTGTCATAAAATAGAAAAAATAAATTAGATGAAGATTTTGCAGAAAAATGGAGCATTCAAGGCTACTGGTCTTAGGTTCTTGACACTCCATTTTAAGAAGTGTCATCCCCAGCTGGAGCCACTATTAGTATCCTATAAATCATAGGATCTCAAGGTGATTGAATATTTCATGAGTTTGCAATTTCATATTGAGATTGATTTTCAATATTCAAGTGATTTCCAAAAAAATACAAAAAAGAAAAGAAAAGGGGGTATAAATAAAAAATGAAAAAAAGAAAAAGAAAAAGAAAGAAAACCCCCAAAAAAATAATATTGAAAGTGTTGCAAATCAAAATGCCACTACTGATTATATAGGTTTTTTCAATCATACAATTTAAGCATGATTGTACAATTTTAAATTTTTGTTGATAGGTTAGAAAATAAGGATTTTCCAAACTGTTTATTCTTGGAATATCAATATACAGGTAGAAATGAAATTGACTCAAAATCTTAATTCGAGTCAATGGAAGAAATATGGATAGATTCTAGGTTAGAGTTTCAAAGAAAAGATGAATTGGGTTTGCAAGTCCAAATGCACCCTACAAAAGAATAAAAAATGTTATATTAGTGACATGGGTAGGTAGGAATGAAGAGAAGAAAGAATGGAGGAAACATGAAATTTACTCCAAAGCTTTTCCTCAGAGTTCATGTGTTCTTGATCAAAAGGGGAAAAATCAAAGGAAAAAGGTATATTTGTTCTGAAGTTTTGGAAATTAATGTTTATTTAAAGACATTATGGCATAATTCATGTCATAATTTATATCCTAACTCTTGAAAAAATATATTCTCCCATATCCTAAAGTCCCGACATTGTATTTATGCCCCCCATTCTTCATTAAACACTACCCAACCCCACCATCCAATCTCACATCCCATCAACGCTAAACACCCCATCTTCCCATCATCTTTGCTCATCATCTTCTCATCCGAAGGTCTAGGATATTTTTCAGCCCCCCCTCAGCCTCCGAACATCAACTTCAAGGGGGGGGGTGGGTTTGAAATGGATGGTTTATGAAACCTCCTCCGCTGCAACGTGCCAGCTCTGAGTTATTTCGCACCCCCCAACCGATACCTCTTACCGGGTACACCCCCCTGAGAAAATGTGTTTCCATCGCAATGTAAACCACCGCGCCTATGACCGTTTCATAACCATTGAACCACATAAGCTCCCTTCTATCCCCTCCATCCAATCAAATGTGCTCCTGCCAAAGGCCCGTTAGAAAATTAATGGCTCAGGTCATTACCCAATGGACCCGTGCCATGTAAACGGTCACCCAATCACTTCATAAAACCAAAATCCCGCACCTATGGCAAGGTTTACCAGTGTTATTGCGTTAAATTTTTGCAGGTGATCATTTGTCAAATATTTTACAGCAAAATATAGGCACGGAAAGTTATCATTTCTCTGCAGGATAAATCAGAACTCCCTTTCCACTATTTCCCTTCCCTATTCTAATCTACAATAGCTCCCTTTCTGAATTCCCTTCTTCTTTTAATCCCATTCTTCTTTGCGATAGTGAAATTACAGTAAGATTATTTATAGTGAACAACAATGCCTCCTAAGAAGGATCAGTAGCCCTTTAATCCAATGGTCTACCCTCAAGTGGACCTGGATCATGTGGCTCTAGCTGACAGAGATTACAAGATCCATGAGACATAATCATATTTCGATTTATTCGATGTCTATTGTTGGCTTGAGGATAAAATTTTAGATGAAGTTGATGACATAGGCCTATGGGAAACTAAATTGCCTTATTTTATATTCCCAAAGACCCAAAACTATCCTTAATTCATTAGGAAATTCCATGCATGTTATGACATCAATCAAAGAGTTGTAGTAGCCTCAACAGGAGAAGTCCTTTTCATTTTCAGTGCCCAGTCAATCTAGCAGATGATGTAGGCCCCCAATATTGAAGAAACCATACCATTCTCATATGAGGCCCTTAGAGAATTATATCAAAAGTTGGACTTTTCTAGCAAAGCTAAAAAATTAGAATTATTTATGGCAACTAATGCCCCACTGCCAAAAAATAATCCTCCATATCCCTCATCCACTTTCCCTGATAGAACCCAACACATTGTCACGGTCCTCTCATATTTTCTATGGTATCATACATACCAGTGGATAGATGAGGCCATAATTGGTTTTATGTCTATTCTTTCCTCGGATTCTAAGCCCTCAATCATGTTCAACTTTAGCCAATTCTTAGATGATGCTATCCATGATCAATTCCTAAAGTTTCACACAAAGGAATTGTTGAAATACACTTCAGTATCTGTCTATATGTTTTTTTTATTTTCAGGTCAACAGATTCCAATTTGAAATGACAGAGGTTAATGATGACCCTTAGACTGAATCAATCATCTTTTGGACCACTTTTCTAATGAAAGAACAGAAGAATTATACATACAAGAGTTTTGTCGATTAATTTGTACATCCATCAATGAATATACTCAGTAGTACAACAAAGCCAAGGGTTAATGAAGAAATCAAGAATATTATGTAGTTATCAGATCAAGTTATGACTTGAGATTGGTACTTGTACCAAAATTATACTGAGATCAGAATCTATGGGTGTGAGTTGGCCCCCTACAAGCTGCCAAAGTTCCTCTCCATGAGGATCTTTGCCCTGGAATACATAAGGCAGATGATCAATGCAAATGAGGTACTCTTTGAAACTGCAAAGAAGAAGTCTCAATTTAGGATCAAGTCCCAAATTGGTCCTTTTATTTGTAATAGTAGAGCAGAAGAAGAAGAAGTTGATAAGATGCTGAGGGACATGAAATTCAATCACAGTTTCACTTGGTCATATGACCCATTAGGAATCATCTCCAAGAAAAGGGTGGAAAAAAAATCAAACCCATACATCCACACACACAAGCCTAAAATAGAACAGTATATGAATCAAGCAGAGTGGGCAGCAAATACACTACAGGAGGCTAAAGAAAAAGTGATCTCCACCTCAAGAATTCAAACCCCCACTCCACAGGAAAAGCAGACTATAGAAGGAAAAGAAGATAAGGGAAAAGAGCTAGAAAAGGAGATAACAGGGAAGAGACCAAGAGATGATCAATGTGATATGGAGATAGGTACATCTGGCAGAGAATTTAAAATGAAGTATAGAAAAAGAGTTAGGTTCCACATGGACATTGACCAGAGAAATGAAAAAGAAAAAAAAACAATCATCACGATCAGGGATTCTCCAAGTTCCTCTCCAGCAGGTGGCCAGACCATATTATCAACATCTTTAGCCACCATTCCATTCTAGAAGAAGAACTTACAAACTCCCACATCTACTGCTACTACATTGGGGAAGAAGGAATACATCTTTGATACATTTAGGGAGATCAAGAGGAAGAATGAAATTCTCAAAACTAGCACCTACAACTAGTTTTGGCAGTAGACAAGTAGCACACAGAGCAGGCTTTTATCAGCCTTTGATTCAGAAAAAAGGAAAGATGAGAATGGCTTTCCTAGAAGCACAAATCTCTCAGCCTAAAACACCTACAGACTTCAAGCACACTACATTTGAATTTGATGTGAAAGACATCCATCCAATAGACCAGATGGAGATGCATAAAAAGACTGGAGAGATGATTTCCTCCACTTTGAAAAGAAATGTCATGATATTGTCTAAACTTTAGGTATATTTGGCTAACTTTCAATCTCATCTAAAAATGGAGAATATATCTTCTCTAGCCAAAGATACAAGAATCAAGTATTTGGAGGATTTACTAGTAAATATTGGGTATGAACCAACCAATGTGGAGGTTCTAGACGAAATATTGAAGAAAAATAATGTTGATATAGAAGCCCCTAGGAAACAGCTCAAACTCTCAGCAACTGAAGATCCTTTGACAAAGGACATTGAGGAAAATGAAGCACAAAAAGCTGAGATGATGAAGTTGATCATGGAGCAGTCTACACAGCTAAAGAAGATGGAGACAAAAATGGAAAAACTAGTGAAATAAAAGGAGAATGTGAAATGGCCATTGTTCCATTAGAGGTTGTCCCAATTGCATCCATTCCTATAGAAACACCATCAACCATAGGCTCACCAGGTGGTGTAAAGCAGCTAGCCAAGGCCATGGAAAAAATGACCCTACAAACAACAGAGATAAAAAAGCTTGAAGCAGAAATCAACACTCTAAAAGATTTGAAGAAAAGGTCAGATAATTCCCATGAGATTGAAATACAGAGAGCTCAGAAGCAGTTTGAGAAATTAATCAAGGTAAAGAGTGAAACTACTATTGGACAGACTATTGGCCAGGCCAAGGAAATTATTTGGACTAGTTTTATTGAATCCGTGAATGAGATATGGCCTTCCATCCAAATAATTTTTGAACAGAGAGATATAATTTGATTAGTGAGTGTTTCCATAGAGAAAGAAAACAAAGAGTTGACAGGGAAGCCTGAAGCAACCAACAATATCATCAAATTCTTGAACTCTAAGAGCAGTTTCCAATTGGAAACACTAGGAGTGGAGGAAAGAACAACAACTATCTTATAAGTCAAAAAGGTACTAAACAAAAAAAAATTGGTCACACAAGTAGAAGAAAAATGTCATAAGTTACAAATTGGTGTCAGGAGATTCGTCAATAGAATTGAACCACTAATCAAAAGAGGATTGCCTTCTCTTTTTGTGATCAATGATAATCTCGTGCACAGGCCAGATTATGTCAAGAAGCTAAAGGAGATTGCCAAAGACACTACAAAATTTGCATGGATTAAAGATTCAATGACTAGAAGAGCCTTCCTAGAGGATATGGACAATGATTTCTGCATTCCTCGTGAAATTAAGCATATTTTCTAGTTAAGGCCAACATTCATGAAGTATACAGAGACAGATTAAATCTATAAGAAGATAATCATAATCAAGATTCTGAATGCACAACAATGGGATAAATTGTGTGATTAACAAGAAGGCTGACAGCTCAGCACATCACTGGAACAACTAACTCAGCTCATCAATTAATTCTACGAACAAGTGTATCAGTTCAACAAATATACCTCAGATCACTTTAATCTGTCAGCACAAAAACAAGTCAAAACACACAGTAACGTCCTTCTGGTGATTACAACCACCTGTCACATATATTCCAACGTGTCCACGTTGTGGTCACATTTGTCAATTTTCAGTTATTATTGTAATAAATAATAAGATTGCCCATGTAGATACAGAAATCATTAGGAATTAGTTAAATAATACATTTCTATTCAGTATCAGTCGTTGGACCCTAGATTGTAAGCTTTTTCTATTGGAGCATTGTAATTTTGGAGATGGATCATCAATAATAAAAGACCATTTTGCAAGATCCTTGAGCTGTATTTACCTGGTGATGTATTTTCTTTAATGTGTTTAATGTTTTCCACTATCATTTATTTCAATGTATCATTTAAATTCTAATTGTAAAATAGAAATTTGAAGATTGATATTTGCTGCATAGAGCACGTTAATTCTGGTTATCTTTACAAGATAACTGTTTTTCTTCTGAGGTCTGGTTAAAAAATACTTAATTTATTTTTAACCACTACTAAAATCACTCTTCTTTCATTCCATGATTCACTATGTTTTTAAAGATCTAGTAACTATAGTTATCTTTCCTTGCAATTGCTCTGGAAAAATTGATGCAACAACCCAGCCTATGGTTACTCCATAGCCCAATGGAAATAGTTTAAAAAGATCCCTTCATCCAACCAAAACTATGAATCAAAACAACCTTCATGGTCAATTTAACTAGCATAATATCAGAAAACATTAAAAACAAAGCTAAATCTTACAGAGAGATCCCTCTCTGAGTCTAGGGGGGCTAGATCCTAGGCTCCAAAGTGGTTTGATGTTGTCATTTTATGATTATTCTTGCCAATATTAAAATTATAGAATGATAACACCTTGAATTTGTTGTATTATCATTATTTATGAATTTTTTGTGTATTTATTATATAAAGAGAGATTGATCACCTCTCTCCATCGAGAATCTTATGTTTCATTGCAGATTAGTGCTAAGCGTTTGCAGGTTCCAGGATGATCAAAGATGATCAATCTATGCACAAGTGGTTTTCAAAGACCAACTTATTTTTAGAAGAAGCATGTTTCAATGGAATCACAAATAATTCAAGTGCAATTCCATCTTAGATCACTTCCATGTCTGTCATTGCTATCAAACAAAGCCTCTCAGATACCAATTTTACCATTGCCACTCATTCATTTTCCTCCTTATAAGCTTACAGTCTATCCATGATTGAATTCGATGAAATTTCCATCTCCCTACTACTAGAGCATGAATTCAAAATAATTTCCATTTTTCTAAGTTTCAAACTTTCCTACCTCACCTACATTTCATCCCTAACCCATGAATAAATTCATTCAACTCACTTACAATGTTGAGTTACCTCATTGTCCTCTTTCTTTTTTTCCCAAATAAATCATGTTTGATAAATTAAAATATTTCATCTATGGTCCTCTACATCATTATTTTATGCTCATTTTAGATTATGGAGGATTATTTAAGGCCCTCCTTCTAAAAAGTCTTGATCTATCAACTTCAACACATTATATAGGTTCAAGACTGGAGATCTTAGTAGTACCTTTAGGATTTCATGCCTTAATGGTAAGATCTCTTGCCAATATACAATGGGAATACATCAATGTCCTATTTTTTGGATGTTCTAGGGGACTTGAATCCAACTCATCTACTCATACCTAGTAATATGTACTTGGGCATCTTGACTCTCATTGACATTAACGGTGAGAACGTAGTCTCATTTTGGTTAACGACATTAATTACTAGTCGGTAATCCAACAATTTATTTCTATGTTTGGCATCAACAAAATTTATTCACATAGATAAAAATTATGCCACGATGTGGATATGAATGAAGACTATATGATTTCAGTGGCTTGCAGCAGTGTTCCAATAACTCAAGTTTCAGTTTCAGAGTTCAACACTATTAGCTTAGTTCCAGCAATAAGAAGGCACAAAAATTTGAATTTCAGATTCCATCCTCCATTCCTACAACCAAAAGATGAAACACTCTTAGGGGAATTTTGAGGCCAAAAATGGGCCTCCTTGGGAAATTATAAACTAATAGTGGAAATAATAAAATAATATTAGACTACATAATCAAATTTTAGAAGGAAAAAAGGAAAAACTATTTTTTCAACTCGTATTTTCAATTTATCTCCCTATGGGTTTACTCAAATTTAGAGTGGAAACACTCATTGGATGAAAATTTTTATTCCTCATCCAAGGAGTACACATGTTGCATACTTTCGATGGAATATGCTACACGAAAAATTAGAAATATATGAAAAATGTGATTGTGAACACGATTTTTCATGTATTTCTCATTTTTCGTGTAGCAGCCTCCATTAAAAGTATGCAACATGGGTATTTCTTGGATGAGGAATTAAATTTTGCATCCAATGATAACTCCCGCTTGAAATTTGATTTAAACCTTAGGGAGATAAGGTGAAAATATGAGTTGAAAAAGTAGGTTTATTATTTTATTATTTTTTAATCTTTTTTACTTTTTTACTCAAAAAATGGTGAATCATCCCCCATGGTTGGCATCATCATCTTGAATCCTATTGTTTCTTATAATGTTTATTTTGGTTGTACATTTTTCTTGGGAAGCCCATTATAGACCTCAAAATTTCTCTAATGTAATATCCAAGACCTCACAAATGCATAGCTCATTGACTTTTCAGGTAGGTGAAGGTATGTTGTTTTTTAATATTTAGTCATTAATTCCTGTAATGCTAAAAGACATGATTTGGAAAATTTCCCATGTGACATTGATTTCCCCAATTTCAAAAGATATAAACACATTCAGTTAAGGAGGTTATTCCTTACCATTTTTCAATTCCACATTCCATCACTTTATATATTCTTGACCAACATGTTTCTCCCAACTTAATGATGTTTCTCTTTGGTTCAAAGATTGATATGTTTTGAAAATATTCAAATTATGAGCAAGGATCAATTGATATATACAAATGGATCATCATTTTAAATGCATTTAAAATTATACTTGGTTGCAACAAGAAGAATTATAAAAGGAAAGTGTTTCCACTCAAAAACCCACACTTGAAATACTTATGGTTGATACACAAGAAACAACCACAAGAGCTTCCACTTAGATATATTTTAGAGAAAATATCACGAGAAAAATAAATAATTGAAGAAAAATTGCAAGTCTTGTAGAGTATCTCAAAGTTACAAATCTTTCACTCCTTAAGGCTACAAAAGGCTACATAGACTGACTTCATTCCATGATAATCAATGCAAATTTGCATGAGGACATACAACATCTTCAATTTGGGGGAATTTCATCCATTTCAATTTTAATATTTCAGATCCATTTTTTAGTCCAATAGAATAGAATTTCAAAAGGCTTTCGTAGTGTTAGTGTAAATGTTTCGGAAAGGTGTACCAAAAATGCTTCACTTAAGTCGTCGTGACAAGTGACCCTAACAAAAATATATGGTTGTTTACACTTCATATCTACAATGACAAAATAAGAAAACCTTGCAAAAAAAATATCATATGCGATGCAAAACATAAAACAACAAGCAATAAGTGATGCAATAACCCAATAGAAGAAGACTTTAAATGAATAATATTTTTATTAAAAAATACTTGGTGAAGGAGGTTTACAACATGGATCTACAAATCCCCCACTTTGGGATGGGTCCTTTGATGTCCTTGTGCTTTAGTGATATTTTTTCTCTCACAATATGTAGAAAAAATAAAACAAAAATGGAACTCAAGTGGGAGCTCAAACATGAGAAGGTGATACTTCTCATGTTGAAGAATGAATGGAAAACCCTCTTATTTATAACAAAGTATCGGGTTAGATTGAGAAATGGAAAATAATAAAAAATTATTGACCAAATCTAAATCTAGATGTTGAGAATACTTTATAATATTTTTTGGAGAGGGAAAAGATATTCAAAATGGTCAAATATTTTATTTAAAAAATGGTTGAAGTAATTAACAAATAAAATGATTTATTAATTACTTTTATGAGAATTAAGAACAGTGTGAAATTAAAATAATTATTAAATAATGATTTAACAGTTATTCCAAAATAGAATTAAATAATGATAAATAAATAGTGATTTATTTAATTATTCCTAAGTGATTTAGTCAAATGTGACAAGGAATAATTATCAAATAACTATTTAATAATTATTCCTAGAGAAAGATAAATAAATAATCTTTTATTAAATTATTCCCATTGGGTTTTTGGATTTTAATTAGAAATCATTTAATAAAAATGGTTTACTAAATCATTTCCTATGGTGAAAGTGATTTTACTATGGTAAAATTAATCATGCATGGTGTATTTCGATCCACCTAGTTAGAAATGGCTAGGCGATCATTTTTAGGTGATAATAGATTGTCCCCCAACGTACGAGTGTCATGAGAAAATGATATTACCAAAATATGTTTTAGGTTACACTTCCATGAGACACCAAAGGGGAGTCGAAGAGAGAGGGAGAGCTGAAATGATGCAAGGAAGGATGGAGGAATGGAGGGGGCGAGACCTACTAACACGATTTAATTCTCCTTTTATTTTGGAGTACATGATCTCAAATGAGGCAAGGGAGGCATACCCATACCTGTCGATATAACTGAGTAAAAATAATAATGGTGTGCCCAACAATGTGGGATTGAGCTAAAAAGTAAATAATACATGATGCGTTATATGCTGGCATCAATGGGCCAGAATGTGATATGATAATCCAATGAGTCCTATATACATAATGCGCCTAGAAAACAGAGATCGAGACTGAATACAATAATATCTTAGTACATGATATATAATGCCCCTCAAGCTAATATGGTGAGGGTAGATATCAACCAAAGAAGCCCCACTGAAAAAGAAGGGGCTCTGAATATTTGAATGGATCATCTAAAGGAGTCATACACAATGTGGGTGTTTCAAGCAGTTGAAGCCAAACTAGTCAAATATATGCCAAACTGCATCTAAGGATGGATCATAATCCATTGTCATTCGTGCATGTGGGGGGATACTTGAAGGGACACCACCTCATGAGTTCTGGAAAATCTCACACATACCCGGGAAATGTTGGTACAATCGACTAGATCACGAGACCATCAAGTGTATGATTCTTAATCGTGTGGAAATGAGTTGGATTCGAGCACGCGAGAAGAAACCAAGTCAAAGGGATATGATGATTCCATTTTCTTTATCTGAGGCACCAGATAATGATGAAATATGGAACCAATGTACACCACCCTCTAGACCACTTTCCAGGGATAAATGTGTTGAATTCCACAGAAGAGGGCCCGCTAGAGTTGAGGAAACAAGGAATCCTCAACAACGGCACGAGGGATCATAGTAAAGTGATTGATGGAGTAACACCAGGGATGATGATAGAAGGATACAAGATGAGAGGTTGACTAATGAATTCCCTTTCCATAGCATGATCTGCATGGTTGACCTAGTAGAGATTAACTCTATTCCAGAGGGGATGGTCGATTACTCATACATAGAATTTTCAAAGACATAGCAGTATAGCTAGAGGCCAAATATGAGTGAAATGGGATGAATATTATGCAAATATGGATGGAAAATTATAACTAGACTCAATGGTACTCAGAACAAACTCTATGAATGCAAGTGTGACTTATCTCGGATGCTCTAAACAATGTTGACTCGATGATGCTACCACATGGGGGAGGCCCGAAGGGGATCATAAATCATGAGTAAATAATGGTTACTCATCAAAAAATTGACACATGACTCAACAAGTGCAAAGGTAAAGTGATACCGAAGTATAGGTGGCACATATGAAGAAAATCAATTTCAATAGGTGGCAATGTGAAACCTCCTAGAAAAAATGGCTTCCTGGTGAAGTGTCAATTTACCAAAAACAAAGGAATACCAATTATAGAACTTAGTGAGAGATATATAATGATGTTGACGGTTCGTCAAACTAAGCTATGGTTTGGTCACAACGGGTGATAAAAAAAACTAGGGTTTTTTCTATAAAATGCCTTCTTTCCCCCAAATCCAATTCATTTGCATAATCAGATGTAGGAGAATTTGGAGAGGATAAGAAGGTCCTAAATCTTGAGGAGATCACAGGTGGCCTAACCTTAATCATTAATTTTGGTGTATTAAAATTTCAGATTAGGGCCTCATCTCATCTCAGTGGGGGAAACCCTTGCCTTTCGTCACGGTAACAACGCACCTGTTTTCCCTTTTTCCTATGTTCTAGAATGCAAAAACTATGGCAAAAATGGCGTCCAACAGGATTTTCAGGGGAAACACTATGTTTTGGGCTTAAAGGAAAGGTAGGTATGATGTTCTCTATTGAGTTAAGGCTAAGAACCAGGAGGTGATGTTTTTGACTCTAAACTAGAAAAACATAATGGTATTTTGTCGGTATGGATGAGATAAAGCTGGTATGGTGAGAATGGGATTTTTATACTCTTTATGTTGAGATTCAGGGGGGCCAAGCAGTCATATGGATTTTGGCACAATATGGGTTACTAAAGTTCTTCGAGAACCCATTAATGAGGGCTGGTGAGCTAATTCTATCTTGTATTGTGAGTTATTGGGATCCATATCATGAGGCCTTTGTGGTATGGGGGCATAGGATCGAGATCACTATCCATGACATATATATTTATACAATATTTCCAACCTTGCGAGTGGTGGGGGAGATACATCAATTAATTCCTCGTGGGAGGCATATAGGGGAGTTTTTGGAGCATCATTGTGTACTTGGTGCTTGTGAAAAGGTTATAACCATCCAGATTCATGACTTAGAGAGGCTCGAGACACGAGCTACAACCACAATGGTGGTGTGAATCTTGGGTAGTCACGCCTTTCATCACATCACTAGGGGAATATGATGCTTATAAAGAGTGTACTGATAGGGACCTACTATGGGTTGTCCTAGATGTTGTTGTCATCGTTGAAATGATATTTGGGACTATGCAAAAAACATACCAATGATAACTATTCGTTTGGGACAGTTGTATGCTTATTCTTCTTTGAGAAGATCCGTACCATTCATCCACATGTACAGATCTGTGATGGGGGGCCACAGGAGCCCAGGATGCACCATTGGGGGTAGGTATTACGACGAGGTGGAGGAGGGGGAGTCAGATGGGTGTTCCAACCTAAGTTATTCACTCATTGGGACCATATGCCACTCTACATAGATGATTATCCGTATAGTGGAATGAACTACCAGGGAGATCCTAACTTACCACTCTCGCCATAACGAGAATGAGTCGATATGGTAAGTGATAGTTGCTATATATTGGTAAGATTTAGATTTTAGAAAATTTATATATGTGGTATTGATTTCCAAACTTGTGGTATGTATATATAGAATCGATGAGGCCGCAAGGATATACAGGACAAATTCCAGCACATGCGGTGGTAGATCATAGGGGTTCGATATCACAACAGAGATCAGATAGTGATGTGCTATTGGGCAAACTTTATTGTAGGTTTGACATGCTACTGATAGGGGTGACAGGGTGCAGATGGAATGAGTTATAATATCAATATACATATGAGTGCATTGGGCTTTCCTCACAAGGACGAGGTATCACGAGGCGCATAACTATGGCCGGTCAGGCAGTTCAACGCTTATAGGTAGGTGGTATGGAGCCATTAGCTTAAGATCCTCCAGATGATAATGATTAGACATAGGGACACATGAGCCCCTATTTTGTTTCTTTGTAACATGCTATGGGCATGTAGAATGTATTTAGAGTGGTGGACTCCAAAAACTATATATTCGATATTATGATACATAATATGATTATGTATATTTTCTAACGATTGTGCTTCGCCATTATTTTATGCTATGGATGTATTCTTGTATATGCATGTGATAAATGACAATATAGAATTTTATTTTCAATGGTATCTACATAGTTATTTTTTGCTCTAGTAACATGACTGAATGTAATGGATTCAAATTCGTGTGCCAAAAGCTTAACTCAGATTATTTCTAAATAGGACAAGATGATGCACATGATAAACATCGTTCAATTACATGAAAAGTAGCAAGGAATCAACACAAACATGAAGGTGAAGGATGTGATGACCAAGGGCATCAACTAACAAACCTATCACTGCATCATATTCAACATGGTTATTGGTTTTAGATCCAATGCAGATGCCATTGGAGTGGAGTCACAAATGAAAAGGGGTGTCAGAATGACCCAAGCTGTCGAGGCTAGATTCTTAGAGAAGTGACTCACACCATCAACATAACATATATGTGGTATGGATGATGGATCCATCTAAAAGATGCAAGAATAAAATGAATCAAATGATGGGGGATGAAAGCTACCTAAATGCAGAAAATAAAAATATACACACATTTCAATGGGAAATGCTATGGGTAAAATTTCTTCAGGTAGAGTGCATTGCGAGGGTTAGGAATTATTTCACCTTCTGAACCCTATAAAAGGTATGCCTCCTTTCCCAAACACTTACGAATGATATAAGGACCAAGCCATAATGGTTCTAACTTCCCATGCCCTAGGACATCATGAGCTTGGCCATAAACAAGAACAAGGTTGACTTCGTGAAAGTTGCGAGGGTGGACTTTATGGCCATACTAAGCTTTGGTGCACTTTTTGTCAGCTTCAATGGTTTGTAATGCAACACGGTATTCTTCATTCATGCACTCAAGCATTATAAGTCTTTTTTCTAGAGGTTGGGTGTCCAAAGGAGTTCGACAGTAAGGTGGAGGGAGGGGATTTCACACTCGATCGGTAAGGTTGCATCCTGTCCAAAAACTAGGTGGAAAGGAGTGAACCCGGTGGTAGTTTTCATAGAGGTTCTATAGGATGGGAATAAGTGGAGCTTGAGCCTTAGACATGAATAATTGATAATTGGGACAGTGTTTGACTACCTCAATGCAATCACTCAAGAGAGAATTCCAAAATTATGTGGTGTGCATGATTTTATGGGAAGTGGCCATTCCAAATAGGTGACAACCACAAGCATCATCATGAAAAGCATCAAGCACTTGCTCAACTTCAATATGGGAGAGAAAACGAAAAAGAACAGTATCAACACGGAAATGATAAATATCGTCACTGGTAAGGATATAGGGAGGGGCTTGATGTTGAATTCGTCATCAATCATCATGGTTAAGAAGGGGGGGTATTTCTCAATTTGCAAATAGGTGAGGATGTCGTTGTACCAAGGATCATCCAAGAGTATGGTGAACAGATTTGTCTAAAAGGTTGTCTTTTACCAGTGGATTAGGTGCACTAGTAAGAAATTCATAAATTAGGTGCACTAGTAAGAAATTCATAAATGAATTCAGAAAGGTTTAAACCTTTCTTACTCTTGGGTGTGAAAAATTATAGATATAATTCTTGAAGGATAACGATCCAATGGGCATACTTTACATTGATGATCTGTCGACTCAACAAGAAGGTCGTAGGGTTGGAATTAGTCACAACTTTGGTGGTACACATAATGATATAATAACGAAGCTTTTTAAGAGAGAACACAACATTCAACACCATATTTTATTAATGGGAATAGGACACAGGGGGACAGTTAAGGTTCTTACTGACATAATATATGACATGCTCATTTCCAAAATAATCTTCTTGTATTAAGACCCTGGTGACCGAATAGGCGGAAGCTGAGATATACAAGATTAATTTCCTTTCAAAGTTAGGTGGATTGATCAAGGGAGCGAAAGTGAGAGCACGTTTTGGGGCATCAAAATACTATTGAGCTTTATCATCCAAAATAAACAGAATGGTAGATCAAAGGATTCAACGAAACCCATGAGCAGTGGTGGAATAGTGTTGTGAAGATAAATCCCCTTTGTGGACAGAGGAAATATCTCTAGCCCTAGATTGGGTCTAGCAACTTAAGAGACTATCTAATGCAATATTTCTTAGCTTATATCAAAAAAAAGATGAGAAATGGAATATTACTACATGTTCCTGATGCTATGCTTGAATCCTTTGATGATGGCCTCGATCCATAGTCCCTCAAGCTTGCTCCTCGCTACTAGTGGCATATGATTACTTGCAGGAGATCAAGAGACAACAATAAATTTAATCTGATACAAAACATACATTGAATATCAGTTATCTAATAGATCAAGTAACATTAGACTATTTTCGCAATTTATTAGACAAATATAGAAAGAAAACACCATATTTTTTATTAATAAATATAAAAGAGAGAGCTTACAACCATGGCCTTGATATTGGAGGCCTCCCTTTGGTGATGTTTGAGTCATTCACCGAAGCTCTTAAAGCACTCCTTCTCCCAGATAGCTTAGGAATTATCACAATACAGGGATGCAAGGAAAATGAATGATCAGACTAGCCCAACAAATTAACCACCAGTAGTGGAAGGATGGGGATCAATTTATAGGAAGGGAGAATAGGTTAGGAGCCCATGAAAGAAGGAGGAATGCCCACTTTATAAGGGATTTACCCCCATTGATAAGATCGAAGCTCTAAAATCAGAGAGTTTGACCCTATCACCACTGACTAACAACCAACTCATTGCCCTGGAACTTCTAGAGGTTGAAGCTTGTCATCCATTTAAGGAAATACTGCCAGAAGGGGTTCACCATGGTTTTCCCAGAAAAAATGGCATTGAAAGCGCTAGGCTGGAACTTTCAACCTATCATCAACATGGGCATTCCACCAGAGAAGAGTGTTGACCCAGAAAATTAGGGTTTTGACTAAGTTTCTCCAGTGATCTTTCAAGGCAACGTTTTTTGAGTCCTTAGAGGATATATTTATATATTTTTCTGAGGAGGATATACTGCACAGGATTTGTCACAAGGAACCTCAATATCGGGGACAGGAAGTGAGCAGAGTGACAAATTATTATGTAACAGATGCCCCTAAATCATGAAGGTAGAATGGGGAATGATGGGTGAAATTCTCTACGAACCAAGGCAAAATAAACTCAAAATACCACCAGGAAACCGAAAAAAACAAACACAATACAATATATGACATCTCTAATATGAATATGCCTAATAACATTTATGTGGACTAGGAATCAAATAACATATAAGCCCACATCATGGTCACAACCATCCATTTGAAAGAGATCATAGAAACAGATCCAGGGTATGGTCACAACCATCCGTATAGACAGGATCATATATACAGTCATGAATACTCAATAACTCCATGCAACGCAGATAATGACAAGTGTGATCCAGGGTGTTTTCTGCAATCTCAATATACCCAACGTACAAATCTATCCATGTGAATATATGATCTGATGTCGAACATGGTAGAAACCACCTGATTTCCAGTCAATGTCGAAAATTGTTAACAGGCACGAGAGAAACCACCAATAATGAAAATGGTCCTCAAGGTACAACGACACAAACTACAATTATGAATAAATTTGTTGAGGTCAAATACTGGAAGCATCGTCTGATCGGAGTTTAGTGAGGGGAACCCATCATCGAATGCGAAGAAATTTCCATTGAGGCATGCAAGCTCCAAGGTATTGAAAAGGATTTCTAAACCATATTCCTAGATAATGAGCTGAAGTCGACAGGAAGTGATTCGTCGAAGGAGGGCCATAATGATTCAAACATCATCGACATGAAACAAATGATATATTAATTTAAGATGAGTGATTTAGGATTGTTACAGAGAGGGTCAAATAACCAAAGGATGTTTGATTTTGACAAAAATAACTTCTCTTGAACAGATTGACAACACGACTCCGGAGTGTGGCAGCATTTGATTCAAATGGGATCAAAGGTCACGATGAAAAAAATTGTGATCGAATATGAGGCAAATGGATTTCCCAAACCCACAGAGGAAAAATGATGAATGAAGGAAATCCCCAACCAGACACGAAATGCAGACGAGTGTCATGTTCAAGAGTGACAAGCTTCCCAAAACACACAAGATGTTCCGCTTTCAAATTTTCCCCTGTTATTGCTAACAAGTACCTCTTTATTTTTTATAGCCATCATGAACAGGATAGTATATGTTGATTGTGTAAGTTCATTCTTAGAATGATTCCATCCTAATAATTTTAATGAGCCCTAGGAAAGAGGAACTTGATCTCGTCATGGTGACAATTCTTTCATTGTTTAATATTTAATGAGTTCGACGAAAGAGGAAATAAGTGTTATTTTCATGTTTAGGAAGTTTTAAAAGGAAACAGAAAAGAAAACTCCATCATGTCCCTTTTTGTAAATTGTCTCCCAAATCCAAAAAGGTAGAAAATAATATTTGAGAGAACCTCTTAACCATGTCCGATAAAGGTATTCCTGTTTGATAAATAGTTAATCTCAGCCTAAAAAAGGGGTAAACATATATTGAAACCACGTCAATTTATTTAATTTAATGAGTTTTAAATGACAAGTACTCGAAGATCATTTCATGTTTCAAAAGTCAGAAAAGAGCTTAAATTTGACTCCTTCTGGAGGAACAAGTGGTATAAAAGGTAGCAACTAGTTCTGGTTATGGTGGAACTACTCAAAACACATAAAAGGTCAAGAGGCTAGCTAACAAGACCACTCATCGCAACAGTTCCCCAGGCAAGGGTAAAAAAATCAAGTGAGAGTGTATGATAGGCCAAGCAGATGGTGACGATGGAATGAGAAAACCAAGGATCATTTGGAAAAAAAAGGCTGATAAAATGACAATCACGAGAGGTAGTATGGGAATGGTTTAATTTTTACACAAGCTTGAAACAAGAAACTATGCTTGAAATTGGTTTAATTTTTTCACAAGCTTGAAACAGAACCAAACTATGCTTGAAATAAGTTTCAATGCCCCCAGCATGGTGACTCGATTTGAGGTATATGCCCCCCAAGATTCAGTTCATTCACCTAAGTAGATGAATGGTTACTAACAAGTGGATGGAATGAAGGTTCATTTACGAGATCAAGTGAAAGACTCGACTGGGAATTTATGAGATCTAATCAAAGACTTGAATTTAAAGGGGATGTGTTTCATTTTTTAATGGGTTTGACGCATTAAAAGAACTATGCTCCTAGGGACCTATTTCATTTTTTAATGAGGTTTACATAGTAAAAGAACTATCCTCATGACATCTTGTTTCATTTTTTAAGGAGCTTGTCACAAGACTAAGGAACTATGCTCTAAGGACCTTGTTTAATTTTTTAATGAGCTTGACAGAAGAAAAGGATTTTTGCTCTGAAGACCTAATCATGGCTCATAAAAGTTCATGGCTTCCAATAGGTTCTCATCAGATGGGAGAACAAAACTCTAGAAATCAGGGTCCAATTCCCCCATTACATGGTGCACTATATCATTGAATGGATCATCAGTAGACACGGGCATGGAATATGTTGCCACCTAATTAACCTGTGGCAGGGAAGATACCACTAGCATGTAAGGACCATTATGGGAGGATGGTTTGTTGGGAGCCATATTAGGATAAATGAACGAAATCTGATCAATGGTCAGAATTCTTCCTTCATGTGGAAAACACATCACATGAAAGAGAGAAGAGACAAGAGCTCCCATGACATAAGTATAGTCACGCCCAATGAGTAAGTTAAATTCAAAAGGGCCTTATACAACCATCACGTCTATATAGACAGTCTTTCCTCCGAAAGTAATAGGCAACTTTGGAAGGATCCCTAATGGTTGACTGGTTCATATGTTAAACGCAAACAGATTTTGGGTAATATGCACAAGCTGCAGAGAACCGACAACTTCGCAAGTAGTTGAGGACAGAATAATAACAGATGCACCTTCATCTATTATGGTGCTAGGTATGGCCACATTATAGGCCCGTGCCGTAATCTCAAAGGGCACGTAAGAAGGAAGATGATATCATGTCATTCGACTCCAATCAAAGGAAGCGACCATACTACTTGAAGGGGGTGCCATGCGAATGGGAGAATAGTATAATGTTCCTTGATCTATTAGATAGTTGATATTCAATGTATGATTTGTATTGGATTATGTTTTTTGTTGTCTCTTGATATCCTACAAGTAATCGTATGCCACTAGTGGCGAGGAACGCACCTGAGGGAATGTGGATTGAGGCCATCATTAAAGGATTTGAGCATATCATCAGGAAGAGGTAGGCATATTCCCTTTCTCATCTTGTTTTGGATGTTAGCTAAGAAATATTGCATTATATAGTCTCTTAAGTTTCTAGACCCACTCTAGGGCTAGAGAGATTTCTTTTGTTCGAGAGGTGATTTATCTTCACAACAGAATTGGCAACTCCACTAGGGAAGAGCACTAACCCGAAAAATTACTGTTTTGACTAAGTTTCTCTAGTGATCTTTCAAGGAAACTATATTTGAGTCTTTAGAGGATATCTTTATGTATTTTTCCTAGGTGGATATACTACATAGGATTTGTCACAGGGAACTTCAGGATCATGTATGGGAAGTGATTAGAGTGAAAAATTACTGTGTAACACATAGTCAAGATAAACCAATGAAGAAAGTTGGCTTTGCCTTGGAGGCTTTCCAACTAGCAAAGGGTACGAGGAAGGGAAAGTTTTAGAATGGCTTGAAATTTTATAGGGTCAAGATTGATACCATATTTAGACACAATGAATCCCAATAGTCGGCCGTCAAGAACATAAAAGACACACTTAAGGAGATTGAGGTGAATTTTATACTTGCGACATCGCAAGAAGATGGTATGCAGATCATGAAGGTGTTATGACTGAAGCTCGGAACAAGCGATGAGATTGTCTAGATACACAAGGATAATATGATCTAGGTCATGAAAATAGTAGGATATGACACACTGAAAATTGGCCCTAGAATTCTTTAAACATTCTTTAAACCAAAAGGCATGACCCTATATGAAAAATTTCCCCACATACTAGTGAAGGTGGTTTTAAGTTGATCATCATAACAAATACATATCTGGTTAAATCCGAAGAATCCATCCATGAAGGAGAAAACCTCATGCCCCACAAATTCATTAATGATTTGGCCTATGAAATTTCTGGGAAAGCTGTCTTTGGGACAAGCTTTGTTTAGATGGCGAAATGTCGTGAAAACATGAATGATGCCTTGTTTCTTTAGGGCGGGAATAGGATTGGACACCCATGTGGTGTATTCAATGAGGTAAATGAAACCATCCTACTTGATATTACTAGTTTTGGATTTGATATCTTTGTGCTTAGAAGGATGGATAGGTCTCTTCTTTTGGCATACAAGAATGGCATTTGGATAGGTGTTGATATGGTGTTCAACAATTACGGGATCAAGTCCAGGCATCTCAGAATAAAACTAGGTGAAAACATCACGAAATGATTTTAATAGCTTAGTGTAAGCTTCAATTTCTTATGGGGTGCATTGTGCCCCCAG
This sequence comes from Pinus albicaulis, assembly GCA_034641835.2. Classification (NCBI taxonomy): domain Eukaryota; kingdom Viridiplantae; phylum Streptophyta; class Pinopsida; order Pinales; family Pinaceae; genus Pinus; species Pinus albicaulis. The sequence goes on from CM076584.1 coordinate 1,033,663,574, forward strand.
GGTGGTATTTTCTTTGATCCCTATTTTATTCGAAATGTTAATTTTGATGGTAGGGGATATCTTAGCCATATATCGTTCTTCAAAAACATATGGTGTAGGAATGGGATTTTTGAATCAATTGACCTCACCATGGATGAAATATTTGGACTCCACAACATATTAATCATGGGTTTGTTGCAAAAGGAAGTATGCACGATGGTGATTATCAAACCAAGGATAGTCAGGGGTGGTCATAACTTCCATGATGTCTTCATCAGAATGAAATATGGGGGTACTAGAGGAAAAAGGACCACATGAGGAGGAACGACCTAAATCATCTTCATGAGAGGCAAGGTTTACATGTGCATCATCAAAAATGGGAGACGGATAACTAGTAGATGGGACCATAGTATTAAAAAACGGTTGGTTTGAACTGGTAACCGATCAAACTGACCAGTTAGATGCCCAACTGACACAAACCGACCTGAAAATTGGGTTCAATGAGGGATTTTGAATGAAATTCTGGTCCGACTGGTGCTAACTGGCCGGTTAAGGATGGAATCAGTCGGTTTATGGATAAATCGGCTTGTTCTACCCTTAACTGGTCGATTAGCTTCCACTGCCACAAAAGGGACCCACACACATTGTTTTGGTCCATTTAGAGTGGTTTTGGAGGGAAAGGAGGGTTGTTTCCCTCCAAAAACACCCTCCCCAATCCTTTATAAGCAAGGGTAACCTCTCATTTTTCTCAGACATCTCATTTGGAGGTTTTGTGAGTTTGATTAAGAGCTTGGAGAGTGTTGAATTTTTGTTTGAGTGGTGGAACAACATAAGGTTTGAGCTAATTAGTAGCCATCATGCCTCCAAAAGTCAAGGATACTGCATGGGCTCATTATGATATGATTGATGGCAAAATGATCTGCAAATATTGCCAAAAATATATTGGATGAAGGGGTATTTGAATTTTCAAGCAACATCTGGCTGGGATAGGAGGCCATGTAAAGTCATGTGGAGTACCAAATGAAGTAATAAAGAATATTGGGAAAAATACCTTTTAAAGTTTGAGACTCAAGTCACTGAACTGATAGAGAAGTTTGTGACTCGAGTAGCTGCAAAGTTTTGGAGTCGAGACTCAACTAGCTGAGTTTGATCATGATGAGAAGTTTTAAGTGACAATTTTGATCACTAATATCATATATGTAGATTCATAGTAGGCCAGTGGCCCCATAGTTTTTAGGCTTTGTTTTTAAACTCTAGAGGCCATTTGGAGCCTCATTTCTCATGTATTTTTTTGATGATATGTATTGCACTCGGTGATATTTTGATATATTCACCTTTACATGGTATATAAATGAGAAAAAATTGCATATTTTGTCTCTATTGGATTGGAATAATGGTTGCAAATATTAAAAATAGTTTTTTTTTTAATTAAAAACTAATTATTTAATGTATTTTTTTAAAGATCGGTTAATTGAGATATGACCAGTCTCAGTTCAACCGATTCCAGTTCGAAACTCAGTTCATTAGGTCCACCGGTCCGGTCACTGATTCCAGTTTTTAATACTATCGATGGGACATCTACCAATTTTGAGACCGAAGTGTTCTCCGAAGAAGGTTCGACAGAGTCACAATAGGAAACTCAAAAAGAGTCCCAATACATTGAACCCATGGATGAAAATAGGTAGAGAATAGGGCGGAACTATCCGTCATCTTGACATCAGGAGGAGGGATCACGATGGGTGGTTGATATACCTCCTATTCTAGCATAACAGTGGGACTGGAACCCATAGGTAGAGGGGAGGTGGAATCACTACAAGCAACATCTAACTCATGAAGGACTTGAAGTGTGTCGCGAAAATATTCGAGATGGGAATAATGATGGGATTAATGGCTATAGTTATCACACAAATCACAACAGTGATTCGTGTGTAAAGATATGTTCTTCTTAGATGACTCAGTTAAGGTGACATGGACCTCAAAAATGTTAGAGTCGGGAAAGGTACCAGAGACCACATTCTTTATATGAAGGAGCTTAGGACAATTATTGGTGGTATGCCCAACAACATCACACAAAGCGCATGGAGGGGTATGCTTTTGTGGCTTAGGAGGAATTGGAGTTGGTTGGGGTGGCTTCTCTTTGGTTCCCTTTTTTGGGGTTCCCCCCCTCGTCAAAAACTTTTTTAGTGGGAGTGGCTTCATGTTTAGTTTGTTGTGGAACTGGAGCAAAGGAAGGGATAGGAACAATGGGTTGAAACATGGTCAAAGTGGTATAATGTTTGAGTTGATTAGGAGGAATGTTTGTGGTAGGATAAATGTACTAGATTAATTGGGATCCCTACGATGATGTTAGGTAGACTCAACGTATCCATAATAGGGGTAGAAAATATTCTAGGTGGGGGAACAAGAAAGGTATTTGACCTGAGGGGTAGTGACCTGGGGGAACTACTCCTGGATGGTTAAGACCTAGTGGAATAGTTTCAAACTGAAAAGGACCAGTAGAGATACCAGTAGAAGGAAATGGACCTTGAGGAATTATACCTGGAGTTTCGGTTGATTTGGGAGCAGAAGGTTTCGAAGGATATGCTTGTTTTGAAGGCATACCAGACTTCTTGTTGGTAACCGGTGATGCTTGAAGCATGCAAACACTGGATATCTAGGCTGTGAAGGGGTAGTTAATGGACCATAATAAGCACCAAGCAAAGTGGAATATTTCTAGACTCTAGGAGAAACATTGGTGAGGGATGGGATAGTCTTATTTCTAGTCATTGATGAGATAGTGGACTGAGGAGAAGTTTGAGACTGAGGATCGTAGTAATTCAACTAATCAATAGTGACGATATTTCCATTGTGAGGAAAGCAGATCTTGTGAAAAACAACAGATGCGACATCGTACATGGCATAGGTGTAACTAAGACCAAGAAGATATTATAATATAATGGGGCAACAATGACTTTGATATCAATTAATATTGTCTTGCCAACAACAATAATTGGAAAATTGTGATACAAGTCGAGGGGCTGCGATGGATGATCGTCCCAAGCACGAAGAGTGATGGTGGATGGGGACAGGTTAGGTGAACTAAGTTGCTTCCAAACACTAGCAGCTATCACACAAGTTTAGGTGCCTTCGTTTATGATACACCATTGAAAATTGGAGTTTCTTATGGATACTTTTATTTGAAAGGAAATGGATGAAGGAAGGGGGGGATGTTCTGATTTTTCAACATCAAATATAATTATACGATTGGCAGAAGGATCCACAACAAACAAAGCAGATAGTAGAGCTTTCCGTTGGGATAAGAACATCTGGAGGAATTACAGTGTTGACATGGCAATTGAAGACTGAACTGAGTAATTTACTATGCTATAGGTATGGGTGGCTTGAGAAGAAGTAGCGTTTCAACATAAATGTCCTAGAAGTTATCCTTAGAAATCAAAATGTCCTAGCAAATGGTTTAGCCTTTTCAGCAAGTACATGTCAATTGCCTCACCCAAACAAGCAATACAAAATAGAGGTTAAACATCATCTTTACGTGCCAAATAACATGAGATATTGTCAATTTTTTGGCAGTGACAAAAAAATTGAAAGTTTCTTACAATCTAAGGAGGAATTCAAAGATAGTAATATAGACCTAGATCTTTGAAGAAGACAGTCGTTCTAATGTACAAATTAGTGTAGAAAAACAATTTGTTGTTTTTGATGTAAATATTTCAGCAAATAAAACTGTACACAAAACAAAAATTCATAAAGACCTAGAAAAAGAGGAATTCAAAGTATTGCAACTCAAGGATAATATTCTGCCTAGAGGGCTATTCCCTTTAGAAGAATTGTTTGACTTTAATGATGTGGCTAAGAAACAAAAAATGGAACCAACAGGTACAAACATTGAATATTGTAACATAGGCACTGAACAAAATCCCAAAATCATAAAATTGTCAAAATCACTGCCTATCATTACAAAAAGAAGATATACATCTTTATTCAAATAATTCATAGATGTATTTTCTTGGAGCTATGAGGAATTAAAATCTTATGATACTAGCATCATAAAACACAAGATTCCAATCAAGGAGGATCAAAAAAATTTCAAACAAAAGCTGTGCAGGATAAATCCTATTTTAATGCCTTTGGTTGAGAAGGAAATCAAGAAAATGCATGAGTCCAAAATCATAGTTCCACTCAGATATTGTAAATGGGTATCCAACATTGTGCCTAATAAAGAAAATAGGTGAAATCAGACTTTGCATTGATTTTAGGAATCGGAACAAAGTATCTCTTAAGGAAAACTACCCTTTACCAAAAATGGACCACATATTGCAGAGAGTGGTAGGTTCCAATAGGATCTCTTTGTTAGATGGTTTTTCAAGTTATAATTAAGTTTTAGTACATCCTAATGATCAAGACAAAACAACTTTTACTACTCCTTGAGGGACTTTCATGTATGTGAAAATGCCTTTCGGATTAATGAATGATGGAGCTACTTCTCAAAGGACCATGGACATTGCTTTTGCAGACGAAATTGACCATTTCATTGTGATATACCTTGATGATATTAATGTATATTCAAAAACTGATGAAGAGAACTTAGCACATTTGAGAAGAGTTTTTGAAAAATGCAGAAAGTTTGGAATTTCCCTAAATCCCAAGAAAAAATTATTTGGACTAGAAGAACGAAAAATTCTAGGTCACATTATTTCTCAAGATGGAATTAGAATTGACCCTAGTAGAATAGAAGGAATACTCAAAATCAATCATCCTAGAAATCTCAAAGAACTTCAATATTTCATTGGTAAAATCAACTTTTTGAGGAGATTTTTACCCAATCATCACAAAACTTTTGAGAAATATAACCAATATGCTTAAAAAAGATTCATAAATTAAATGGAACATTGAAGCTAAATAATCTTTTGATCTAGTCAAGAAAGCATTGACAAAAGCTCCAGTCCTAATTAGCCCCAATTTTACTAAAGAATTTATAGTTTTTTCTTTTGCATCTAAACATACTATTGTTGTTATTTCATTTCAAAAAAACAGTGAAGGACATGAACAACCAATAACATTTTTTAGCAAAGCATTAAGAGATGCATCATTGAAATACAATTTCATGGAAAAACAATCTTTTTCTTTGGTTAAAGCATTAAAGGATTTTAGAGTTTACATTATACATTCACATATTATTGCTTATTTGCGCAATGCAGTGGTCAAAGACATCTTAACACAGAATGGCCCTGATGGAAAAAGAGTCAAATGGATTCTTGTTATCTTGGAATATGATGTAGAAATCAAACCTACCAAATTGATTAAAGGCCAAGGATTAGCCAAATTGATGGTTGAATCAAATTTTCATGCACTAGACATTAACATGGTCCATTCATTGGATAATCAAGAGGAACTAGTGACTCCACTGATTGATGAAGCATTCCTAAATTCTCCCTGGTATGCAGATATATTGTATGTTATGTTTAATTTGAATGCTCCTCCTAGTTTGTCCAAAACTAAAGCAAGATTTATAAAATTGAAAACTGTTAAATTCTGCATTGTGGAAAATGTTTTGTATTAGAAAGATATTGGAGGTATTTTACTTAAATGTTTTTTAAAAGATGATGCAGATAAAGTTATGCAGGAATTCCATGGAGGTGACTGTGGTGGCCATATTTATTGGAAAACCACTGCTAACAAGATCATGAGTTTTGGTTTCTACTGGCCTACCCTTTTTCCTGACATCCACAAGATGGTCACTGCCTATCACAAATGCCAAATTTTTGAAGGAAAGAGAAAACTACTTCCCTTTCCCTTAAAACATATTTCTGTTGACAGCCCTTTCCAACAATGGGGATTAGACTTCATTGGAGAAATTCATCCCCCATCCTCTGCCCAACATAAATGGATTCTCACTTCCATAGAATACTTTACCAAATGGATAAAATCCACTCCTTCTAAAAATTCCATGGACTCTATCATCATAAAATTCCTTGAAACCAATATCCTTTCTAGATTTGGTTGTCCTAGAAAAATCATCACAGAAAATGGTGCAAACTTCAAGTCCAAGAAAATGTTTGATTTTTGTCATAGGTATCATATAAATTTGGGACATTGAACAACCTATTACCCTTAGGGTAATGGATTGGTTGAATATTCAAACAAAATTTTGGTGAATATCATCAAAAATATATTGGAAGATAACAAGAAATCATGGCATAACAAGTTGATCAATGCTCTTTGGGCTGATAGACTTACTACCAAAAAATCAATTGGCATGTCTCCATACCAATTGGTTTATGGAATGGATGTAGTTTTTCTCTCTTCCTTAGGAGTTCCAGTCATGAAGATTATTCAGGAAATTCAAGATGAACCAAATTATATACATAGAAGGATTAATGAAACCATTCAATTGCAGTAGTGCAGAGAGGAATTTTATAACAGAACTCAAGTGATTCAAGAGAATATCAAGAATATTTTTGATAAAAGAAAAAAGGCTAATGATTTTGATTTAGGAGACAAAGTTTTGAAATAGAATTCCAGAAGAGAAGACAAAGGCAAACATGGAAATTTTGATAATATTTAGAAAGGGCCATACATCATTGATGCTTTCAGAGGAAACAATGCATATTTTCATAAAGAGTTGGATGGATCAGACATACCTGTAGGTCTTGTCAATGGAAGGATGCTAAAACACTATTTCTCTTGAAAATTTAGGTTGGTATTTCATCATTTTAAATACCACAGTTTTACAGTTTATGATTTGAATAATTCATTAACCAAGGTTGAAGCCCATGGAGAAGTCCCTAAGCCTGGTTTGATGAGTTTTCATAAAATAGAAAAAATAAATCAAATGAAGGTTTTGCAGAAAAATGGAGCATTCAAGGCTATTGGTCTTAGGTTCTTGACAATTCATTTGTAGAAGTGTCATCCCCAACTGGAGCCACTATTAGTATCATATAAATCATAGGATCTCAAGGTGATTGAATATTTCATGAGTTTGCAATTTCATATTGAAAATGATTTTCAATATTCAAGTGATTTCCAAAAAAAATAAAAAAAATAAAAGAAAAGAGGGTATAAAGAAAAAGGGAAAAAGAGAAAAATAAAAAGAAAGAAAAACCCCAAAATAAATAATATTGAAAGTGTTGAAAATCAAAATGCCACTACTGATTAGATAGGTTTGTTCAATCATACAATTTAAGCATGATTGTACAATTTTAAATTTTTGTTGATAGGTTAGAAAATAAGGATTTTCAAAATTGTTTATTCTTTGCATATTAGTATATAGGTAGAAATGAAATTGACTCAAAAGCTTAATCTGAGTCAATGGAATAAATAAGGATAGATGTTACGTTAGGGTTTCAAAGAAAAGACGAATTGGTTCTACAAGTCCAAATGCACCCTGCAAAAGAATAAAAAATGTTATATTAGTGACATGGGTATGTAGGAAAGAAGAGAAGAAAGAATGGAGGAAACATGAAATTTACTCCAAAGCTTATCCTAAGAGTTCATGTGTTCTTGATCAAAAGGAGATAAATCAAAGGACAAATCTATATTTGTTCTAAAGTTTCAGAAATTAAGGTTTATTTGAAGACATTATGGCATACCTCATGTCATAATTTATATCCTAACTCTCGAAAACATATATTCTCCCATATCCTAAAGTCCCGACATTGTATTTATGCCCCCCCATTCTTCATTAAACAATACCCAACCCCACCATCCAATCTCACATCCCATCTGTGCTAAACACCCCCCGTATTCCCATCATCTCTGCTAATCATCTTCTCATCGACGGCCCAGGATATTTTTCAGCCCCCCCTCAGCCTCCAAACATTAACATTGGGGGGGGAGAGGAGCGCGATGGGAAAGGTGCATAGGCAAGGTTTTTAGTGGGAGCCAGGTGGCAAGCACCGATTGGGAGAGGTAGCTGGGTAGTGGGAGGTAGGCCCTAACGGGGTTGGATGTCAAGTTAAAGGAGAGTCGTTGGATTTCATAGATCGACAACAAGGATTGATTGTAGGGGTGAACATATATAAATAATAAGGGAGGATGAAGGGTAGGAGGGGAGGCATGTTGGTCGTTGGATAGTCGGGATGGACTGCTGAGATCCGTCGAGGAAGACACAGGCGCAGGGAAAATAAAGTTTGAGGAAAGGGGCTAGAGAAAAGGGGTGGGAAGTGGTTTTATGGGGGAAGGAAGACCAGGAGCGAAGGAGAAAAGGGCTAGCAGGAGGGATGAGGGAGGAGTGCCGACAACCGTCGATCTTGGTAGATCGATGGTGGGGATCCAATCAGAGGCTAAGCATCGGCGGGGGAGAACAAAAGAGAAATGAATAAAAAGGTGAATCGTCGATGCGATGGGGGCTAAAGCTTGGTGCTAGGGTGGTCCCGTGGAGAGATAAGGTGACCGAGAGCGAAGAGAAAAGGGCTAATCGCATCGAGAGAACACAACGGGGGGGAAAAGGGAACGTTGCAATGAAAATGTAAAAGCGCCGATGCAATGGGGCTTTAGGTCATGGTCATGGCTATTGGTTATATGTGGAAGGGGCAGAGGGTTTTCAAACAAAAAGGCGCTTAAGGCCTTATGTCAAAAGTAGGCAGACACAAGGCTAAAAAGGGAGTTTTTGAGCGTTTTGAAGGTTTTAGTAAGTTAGAAAGGGATTTTAAAACCAAAACAAAGTGATTTTAATGGTTTAAAGAGTGTTTTCAAACCACATAAATGAGTTATGATGGTTTGGAGGGGTTTTTCTAGGAAAATCAAGAATTAGTGAAGGGAAATGGGCTATTTTCAAAGGGAAATGGACTAATAAAAACATGGATAAATAGCCTGAAAATGAGCTTCTTTTTGAAACAGCAGGATAACCTTTTAGGAGACATAGATGAATATTTTGGTGAACTGATAGACTTAGAATGATGAAGGCAGTGAGATTTCTAGAACTCATAATGCTTCTTTCAAATATTATTTCTAGAAATCTAAGATTGGCAATTTAGTCATCTTTGGATAGGATCAAAATTATGGATATCTAACAGTGGCTCCACTTGGGGAGGACAACAGTATTTTTAGGTGTCCAGAATCTCAGCTTGTCAATCTCTGGCTTTCAGCAGATCAGTGCCTTATCCATTAGGCAACAATCCTTTTCTTTCTTAAACTTGATGATATTTCAGCAATCTGCAGCATATGACATTCTTCAAAGCAGCATCACTACCTACCCAATCTTACTTGTCCTGGAATTTTTTCTTCTCTTGAGTGCACTTGGACTGGAAAAATATTTTACATCAACATTTTTATTCTTTTATTGAAAGCAGGAAACTAATCTAATATCTACCCTTATTTCTTCCATAAGTTCAGATTAAACAATTGAACTCATAAATTCTCTACCTAAGCTACTATATTGCCAACATTAAACTGTCTGACAGATCTGCATTCTCTATATTCTAAAACAGAAATTTAAACACAGACAAACCAGGATTAAACAGTCTGATTTGTTGTAGTGTCTATGGCTATATGTACAAGCTGCACATAGACTTTATTTGCAAAAAATTGAAACAAAATTGTGAAGGCTTAAGATCTGAAAATTATGAACATCCTTACTTCTTCTTATAACTTAGATTTTGATATGTTTTGAGTCATCTCTCTTTTATTTTCTTGGTTCAGATTTTGAGTTTGTGGGAACCATTTCTTTTCTATCCTAATCTATTCTACTGATAAGCCAAGATTAAAAAGTTTGACAAATCTTCTTCACTAACCTATCAGCAGTAAATTGAAATTTATTTAGTCATGATTAGGCTGTATGACTAAATAACAGTGTTCCTTTAAAGCAGTGGCATTTAAGCTTGCACACTTTTAGAATTTCTCTTTTTGGGTATGGGGTTGTACCTTTCTTCTTTTCATCTGCCTCTTTTTCTTTTTCTAATCTTTTTGTATTTTTTCAATTTTTCTTTCAAATCAAAGACAAAAAACTAACTAAATGCTCACAGGCTGAGCTTATTTTCTTTCCTATCTAACCTAATCTAACTTATGCAATATATACATTCATTTGGTAAACTCCCTTTTCCAATATAACCAGTCAAGTAGGTGATTCCATGAGGGATTTTGTTTCAGCTCTTTGAGTGTGGTGAAACAATCAAAAGGCCATTTCCACTTTTCTTGTGTTTGAACAGTAGTGCCTAACATGTACTTTAAAACTTGCATCAAACTGTTGTTCTTTAAACCTTGCATCACACTGCTCTTGGCATATTTTTCTCCTCCTTCACATTTCTCTAATAAACCAACAAAGGGATCTTGAAATAATGCCTGAATGTGAGGATCTAGAAAATGAGCTTGATCCAAGATTGCTTCTTCCTCTACTTGGCTGAACTTAAGACTCTTTTGGGAAATAAACCCATTCTCTTCCTCATGATCATCTGCACTGTCAAACTCATCATATATTGCCATGTTGTTGTCTAGTAAACTTGATTGAAAAGATCTATAGCTGTTCTCTTTCTCTTGTGAAGGCTAGACATAGAGCTGAATGTGTTCTTTGTTTTTAAAATCCAAACCCAAAGATTGTTGACTTCTGATTGCATTAAGGTTTTCTTCGATGGACTAAAAGGAAGCACAACAAAGAGGTAAATTTTCCTCCCTTTATCCCAAAATTTCTGCACTTTCTTCTTCATTGTCATGGCTGAGTGGTGTTTTCTTATCACTATACTTGAGTTGTGGAGAATGGTTGCCTTTGTCCCACAAACTAATCACTGACTGTTCTGTAATGTTGGCTTGAGTTTGGAGAACATAATCATCATCATATTGATCATATTTGGGCAATTTATTCATAGGAGGAATGTCATCTATTATGCACACTTGATCAGCAGATTGTTCCACCATATGAAAAAGAGAGTGTTCATGGCCAATAGCTTCTCCTTTAGCAATCAGAAATGACTCAAAGCACAAGGGTAGGGACTCAAGAGGTGTTGGCTCATCTTTTATTTATGGTTTTGTAATCCAAACATCCATACCAAGATGATTTGAGGGGAGAACTTCTAGTTTTGAAAAAGGGTCTGTATTATCCATTTCCTCCCTTACTAATTCTTTAGAGCATTCTACCTTGTTTCTATTTTCAATTTTCTTGTAATATTCTCTAAATAGTGAAGCAAAAGATGTAGGAAGACATCTAGTACTTTCTTGACAACTTTCCACATATTCTTATTTGCAACTTTGGTCAACCAGTATGTTTTGATAGCTACCTTTGCATTGAAATGACTGATTTGGTTCCTCCCAAGAAAATGGTACCAGCTATTTTGAATAATCAGCACCAATCTCAACCTTCTACTCTTCCTCTTTCCTACCAAGTATATGCATCATTTTTTTGATTGTATCTATCAACATCTCTAGCTTTAACTCTGAAGAAGTTGTTTTCTCTTGAGGTGCTTTGTCCTTCCCTATTTCTTCTAACCTTTCCTCTCTTTCCAGTATGTTGAATTCCACAATAATTGCCACATTCTGTATTTCTTCCAGGTTTGAAGGGTCTTTTTCTCTTATCTAGAATTCCATCTCTGGGTCAAAAGTACTTGGGTAGTGTAAGAGAGACCACCCTAAAGGTGGCTTTATCTTAGCAGGTATTGCATTATATACCTTATTGAACTTGGCTGAAAAATCTTGTAATGCCTCCCCTGGTTGTCTTTTAAAATTCTTGTATTCCTCTATGATGAGAACTTCATTTCCCTTGATCGCCCACCTATCTAAGAAGACTTGAGTGAATTGATAAAAATTGATAATGCTTGCAGCTGGAAGGTCCTTAAACCAACTCCTAACTTTTCCTTGTAATGATAAGGCAAACATTCTAATATGCACATCATCTTCTTCTATTTCATAAAGGTCAGGTAAATTCTCAAGATTTTGAATGTGTTCTTCAGCGGTGACTTTTGAGCTTTCTCCATCAAATCTAGGTAGTTTATTTGCAAGATTTTCAAGAGGGATTGGAATATAGGAGGCAAAATCAGAGGCTTGTATATTTCTAGGACCTTCATGGGTATATTTAGTGTAAAAAGAGATTTCTGGTTGTTTGAGTTTTCAGCAATAGGAGGAAAGGTAGCATGAGGCTTATGTTTCACTAGGTCTTCCACAGGTGGATCTGGGGTAAGCATAGGTGTATAATATTGATCATGGTCTAAAATTTGAGGTTTAGCTTTTAGAGGCTTTAGATTCTTCCAATGATAAATGTAGATCTCATCATTGTATTCTTGATCAGGCTTAAAGTAGGATAGAACATAGTTATAGATAAAAACAATAATCTTTTGAATCAATTTAGGCATGAATGCTCTTTCTTTCTAGGATAACTGGTCATGTTTCAGGCTCTTCCTCCAGTGGAGTCTTTAGGTCTATTGAGAGTTGTGGAGTCGCCAGGTGGAAATTTTAGTTGTTTTGAAGGTAAAATATGTTATGGTCCACCACCAATGTTTATTATGAAGGCCAATCTAGAATGTTTTTTTTTTTTTTTTTTGGGGGGGGGGAGGTTTTCTAAGTTTCTATGGTTATTGAAGGACTAATGAGTCTATAAAGGCTTGCTAAGAAACTATGAACTCAGAATTCCCACCGTGATCGCCAGAATGTTGGTGGCGATGAGGTGACAGATTCAATAGATGTCCTTTGATTTACTAAGGGTCTAAAGAGTTTTATGAGGTATTTCTATGACTGAGTACTCAAAATACCCACCATGATCGCCAAAATGTTGGTGTCCTGTGATTTATCAGATTGGCATACTAAATGACAAGGCAACATATAAACTAATATTTAGAGCTCTAGGATCTAGCCCTCCTAGTCTCAGAGAGGGATCTCTCAATTGTTTTCAAAGATATGACATATTTTCTTGTAAAAGGTTGTTTTTAGGATAGTTATTAAGCATGAGTTTGTTTGATTATTTTTGGTTGGTTGGACATGAATAATCTAGGAAACATAGATAGAAAGGGGAAAATTCAGAGACATTGGGAAATGGAGTCAAGAAGAAGCTATAAAAAGCTCAATCAATGGATATGGGATATCAAAGGGGAAATCTAACTTGGCCAGTGGATCTTGGGTTTGGTGGATAAAATGAAATGGACATTAAGGATTTAGAAGGAGAAGCAAAACTAAGGGCAGTTAAGAATCCTTAATTGTATATACTTCTCAACAAATGGGCTTAAAACATTATCAAAACATGAAGAGGCATTCCATAGAAAGGGATGACCATAAATTCTAGAAACCACACTTTCAGCAAATAATAATTCCAAGACAAACTATTTCAAACAAAATCTAGGAGTTGAGGAACACCCTATTTCATCCAAATATTTCACTTTCAAAGATAAGAAAACATTTAAGAATCACAAATAGCTGCATCATAGAAGAGGGAACGCCTAAACATCTAAGGCTGCAATTATAAAGACCTTCAAAACAATCATTTCAGCAAGAACAAAGGGTATGATAAAAAAAAACCTCTTTGGAAAACTGTAAACAATGGTAATTTAAAGGGAGACTTCAGAAACAGTTTTCAAGAGGCAACAAGTAAGCAAGGAAAAACCATAAATCATCCTTGGGACCAACTGTATGAACTATTTCAGAAATTAACAAGCATAAGGGTTTAAAGCAGTCAAACTACTCAAAAACCTTCAGTAGATGAAAACATAAAGATAGTGAAGAGAAAACAGGTCTAAGGTGCTTCTAGGAGACATTTCTTAGCCTAAAATTTTCACTCTACTGCAAGCAATAAAATGATGAAAAAGAATGGAAAACAGGAAATAACAATAAAAAATCAGAATACTTCACCAACAGCCATGCTCAGGGATCCAGTGATAGAGCCTTTTCATTAAAAAAACAGGTTAGAACATCATCAATCTTCCAAAAACTTCAATTTCTTCTTAAGCTTCAGCCAAACTATGTACAAGTGCAAAGAGTTCGAATGCCAGCAACCAACAATGAGTTACAGTGCAATATTTATACTGCAAATGAGGAGGTGGAACTATCTAGGGTTCAAAATTTTATTAATGAAATAGTAAATGCACTCCTATCCTTAAAAACCATGCCAGGCATAAGGTAGGAATGTTTCTCAACTACTTCTCTATGTAATAAATCCATCTTTACTTCCTGAGGATAAAATAGCTGAAAAGATTGACTTTGAGGCCCTTTTCTGTCTTTATATTAACTGCTCTGACAGTTTATAATATCTTCTTTAGTGTAATAAATTTTTATTTGTCTTTTGAGGTATAAAGTAATTGAAAGGTGTCACTTTTGATTTGTCAAGTGAATAAATGCTCCTTTGATGTATTCGAGGCTATCTTTAAGCCTAAGTTTCCCTGATTTAATTATAAAACTTCTCTTTAGGCCTAGTTTCCTTTATTTCATCATTAAACTGTGTTTTAAGGCCCTTTAGCCTTGATCTGCTTTTTAATTAATCTTCTCTATTGTCTTTTGTTGTGTTTTTCTTCCTTAATCTACCAATTAAACGTTTAACCCTCTGTCTACCTTTATCATCATATTTATGTCTTTGAAACCTTTCGGATTATTTTGAACTTTCGTTCATCTATCCTTTAACTGAATTTTTATTCTTTAATCATCATTTAAGCCTTTAATATATGTTTCTTTGGCCTTTAACCTCACCTTTATCCCCTTTTATTTAAGCTTTAAACTCAGTCTTTTCCTTTCTTCTTACTTCACCGATTCTTCTTTGTTTTGTTGTGTGCAGGTGGATTTTTAGTGCGTTGAAGTGTTTGATGGTATAAACAGTGCTCATAAAGCACCGATCAAACATGAAATGAAACCTGGCAATCCCTTTCTTCGTTATTTGGCCTCTTTCTGGACCGTGGAGGTCATCACCTTCTGGCCCTGTCCTTTTATGGACTGTAGGAGGGCTTTCATCCCTAAAACCACCATAGAACATGTAACAAACCACAAAAAATGTTATAAAACCCTGTGTGCATTGGAAAAACTACTTACAGAGGTCAGGCAGAGGCGGAAGGAGTAGTGAGGCAAACGGAATGCATGTAGGGGGAGGTTTTATGAAAAAAATACGAGAAAACAAGGTTTAAAATTGTATTTGGTGTGGGCGGTTAGCGGTTTTTCCCAAGTCGAACGCAATTCCATACACTTTGTGACATGCATCCCCTGCAAAAACAGTGGTTTCGCATGATTTTGGGTGGTTAAACCGTGGACGACAGATTTACGTGAAAATGTGATTCTGACCGTTGCATGAGGCGGGGCAGATCCAACGGTGGGGAGAGCAGCGCGATGGGAAAGGTGCGTAGGCGAGGTTTTCAGTGGGAGCCAGGTGGCAAGCACCGATTGGGAGAGGTAGCTGGGTAGTGGGAGGTAGGCCCCGACGGGGTTGGATGTCGATTTAAAGGAGAGTCGTTGGATTTCATAAATCGACGGCGGGGATTGATTGTAGGGGTGAACATATATAAATAAGTCGGGAGGATGAAGGGTAGGAGGGGAGGCATGGTGGTCGTTGGATGGTCGGGATGGACTGCTGAGATCCATCGAGGAAGACACAGGCACAGGGAAAAGAAATTTTGAGGAAAGGGGCTAGAGAAAAGGGGCAGGCAATGGTTCTATGGGGGAAGGAAGACCGGGAGCGAAGGATAAAAGCGTTAGGAGGAGGGATGAGGGAGGAGTGCCGACAACCATTGATCTTGGTAGATCGATGGTGGGGATCCAATCGGAGGCTAAGAATCGGCGGGGGAGAAAAAAAGTGAAATGAATAAAAAGGTGAATCACCGATGTGATGGGGGCTAAAGCTTGGTGCTGGGGCACGGTCCCGTGGAGAGATAAGGTGACCGGGAGTGAAGAGAAAAGGGCTAATCGCATCGGGAGAACGTAACGGGGGGAAAAAGGGAATGTTGTAATGAAAATTTAAAAGAGACGATGTGATGGAGCTTTAGCTCATGGTCATGGCTCTTGGTTATATGCGGAAGGGGCAGAGAGTTTTCAAACAAAAAGGCGCTTAAGGCCTTATGTCAAAAGTAGGTGGATATAAGGCTAAAAAGGGAGTTTTTGAGCCTTTTGAAGGTTTCGGTAAGTTAGAAAGGGATGTTTAAACCAAAACAAAGTGAGTTTAATGGTTTAAAGAGGGTTTTCGAACCACATAAAGGAGTTATGATGGTTTATAGGGGTTTTTCCAGGGAAAATGGAGAATTAGTGAAGGGAAAATGGGTTATTTTCAGAGGGAAATGGACTAATAAAAACAGGGATAAATAGCCTAAAAATGAGCTTCTTTTTGAAACAACAGGATAACCTTTTAGGAGACATAGATGAAGATTTTGGTGAACTGACAGACTTAAAATGATGAAGCCAGTGATATTTCTAGAACTCATAATGCTTCTTTGAAATATTATTTCTAGAAATCTAGGATTGGCAATTTAGTCATCTTTGGATAGGATCAAAATTATGGATGACTAATAGTGGCTCCACTTGGGGAGGACAACTGTCTTTTTAGGTGTCTAGAATCTCAGCTTGTCAATCTCTGGCTTTCAGCAGACAAGTGCCTTATCCATTAGGCAACAATCCTTTTCTTTCTTGGACTTGATGATATTTTAGCAATCTGCAACATATGACATTCTTCAAAGAAGCATCACTACCTACCCAATCTTACTTGTCCTGAAATTTTTTCTTCTCTTGAGTGCACTTGGACTGGAAAAATATTTTACATCAACATTTTTATTCTTTTATTGAAAGCAGGAAACTAATCTAATATCTACTCGTATTTCTTCCATGAGTTCAGATTAAATAGTTAAACTCATAAATTCTCTACCTAAGCTACTATCTTGCCAGGATTAAACTGTCTGACAGATTTGCATTCTCTATATTCTAAAATAGAAATTTAAACACAGACAAACCAGGATTAAACAATCTGATTTGTTGTAGTGTCTATGGTTGTATGTACAAGCTACACATATACTTTAGTTGCAGAAAATTGAAACAAAATTGTGAAGGCTTAAGATCTGAAAATTATGAACATCCTTTCTTCTTCTTATGACTCAGATTTTGATCTGTTTTGAGTCATCTCTCTTTTCTTTTCTTGGTTCAGATTTTGAGTTTGTTGGAACCATTTATTTTCTATCCTAATCTATTCTACTGATAAGCCAAGATTAAAAAGTTTGACAAATCTTCTTCACTAACCTATTAGCAGTAAATTGAAATTTATTTAGTCATGATTAGGCTTTATGACTAAATAACAGTGTTCCTTTAAAGCAGTGGCATTTAAGCTTGCACACTTTCAGAATTTCTCTTTTTGGGTATGGGGCTATAATTTTCTTCTTTTCATCTGCCCTCTTTTTCTTTTTCTAATCTTTTTGTATTTTTTCAAATTTTCTTTCAAAGCAAAGACAAAAAACTAACTAAATGCTCACAGGCTAAGCTTATTTTCTTTCCTATCTAACCTAATCTAACTTATGCAATATATAAATTCATTTGGTAAACTTCCTTTTCCAATATAACCAGTCAAGCAGGTGATTCCATGAGTGATTTTGTTTCAGCTCTTTGAGTGTGGTGAAACAATCAAAAGGCCATTTCCACTTTTCTTGTGTTTGAACAGTAGTGCCTAACATGTAATTTAAACCTTGCATCAAATTGTTGTTCTTTAAACCTTGCATCAAACCGCTCTTGGCATATTTTTCTCCTCCTTCACATTTCTATAATAAACCAACAAAGGGATCTTGAAATAATACCTGAATGTGAGGATCTAGAAAATGAGCTTGATCCAAGATTGCTTCTTCCTCTACTTGGCTAAACTTAAGACTCTTTTGGGAAAGAAACCCATTCTCTTCCTCATGATCATCTGCACTATCAAACTCAACATATATTGCCATGTTGTTGTCTACAAAACCTGATTGAAAAGATCTATAGTTGTTCTCTTTCTCTTGTGAAGGCTAGACATAGGCTGAATGTGTTATTTGTTTTTAAAATCCACACCCAAAGATTGTTGACATTTTATTGCATTAAGGTTGTCTTCGATGGACTGAAAGGAAGCGCAACAAATAGGTAAAGTTTCTTCCCTTTCTCCCAAAATTTCTGCACTTTCTTCTTCACTGTCATGGATGAGTGGTATTGCTAATCACTATACTTGAGTTGTGGAGAATGACTGTCTTTGTCCCACAAACTAATTACTGGCTATTTTGTAATTTTGGCTTGAGTTTGGAGAACATAATCATCATCATATTGATCATATTTGGGCAGTTTATTCATAGGAGGAATTTCATCTATTATGCACACTTGATCAGCAAATTGTTCCACCATATGAAAAAGAGAGTGTTCATGGCTAATAGCTTCTTCTTTAGCAATCTGAAATGACTCAAAGCACAAGGGTAGGGACTCAAGAGGTGTTGGCTCATATTTTATTTCTGGTTTTGTAATCCAAATAGCCATACCAAGATGATTTGAGGGGAGAACTTCTAGTTTTGAAAAAGGGTCTGTATTATCCATTTCCTCCCTTACTGATTCTTTGGAGCATTCTGCCTTTTTTCTATTTTCAATTTACTTGTAATACTCTCTAAATAGTGAAGCACAAGATGTAGGAAGACATATAGTACTTACTTGACAACTTTCCACATCTTCTTCTTTGCAACTTTGGTCAGCCAGTATGTTTTGATAGCTACCTTTGCATTGAAATGACTAATTTGGTTCCTCCCAAGAAAATGGTACCAGCTGCTTTGAATAATCAGCACCAATCTCAACCTTGTACTCTTCCTCTTTCCTACCAAGTATATGCATCATTTTTTTTATTCTATTTGTCAACATCTCTAGCTTTAACTCTGAAGAAGTTGTTTTCTCTTGAGGTGCTTTGTCCTTCCCTATTTCTTCTAACCTTTCCTCTCTTTCAAGTATGTTGAATTCCAAAGTAATTGCCACATTCTTCATTTCTTCTAGGTTTGAAGGGTCTTTTTATCTTATCTAGAATTCCATCTCTGGGTCAAAAATACTTGGGTAGTGTAAGAGAGCCCACCCTAAAGGTGGCTTTATCTTAGCAAGTATTGCATTATATACCTTATTGAACTTGGCTAAAAAATCTTGTAATGTCTCCCCTGGTTGTCTTTTTATATTCTTGTATTCCTCTATGATGAGAACTTCATTTCCCTTGATCACCCACCTATCTAAGAAGACTTGAGTGAATTGATAAAAATTGATAATGCTTGCAGCTGGAATGTCCTTAAACACACTCCTAACTTTTCCTTGTAATGATAAGGAAAAAATTCTAATACACACATCATCTTCTTCTATTTCATAAAGGTCAAGTAAATTATCAAGATTTTTAATGTGTTCTTCAACGGTGACTTTGAGCTTTCTCCATCAAATTTGGGTAGTTTATTTGCAAGATTTTCAGGAAGGGCTTGGAAGATAGGAGGAAAAATAAGAGGCTTGTATATTTCTAGGACCTTCGTGGGTATAGGTAGTGTAAAAAGAGATTTCTAGTTGTTTGAGGTTTTAGCAAGAGGAGGAAAGGTAGCATGAGGCTTATGTTTGACTAGGTCTTCCACAGGTGGATCTGTGGTAAGCACAGGTGTATAAGATTGATCATGGTCTAAAATTTGAGGCTTAGCTTTCAGAGGCTTGAGATTCTTCCAATGATAAATGTAGATCTCATCAGTGTATTCTTGATTAGGCTTAAAGTAGGATAGAACATAGTTATAGATAAAAAAAAAATCTTTTGAATCCAATTCAGGCCCGAATTCTCTTTCTTTCTAGGATAACTGGTCGTGTTTCAGGTTCTTCCTCCAGTGGATTCTTTAGGTCTATTGAGAGTTGTGGAGTTTCTAGGTGGAAATTTAAGCTCTTTTAAAGGTAAAATATGCTATGGTCCACCACCAATGTTTATTATGAAGGCCAATTTGGAATGCTTTTTTTTTGTGGGGGGGGGGGGGGCGGGGGTTTCTGAGTTTGTATGGTTATTGAAGAACTAATTAGTCTATAAAGGCTTGCTAAGAAACTATGAACTCATAAGTCCCACAGTGATCACCAGAATGTTGGTGGCAATGAGGTGGCAGATTCACTAGATGTCCTTTGATTTACAGAGGGTCTAAATAATTTTATGAGGTATTTCTATGACTGAGTACTCAGAAGTCCCACCTTGATCGCCAAAATTTTGGTGTCCTATGATTTAGCAGATTGGCATACTCAATGACAAGGAAACATATAAACCAAGCTTTAGAGCTCTAGGATCTAGCCCTCCTAGTCTCAGAGAGGGATCTCTCAATTTTTTGCAAATATATGACTTATTTGCTTGTAAAAGGTTGTTTTTAGGCTAGTTATTAAGCATGAGTTTGTTTGATTGTTTTTGGTTGGTTGGACATGAATAATCTAGGAAACATAGATAGAAAGTGGAATAGTTGGATCCATTGGGCAATGGAGTCAAGAAGAATCTATAACAAGCTCAATCAATGGATATGGGATATCAAAGGGCAAATCTAACTTGGCCAGTGGATCTTGGGTTTGGTGGACAAAATGAAATGGACATTAAGGATTTAGAAGGAGAAGCAGAAATAATGGTAGTTAAGAATCCTTAATTATATATACTTCTCAACAAAGGGACTTAAAACATTATCAGAACATGAAGAGGCGTTCCATAGACAGGGCTAACCATAAATTCTAGAAACCACACTTTCAACAAATAATAATTCCAAGATAAACTAATTCAAACAAAATCTTGGAGTCGGGGAATGCCCTATTTCATCCAAAGATTTCACTTTCAAAGATAAGAAAACATTTAAGATTCACAAATAACTGCATCATAGAAGAGGGAACGCCTAAACATCTAAGGCTACAATTATAAAGACCTTCAAAACAATCATTTCAGCAAGAAAAAAGGGTATGATCGAAACAAACCTCTTTGGCAGATTGTAAAAAATGGTACTTTAAAGGGAGACTTCAGAAACAGTTTTCAAGAGGCAACAAGTAAGCAGGGAAAAACCATAAATCATCCTTGGGACCAATTGTATGAACTATCTCAAAAATAAACTAGCATAAGGGTTTAAAGCAATCAAACTACTTAGAAACCTTTAGTAGATGAAAACATAAAGACAGTGAAGAGCAAACAGGTCTAAGGTGCTTCTAGGAGACATTTCTTAGCCTAAAATTTTCACTCTACTGCAAGCAAGAAAATGATGAAACAGAATGGAAAATAAGAAATAACAATAACAGATCAGAATACTTCACCAACAGCCATGCTTAGGGATCTAATGATAGAGCCTTCTCATTAACAAAACTTGTTAGAACATCATCAATCTTCCAAAAACTTCAATTTCTTCTTAAGCTTCAGCCAAACTATGTACAAGTGCAAAGAGTTTGAATGCCAGCAACCAACAATGAGTTCCAGTACAATATTTATACTGCAAATGAGGAGGTGGAACTATCTAGGGTTCAAAATGTTATTAATGACATATTAAATGCACTCTTATCCTTAAAAACCATGCAAGGCATAAGGTAGGAATGTTTCTCAACTACTTCTCTGTGTAATAAATCTGTCTTTACTTCCTAAGGATAAAATAGTTGAAAAGATTGACTTTGAGGCCCTTTTCTGTCTTTATATTAACTTCTCTGAAAATTTATAATATCTTCTTTAGTGTGATAACTGTTTATTTGTCTTTTGAGGTATAAAGTAAGTGAAAGGGGTCACTTTTGATTTATCAAGTGAATAATTGCTCCTTTGATGTATCTGAGGCTATCTTTAAGCCTAAGTTTTCCTGATTTAATTATAAAATTGCTCTTTAGGCATAAATTGCCTTTATTTCATCATTAAACTGTGTTTTAAGGCCCTTTAGCCTTGATCTACTTTTTAATTGATCTTCTCTGATGTCTTTTGCTGTTTTTTTCTTCCTTAATCTGCTAATTAAACCTTTAACCCTTTGGCTACCTTTATCATCATCTTTATGTCTTTGAAACCTTTCGGATTCTTTTGAACTTTCATTCATCTGTCCTTTAACTCAATTTTTATTCTTTAATTGTCCTTTAAGCCTTTAATCTCTGTTTCTTTGGCCTTTAACCTCGCCTTTATCTGCTTTTATTTAAGCTTTAAACTCTGTCTTTTCCTTTCTTCTTACTTCACTGATTCTTCTTTGTTTTTTTGTGTGCAAGTGGATTTTTAGTTCGTTGAAGGGTTTGATGGCATAAACAGTGCTCATAAAGCACTGATCAAACATGAAATGAAACCTGGTAGTCCCTTTCTTTTTTATTTCACCTCTATCTGGACCGTGAAGGTCATCACCTTCTGGCCCTGTCCTTTTATGGACTGTAGGAGGGCTTTCGGCCCCAAAACCGCCATAGAACATGTAACAAACCACAAAACATGTTATAAAACCCTACGTGTATTGGATAAACTGCTTATAGAGGTCGGGCGGAGGCGGAAGGAGTACTGAGGTAGAGGGAATACATGTAGGGGGACGTTTTATGAACAAAATATGCAAAAACAGGGTTTAAAACTATATTTGGCACGAAAAATGGATTGGCGGTTTTCGCGTTGAAGTTGGGTGGTTAGCAGTTTTGCCCAATTCGAACGCGATTCCATACACTTTGTGACACACATCCCCCGAAAAACTAGTGGTTTCGTGTGAGTTTGGGTGGTTAAACTCCGAACGGTAGATTTACGCGAAATGTGATGCCAACCGTTGGATGAGGCGGGGCAGATCCAACAGTGGGGAGAGGAGCGCGATGGGAAAGGTGCATAGGCAAGGTTTTTAGTGGGAGCCAGGTGGCAAGCATCGATTGGGAGAGGCGACTGGGTAGTGGGAGGTAGGCCCCAATGGGGTTGGATGTCAGGTTAAGGGAGAGCTGTTGGATTTCATAGATCGATGGCGGGGATTGATTGTAGGGGTGAACATATATAAATAATTCGAGAGGATGAAGGGTAGGAGGGGAGGCATGGTGGCCGTTGGATGGTTGGGATGGACAGTTGAGATCCGTCGAGGAAGACACAAGCGCAGGGAAAAGAAAGTTTGAGGAAAGGGGCTAGAGAAAATGGGCAGGTAGTGGTTTTATGGGGGAAGGAAGACCATGAGCGAAGGAGAAAAGGGCTAGGAGGAGGGATGAGGGAGGAGTGCTGACAACCGTCGATCTTGGTAGATCAACGGTGGGGATCCAATCAGAGGCTAAGCATCGGTGAGGGATAACAAAAGCGAAACGAAGAAAAAGGTGAATCATCGATGCAATGGGGGCTAAAGCTTGGTGCTGGGGCACGGTCCCGTGGAGAGATAAGGTGACCGGGAGCGAAGAGAAAAGGGCTAATCGCATCGGGAGATCGCATCAGGGGGGAAAAGGGAACATTGCGATGAAAATGTAAAAGCACCAATGCGATGAGGCTTTAGATCATTGTCACGGCTCTTGGTTATATCTGAAAGGGGTGGAGGGTTTTCAAACAAAAAGGCACTTAAGGCCCTATGTCAAAAGTAGGCGGATATAAGGCCAAAAAGGGAGTTTTTGAGACTTTTGAAGGTTTCGGTAAGTTAGAAAGGGATGTTTAAACCAAAACAAAGTTATTTTAATGGTTTAAAGAGGGTTTTCAAACCACATAAAGGATCTATGATGGTTTGGATGGGTTTTTTCAGGGAAAATGGAGAATTAGTGAAGGGAAAATGGGCTATTTTCAGAGGGAAATGGACTAATAAAAACAGGGATAAATAGCCTGAAAATGAGCTTCTTTTTGAAACAGTAGGATAACCTTTTAGGAGACATAGATGAAGATTTTGGTGAACTGGCAGACTAAGAATGATGGAGGCAGTGAGATTTCTAGAACTCATAATGCTTCTTTGAAATATTATTTCTAGAAATCTAGGATTAGAAATTTATTCATCTTTGGATAGGATCAAAATTATGGATGACTAAAAAACCCCATACATCCACACACACAGGCCTGAAATAGAATAGTATATGAATCAAGTAGAGTGGGAAGCAAATACACTACATGAGGTTGAAGAACAAGTGATCTCCACCTCAAGAATTCAAACCCCCACTCCACAGGAAAAGCAGACTATAGAAGGAAAAGAAGATAAGGGAAAAGAGCCAGAAAAGGAGACAACAGGGAAGAGACCAAGAAATGATCAATGTGATATGGAGATTGGTACATCTAGCAGATAATTTAAAATGAAGTATAGAAAAAGAGCTATATTCCACATGGAAATTGACCAGAGCAATGAAAAAGAACAACAGATAGTCATCACAATCAGGGATTCTCCAAGTTCGTCTCTAGCAGGTGGCCAGACCATATTCTCAACATCTTCAACCACCATTCCATTCTAGCAGCATAACTTACAAACTCCCACATCTACTACTACTACATGGGGGAAGAAGGAAGACATCTTTGATACATTCAGGGAGATCAAGAGGAAGAATGAAATTCTCAAAAATAGCACCTACAACCAGTTCTGGAAGTAGACAAGCAATACACAGAGCAGGATTTTATCAGCCTTTGATTTAGACAAAGGAAAGATGAGAATGGCTTTCCTAGAAGCACAAATCTCTCAGTCTAAAACACTTGCAGACTTCAAGCACACTACATTTGAATTTGATGTGAAAGACATCCATCCAATAGACCAGATGGAGATGCATAAACAGACTGGAGAGATGATTTTCTCAAACTCTCAGCAACTGAAGATCCTTTGACAAAGGACATTGAGGAAAATGAAGCACAAAAATTTGAGATGATGAAGTTGATCATGGAGTAGTCTGCACAGCTAAAGCGGATGGAGACAAAGAATGAAAAACTAGTGAAAGAAAAGGAGAATGTAGAAATGGCCATTGTTCCATTAGAGGTTGTCCCAATTTCATCCATTAATACAGAAACACCATCAACCATAGGCTCATCAGGTGGTGTAGAACAGCTAGCTAAGGCCATGGAAAACATGACCCTACAAACATCAGAGATAAAAAATCTTGAAGAAGAAATCAACACTCAAAGATTTAAAGAAAATATTAGATAATGAACATGAGATTGAAAAACAGAGAGCTCAGAAGCAGTTTGAGAAATTAATCAAGGCAGAGAGTGAAAATACTATTGAACAGACTATTGGCTAGGCTAAGGAAATTATTTCGACTAGTATTATTGAATCCATGAATAAGATATGACCTTCCATCCAAATAATTTTTGAAAAGAGAGATCTAATTCGATTAGTGAGTGTTTCCATAGACAAAGAAAACAGAGAGTTGACAGGGATACCTGAAGAACCCAACAATATCATTAAATTCTTGAATTCTAAGAGTGATTTTGAATTGGAAGCACTAGGAGTGGAGGAAAGAACAACAACTATCCTAGAATTCAAAAAGGTACTAAACAAAAAGAGTTTGGTCACATAGGTAGAAGAAAAATGTCATTAGTTACAAATTGGTGTCAGCGGATTCTTCAATAGAATTGAACCATTGATCAAAAGAGGACTGCCTTAACTTTTTGTGATCAATGATAATCTCGTGCACAAGCCATATTATGTCAAGAAGGTAAAGGAGATTTCCAAAGACACTAAAAAATTTGTAGGGATTAAAGATTCAATGACTGGAAGAGCCTTCCTAGAGGCTATGGACAATGATTTATGCATTCAGCATGAAATTAAGCATATTTTCAAGTTAAGGCCAACATTCATGAAGTATACAGAGATAGATTAAATCTACCAGAAGCTAATTAGAATCAAGATTCCGAATGCACAGCAATGGGAGAAATTGTGTGATTAACAAGAAGGCTGACAGCTCAACACATCAGAGTAACAACCAACTCAGCTCATCAATTAATTCTGAAAACCAGTGTATCATTTCAGAAAATTTGCCTCAGATCACTTTAATCTGTCAGCACAACAACAAGTCAAAAAATACAGTAATTACCTTCTGGGGATTACAACCACCTGTCACAGATATTCCAACGTGTCTATGTTGTGGTCACATTTGTCAATTTTTAGTTGTTATTGTAATAAATAATAAGATTGCCCATGTAGATACCGAAATCATTAGGCATTAGTTAAATAATACATTTCTATTCAGTATCAGTCGTTGGACCCTAGATTGTAAGCTTGCTCTATTGGAGCATTGTAATTTTGGAGATGGATCATCAATAATAAAAGACCATTTTGCAAGATTCTTGAGATGTATTTACCTGGTGATGTATTTTCTTTACCTTGTTTAATGTTTTCAACTGTCATTTCTTTCAATGTATCATTTAAATTCTAATTGTAAAACAAAAATCTAAAGATTGAGATGTGTTGCATAAAGCACCTTAATTTTGGTTGTCTTTGCAATATAAATGTTTTTCTTCTGAGGTCTGGTTAAAAAATACTTAATTTATTTTTAACCACTACTGAAATCACTCTTCTTTCATTCCATAATTCACTATGTTTTTAAAGATCTAGTAACTATAGTTATCTTTCCTTGCAATTGCTCTGGAAAAATTGATGCAACAACCCAACCTATGGTTACTCCATAGCCCAATGGAAATAGTTTAAATAGATCCCTTCATCTAACCAAAAATATGAATGAAAACAACCTTCATGGTCATTTTAACTAGCATAATATCAAAAAACATTAAAAACAAAGCTAAATCTTACAGAGAGATCCCTCTCTGAGTCTAGGGGGGCTAGATCCTAGGCTCCAAAGTGGTTTGATGTTGTCATTTTATGATTATTCTTTCCAATATTAAAATCATAGAACGATAACACCTTGAATTTGTCGTATT
The DNA here is from genome assembly GCA_034641835.2 of Pinus albicaulis. NCBI lineage: Eukaryota > Viridiplantae > Streptophyta > Pinopsida > Pinales > Pinaceae > Pinus > Pinus albicaulis. The sequence continues at coordinate 1,033,690,179 of CM076584.1, forward strand.
ATCATTATTTATGAATTTTTTGTGTATTTATTATATAAAGAGAGACTGTTGACCTCTCTCCATTGAGAATCTTATGTTTCATTGTAGATTATTGCTAAGCATTTGCAGGTTCCAGGATGATCAAAGATGATCAATCTATGCACAAGTGGTTTTCAAAGACCAAATTATTTTTAGAAGAAGCATGTTTTAATGGAATCACAAATAATTCAAGTGCAATTCCATTTTAGATCACTTCCATGTCTGTCATTGCTATCAAACAAAGCCTCTCAGATACCAATTTTACCATTGCCACTCATTCATTTTCCTCTTTATAAGCTTACAGTCTATCCATGATTGAATTCGATGAAATTTCCATCTCCCTAATACTAGAGCATGAATTCAAAGCAATTTCCATTTTTATAAGTTTCACACTTTCCTACCTCACCTACATTTCATCCCTAACCCATGAATAAACTCATTCAACTCACTTACAATGTTGAGTTACCTCATTGTCCTCTTTATTTTTTTTCCAAATAAATCATGTTTGATAAATGCAAATCTTTCATCTATGGTCCTCTACATCATTATTTTATGCTCATGTTAGATTATGGAGGATTATTTAAGGCCCTCCTTCTAAAAAGTATTTATCTATCAACTTCAACACATTATCTAGGTTCAAGACTGTAGATCTTAGTAATACCTTAGGATTTCATGCCTTAATGGTAAGATCTCTCACCAATATGCAATGGGAATACATCAATGTCCTATTTGTTGGATCTTCTAGGTGACTCGAATCCGACTCATCTACTCATACCTAGTAAGATGTACTTGGGCATCTTGAATCTCATTGACATTAATGGTGAGTAGTCTCATGTTGGTTAACGACATTCATTACTAGTTGGTAATCCAACAATTTCTTTCTATGTTTGGCTTCAACAAAATTTATTCACATAGATAAAAATTATGCCATGATGCGGATATGAATGAAGGCTATATGATTTCGGCGGCTTGCATCAGTGTTCCAATAACTCAAGACTCAGTTTCAAATTTCAACACTAGTAGCTTAGTTCCAGCAATAAAAAGGCACAAAAATTCCAATTTTAGATTCCATCCTCCATTCCTACAACCAAAATATGAAACACTCTTAGGGGGATTTTGAGGCCTAAAATAGGCCTCCTTAGGAAATTATAAACTAATAGCGAAAATAACAAAATAAGATTAGATTACATCATTAATTTTTAGAGGGAAAAAAAGAAAAACTAATTTTTCAACTCGTATTTTCAATTTATCTCCCTATGAGTTTACTCAAATTTAGAGTGGAAACACTCGTTGGATGCAAAATTTGATTCCTCATCCAAGGAGTACACATGTTTCATACTTTCGATGGACTCTGCTACACGAAAAATAAGAAATATATGAAAAATGTGATTGTGATCATGATTTTTCATGTATTTCTTATTTTTCGTGTAGCAGCCTCCATTAAAAGTATGCAACATGGGTACTTCTTGGATGAGGAATTAAATTTTGCATCTAATGATAACTCCCGCTTGAAGTTTGATTTAAATCTTAGGGAGATAAGTTGAAAATATGAGTTGAAAAAGTAGATTTATTATTTTATTATTTTTTAATCTTTTTTAATTTTTTACTCAAAAAATGGTGAATCATCCCCTATGGTTGGAATCATCATCTTGAATCCTATTGGTTCTTATAATGTTTATCTTGGTTGTACATTTTTCTTGGGAAGCGCATTATAGACCTCAAAATTTCTCTAATGTAATATCCAAGACCTCATAAATGCATAGCTTATTGACTTTTTAGGTAGGTGAAGGTATGTTGTTTTCTAATCTTTAGTCATTAATTCATTTAATGCTAAAAGACATGATTTGGAAAATTTCCCATGTGACAATGCTTTCCCCAATTTCAAAAGACATAAACACATTCAGTTAGGGAGGTTATTCATTACCATTTTTCAATTCCACATTCCATCACTTTATATATTGTTGAACAACATGTTTCTCCCAACTTAATGATGTTTCTCTTTGGTTCAAACATTGATATGTTTTGAGAATATTCAAATTATGAACAAGGATCAGTTGATATATGTTAGTGTCAGCCTAGTCATACTGCCATCAGTGATCAAAGTTACTCTTTGCATTTGCATATTAGGAGTCCCATAATAATCAATTTCACCGTTCCGCTAGGTCATGGATTCATTTATGGTAGTAATTCTTCATTATTTTTCCCTCATGTGAAACTTGCTGATTTTCCTCTCTATGGTCTTTAGTCATTATTCACTTTCATTCTTAAAATGATATCAGTAGGTCATAGGATGGGTCTCATTATTTTCTAGGGTCTCACCATGGTCAAATTAATGAGTCAAATGTCAATAAATATCAGCGAGGTCATGAGGAAGCCAATAAGCTCAAAGTCACAGCACCTGGAAGAATCAGAGAGACATTTTATTCAATTTGATGTAATTTAACATGATATTTCACCTTTATTATTATTCATTATATATCATCATGTGTAATAAGTCACAATTCAAAAGCTGTTATCTCCACAAAGTGATGTCCCTGCCTTCAGAGAGTTTTCCATAGCATGTTTAGCACCAAATCATCTTCCAAGCAAATCCATCAGAAAGAGCCCGGAAAGATCTTTCCAACAGTATACTACACTTTCAAAACTGACTTCTGGATTGAAACTTATGCTTAAGTGAAGTAAAAGCCCTTATATCCTCATATACCCCCTATTTCCCCATTTTTCCTTAAACTTTGTTTTATTAAAGTTTTATTTTCTTTAATAAAATCCCTTTTCCCCCTTTCCGATTATAAAATCACATTATAAATATTTAAATACAAATGTGATTATGCCAAACCACTTCCCCTCCATTCCCGTTGAAACCTTATGTTAAATATTTCAAAGGTTCGTATATATATATATATATATATATATATATATATATATATATACATATACATATATATATATATACTCCCCACCGTTCCCAACCACTTCCCCACCATGCTTTATAATAAAACTTAATAATAAAGTTTTGTATCATAAAAACCCCAACCCAAAGGTTTATCCCCTTTATATCGCAATCACAAGGTTTAGAAATGCTATTTTGATTGACCCATCCCAAAAATCTCTGATGCGATTAATCGCATCGCAAGTCTTGCGCACATCCTCCGATCCGCCAATCGCATCTTTATTCCGATCCCCCAATCGCATCGGTGATTTCATATAAATCATTCCACCCACTCCCGAGCTCGATTGCGATTGCGATTATAATCCCCGGTCCCACCACTTAAGCCTTCCGCCCATTCATTACAAAGAGCTCTTTTCCTTTGCAAAGGTTAAATTTTCCATTATTCCATTATTATAAAGTTTATTCCTCTGGTTCCACATCCCCAAATCGCATCGGAAGATTTTTGTTATCCTCCCTATTCCCCGAAGCTCCGATTTCGATTACACTATTGTAAAAATGTGTTTTCAAACTGCTTATTATATTATATCCCCTTCCTCGGTCCTTCCGACTCTGATTGCGATGGCACCATATTACATTGAGTTTGTTATATTATATTTCCCCGCCCGTCTATTGCGATTGCGATTTCTAGATGATTCCCGTCTCCTCTCCCTTCCTTCCTATTCATTATTTTCCCTTCACTAAAGGGTAAAGTTTCATTTCAAAGGCATGTTATTCAAAAGTCAGTTTTCTTCAGAATTAGAAATAATGGAAGGCAAAATGACAGTCAAATGGCCGAAAGCTTATTTAAAAACAAATATTGTTACAGCAAGCAGCAAAATAGGAAAATTGTTCATCGGATTACCTATTTTCTTTCATACAGCCTAACAGAAAAATCTCCAAGTATTCAAACGCAATGCTGTCTCTTATTTTTAGGGGTAGATTGTTGTGTTTCTTACTATGATTGTATTTCAGTTCCTCAGCTGTTAGAACAACTCCCTTTTCTATGGATCTATGTTCCCACATTTTAGTGTATTTATTATGAATCATTTGTAAGCAGCAAAAGAGAATCGGTAACTCAGAAAGTAGGGGAATAGTGTGGAAGAAAATCTCTGCGCTACTTTCTACAGTTTGACAGGAATTAATAAGAGATGCAGCTATGATTTGTGGGATCCATGTGGTATGAGATTTAGCATTTGTTTTTCTCCTTTGTTTCATATGTGAATTGTTTATGTGTTCCATTCATCCATAAACATTTCCTTTTGAATGCTTTCAAGATAGAAAGGTAGAATCCATTTTATATGCTCTGCCTTGGGAAATCATTCATGCTCTGTGTTTTTTCTTCTGTTTGAAAAGGATCCATTTGCTGTGCCCTTTTCAGCTCCTCACCAGTCTTTCCATACCATCCTCATTAAATTTTAATTTCTAATTTTCCTGCCTATCTTGCCCCATGAAATACCCTGTGTCCTGATTTAATTCCCAGTTTAAACTGTCCCTTTATATCCCACACATCCCTGAAATTAATTAATTCATTCATTCTATTAAACCCTTTTCCCATCATTTTATCTAGCCTAATATCAGTCCATTTATTGTGTTCCATTGAATATTCTTTCACGGAGAGAGCCCTCTCCTGTCCTTGTAGGGCTAGCTACAAGGCTGAGCGTAGTTTAGTTTTTACCCTGTTTTGCCTTTTCAACTTGGGGTCCAATTTAGGTGCTAACATCTCTGGCGACCATACTAGGGAATACAAAGATCATATCTAAATCCCCGGTAAAGAATGACAAAGTATCATATCTAATTGATGATGGTAAAAAAATAATCAGATGCATATAAAAGCTGAATCTTTCACCTGGCGACTCCAACTCAATGTAAAGACTCCACTGGAGGACCGACTCTTTCCGTGGGAAAATGGAAGGACCTCACACAAAGTTCAGGTATCCAAAGTGGAATGGTATTCAGGATCTAATCTGCTTTCTGGTAAATTACTTATTTGCTTTTCCTAAAGCTATCCTGAAAGTTTTTCAGAATTTGTTGTATGATAAAGGTGACAAAAATATTCACTCAACCTGTTCAAAAAGTGTAAATACTGAGTTTTCCTTTGATCTTGGCCTCCAACCTTTTCCCAAATATTATGATGACCATATTCAAAATGATTAGCCTAAAGAAACCAAAACTGATCACGTAGCTCTTGTATATACTCCTAGACCTTCTATAGTCTCGGATAGGTATAAACCTCTTGTTTTACCTTCTGTACTCCATGCTTTACCTGCAAATTATTACCTATATTTTCCGAGATTTGATGGTGAATGTAACAATGTCAACATTGAGCAACATGTGAAGAATGTTGAGACTTTCCTAGACCTTTTTGAGGTTGATGAAGAAGATGTTAGTATTAGGCTTTTTGCTCTTTATTTGCAAGGAAAATTCAAGAGTTGGTTCAAAACCCTACCTGATGCGAGCATCTCAGAATTCCAGAAGTTCATAAAAGTCTTCCTCGACAGATGGGTGGTCAGACAAAACCCTTTCCTTATTTTAGACGAGTATGCCCAACTGAAAAGACAGTTAGGGGAGATAGTACAACCGTTTTATGCCAGATTCAATCGAGTCTATTATTCGATACCTGTCAATATAAGACCCCCTCCTGGCTCGACTCTCTTACATTACCCAGGCGATTTTGATCCAGGGATGGAGTTTCAGCTGAGAGAAAGGAAAATAGAACACTTGAAGAGATACAGAACAATGCAGTAGATGTAGAAGCTAATCTGTCGATCAGAAGAGCAAAGCTAAAGGAAGAAGAAAAGAAGAATGTTGCAGAGCACCTAACACCTTTAGAGGTAAAGCTTGACCTTTTGGTAAATGCAGTGGAAAATATGGTGCAGAAAATCACTACCAGGAATGAAATGGATGTTCAAGAAAAAGTGGCTGATCCAAAACATTTTCTTTCTTATTCCAGTTATCATCCATCTAACAATGACTTTGTTATAGAACATCTCGGAGATGAGAAATCTCTTGATATGACTTGTATGCTTGATGATATGTTTTATGTTGATGATTTGCCAAAATTCGATCAATAAGATGATGATGATTTTTTCCAAACACAAGCTAGTCTTGCAGCACAATCAACTGCTGATTTGTGGGAGGAAGTTCCGTTTCAACAGCTGGAAAATAGTAATCATCCGATGCATATCATCCAGGACAGTGATGAGGAAATTCTGGAAAATTCTAAAGTAAGTGAAAGATCTTTGCCTCTTTGTTTCGCTTCAATTCAGTTCATCAAAGATAACTTTCATGAAATTATAAATCAACAATCTCTCAGTTTTAATGTTGAGGTTGAGACAGATAGTGAAATTCTTGAGCAAGTTGTTTATGAGAAATCTTTCCCTAAAACGACTGATGAAATCATCTGCGATATAAAACCCTCCCCAGCTCCATATTTGCATCCACCAAATGCAATTGAAGGTCAGATTATAGATGAAGGCTTGGAAGCTGAAACATATGATCTAATGATGCAAGAGGATTCTATACCCTTATGTTTCGAAGAATTTCAGTTTATAAAGAATAATTTTCGTAATATCTCTAAAAGAAAAGTTGAGCAGTCTGTAGAGTGTCATGCAGATATGTCGCAGCAGTCTTTTAAAGTTTTATATGATCCTATTGCTCATGTGTTGGATGATGTTTTCTGTAAAATTTCTTCTCCATTGGCTAACCATGTGCCAGAAAAGAATGTTGACAATAATTTTATTCGAAAGTCGACTTCATTATCTTGTTCATCAGATGTTTCATTACAAAGCCCATATCAAGATTTGCAGTCATATAAGGAGACTAATGAAGAAGATTTTTTTTTTGTTCCTAATCATCAAGAGGGATTGGTTTTTCATGAAGTTCAAGATCCTTTTGACAGCCTGCTGCAGTCATCAGAAAGAGACAGCTCAGAGGTTAGGAAAAGTCTAAGATCAAGGTATGGAGATTACCTGGACTAGAGCAGTGATGTATTAAGGGAAATCAATAGCTATTCTTATGAATATCCTTTCGCAGTATTCTTGAGGTCATCCGATCAATTCATACTTTGCAAATTTATCAAAATTCAACCTGATTCTAAGCTTCCATGGGAGTTTCCTTTTAGCTCTTCTCTCTACTTGCTCATTAGAAAGCACTTGGGGAGAATTCAAATAGCATCCAAGATGCTTACATGGTTACATTGGTTGTTCCATTTCACTTGATCAGGTGGTGAATGCAACAATTAGATTAGGTTTTGATGAATAAGCTCAATTATGAGCATCTTTCCAGTTTTTCAATTGTGTTTTAGTCATGTCTTAAGTCAGTTTGGTTTTATTATGGTTTTTCAATCTTAGCCTTTAGTTAGAGTCGGTATGCATTGTATCTTATTTCAGTATTTTCGACTCCATGCCCAATGGATAAGGCTACTTGGTCTACGGTGTTCTTGGCACCTCCAAGGAGCTACCATCCCCATTAGAGCCAATGTTAGTGTCAATCTAGTCATACTGCCATCATGATCAAAGTTACTCTTTTCATTTGCATATTAGGAGTCCCATAATAATCAATTTCACCATTCCGCTAGGTCATGGATTCATTGATGGTAGTAATTCTTCATCAGTTTTCCCTCATGTGAAACTTGCTGATTTTCCTCTCTATGGTCTTCAGTCATTATTCAGTTTCATTCTTAAAATCATATCAGTAGGTCATAGGATGGGTCTCATTAGTTTCTAGGGTCTCACCATGGTCAAATTAATGAGTCAAATGCCAATAAATATTAGCAAGGTCATGAGGAAGCCAATAAGCTCAAAGTCATAGCACCTAGAAGAATCAGAGAGACATTTTATTTAGTTTGATGTAATTTTTGCCTCAAAACCATGTTTTGAGGTGAAAACATGATATTTCACCTTTATTATTATTCATTATATATCATCATGTGTAATAAGTCACAATTCAGAAGCTGTTATCTCCACAAAGTGATGTCCCTGCCTTCAAAGAGTTTTCCGTAGCATGTTCAGCACCAAATCATCTTCCAAGTAGATCCATCAGAAAGAGCCTGGAAAGAGCTTTCCAACGGTATAGTACACTTTCAAAACTAACTTCTGGATTGAAACTTATGCTTAAGTGAAGTAAAAGCCCTTATATCCTCATATACCCCCTATTTCCCCATTTTTCCTTAAACTTTGTTTTATTAAAGTTTTATATTTCTTTAATAAAATCCCTTTTCCCCCTTTCCGATTATAAAATCGCATTATAAAGAGCCCCAAGGGATAACTCAACTGGTCTGAGCCAGACGTTGGTCCTTTCCATAATCAGGGAGGTCACGAGTTCGATTTCGAATTTGAGTCTCTCGGGGTCAGGCGCCGTAAAATAACGCCGACGGTTTACGGGCGTACCATCCAGATATTCTGGGGAAGTGCGCCCGAGTTCTCCGTGAGTTTATTCCTCGAATCAAATCGCATTATAAATATTTAAATACAAATGCAATTATGACAAACAACTTCCCCTCCATTCTTGTTGAAACCTTATGTTAAATATTTCAAAGGTTCGTATATATATATATATATATATACTCCCCGTCGTTCCCAACCACTTCCCCACCATGCTTTATAATAAAACTTAATAATAAATTTTTATATCATAAAAACCCCAACACAAAGGTTTATCCCATTTATATCGCAATCGCAAGGTTTAGAAATTCTATTCCGATTGACCCATCCCAAAAATCTCCGATGTGATTGATCGCATCGCAAGTCTTGCGCCCATCCTCTGATCTGCCAATCGCAACTTTCTTCTGATCCCCCAATCGCATCGGTGATTTCATATAAATCATTACGCCCCACTCCCGAGACCAATTGCGATTGCGATTATAATCCCCGGTCTATTCCCCGAAGCTCCGATTGCGATTACACTATTGTAAAAATGTGTTTTCAAACTATTTATTATATTATATCCCCTTCCCCGGCCTTCCGACTCCGATTGCGATGGCGCCATATTACATTGAGTTTGTTATATTATATTTCTCTGCCTGTCTATTGCGATTGTGATTTCTATATGATTCCCACCTCCTCTCCCTTCCTTCCTATTCATTATTTTCCCTTCACTAAAGGGAAAAGTTTCATTTCAAAGGCATGTTATTCAAAAAGTCAGTTTTCTTCAGAATTAGAAATAATGGAAGGAAAAATGACAGTCAAATGCCCGAGAGCTTATTTAAAAACAAATATTGTTACAACAAGTAGCAAAATAGGAAATCTGTTCATCGGATTACCTGTTTTCTTTCATACAGCCTAACAATGAAATCTCCAAGTAGTCAAATGCAATGTTGTCTCTTATTTTTAGGGGCAGATTGTTGTGTTTCTTACTATGATTGTATTTCAGTTCCTCAACTGTTAGAACAACTCCCTTTTCTATGGATCTATGTTTCCACATTTCAGTGTATTTATTATGAATCATTTGTAAGCATCAAAAGAGAATCGATAACTCAGAAAGTAGGGGAATAGTGTGGAAGAACATCTCTGCGCTACATTGTACAGTTTGACAGGAATTAATAAGAGATGCAACTTTGATTTGTGGGATCCATGTGGTATGAGAGTTAGCATTTTTTTTCTCCTTTGTTTCATATGTGAATGGTTTATGTGTTCCATTCATCCATAAACATTTCCTTTTGAATGCTTTCAAGATAGAAAAATAGAATCCATTTTATATGCTCTGCCTTGGGAAATCATTCATGCTCTGTGTTTTTTCTTCTTTTTGAAAAGGATCCATTTGCTGTGCCCTTTTTAGCTCCTCACCAGTCTTTCCATACCATCCTCATTAAATTTTAATTGCTAATTTTCCTGCCTATCTTGCCCCATGAAATACCCTATGTCCTGATTTAATTCTCAGTTTCAACTTTCCCTTTATATCCCACACATCCCTGAAATTAATTAATTCATTCATTCTATTAAACCCTTTTCCCATCATTTTATCTAGCCTAATATCAGTCCATTTATTTTGTTCCATTGAATATTCTTTCATAGAGAGAGCCCTCTCATGTCCTTGTAGGGCTAGCTACAAGGCTGAGCGTGGTTTAGTTGTTACCCTGTTTTGCCTTTTCAGCTTGGGGTCCAATTTAGGTGCTAACAATATATAGAATGGATCATTATTTTGAATGAATTTTAAATTATTCTTGGTTGCAGCAAGAAGAATTATAAAATGAAATTGTTGCCACACAAAAACCCACACTTGAAATAATTATGGTTGCTACACAAGAAACAACCACAAGAGCTTCCGCTTAGATATATTTTAGAGAAAATATCACGAGAAAAATAAATAATTGAAGAAAATTTGCAAGTCTTGTAGAGTATCTCAAAGTTACAAATATTTCACTCCTTAAGGCTACAAAAGGCTACATAAAATGACTTCATTCCATGAGAATCAATGAAAATTTGCATGAGGACATGTAACATCTTCAATTTGGGGGAATGTCATCCATTTCAAAAATAATAGATCAGATCCATTTCTTAGTCCAATAGAATAGAATTTCAAAAATATTTCATAGTGTTAGTGTAAGTGTTTCGGGAAGGTTTTGTTGGTGAGGTAAATCCCCTTTGCGGATAGAAGCAATCGCACTAGCCCTAGGGTGGGTCTAGAAACAAACAAAACAAGCTATAATATTTATTCCTAGTTAACAAATGGATGGAGATTCAATATATGACTTACCGGAGATACTATGTTGTTGTTGTTGTCGAAAAGGGTTGCTTCCTCTCGCTCCTGGTTTGATATATCACGATCCACTTGCTTTCACGCTCGGACACCTCCACACACACAAGAAATAACGATAATATACAAGAAACTAATTCACATTCGTAACTATTAGTCAGTCGAAGAGGACTAAATCAATTGCATTAAATAAACAACATAACACAATGTTGGAACCAACACCATAGTCGAGTATATTAATAAATGAAAGGAAGAGTACAACCAAGCTTCGATGTCACGATCTCCTCCAACAGGGTTCAAGCGGAGCGCGTCTCACAAAGGCTCCTCGAGAATTCGGACGGGACTCTCTCTACGAAGTTCTCCTTGGTTATACCTTCTCAATAGCAATTATTCAGCTATAGTATTCTTCTCCAAGTTCAGCTCTTTGGCTATATGTTCAACTAGCTTTCATAAAGGGAGAAGGGCTATTTTTATAGAGGGAGAGGGAGAGGTTAGGATCCCTACAATTATGAAAGGGAGGCCTATCTTTAAGGAGTGTTCCATGGGAGGTGGAAACCACTACCTAAAGAGGGAAATTCGTGGCTGATCAACTTAACCACTTCTAGTGACTCATCCCTGAGGTGGTTAAAAGGAAACTTCTGCCTCTAATTTAAAAAACAAATTCCTAAAATAGCTCGGTGTAGGCACTCCACTGAGACAGAGCACTAGGTGGCATGGGCTCTAGTGAAAATCTTCCACATCGGCACGAGGGGTGAAATGGCTACCCGCGCCAAGGCCAAAACATAGCTTTTGTGTGCTTTTTTGAGGAAATGTCTAATAGGAGAAATGATTTCCTTATGCAGAAGGATGCAAAGAAGGTGTTTGCAAAGTATGACACTGCTCACAAGTCACGTAAACGACCCTCCAATATGCGGGGCGAGGGATTGTAGGGACAGTGACAAAATTCTATGTAACAGATGCCCCCTAAAGCATGAGGTCCGAGAGAGAGGGAGAAGTGAAATGATTTGTGAGAACGCATTCGACCCAAACACTGCTGTCAGAAAACCTCCGAGTACAAATAAAACTGATATCTCTGATACATGATATGTGGCATGGGCACAGCCATCCATAATAGAGTATATAAAAAGTGAGATCTAAGGTATGGATGCAACCATCCAAAAATAAATATCAATAAATAGACTCAGGTATGGTCGCAGCCATCCAATCAGAAGAGTCATGTAATAAGTCATAGCAATCCACAAAGAACCCGCAGCCTGGATTTTATTAGACAAAACCCAGGGTCTTGCACTCCATCTCCACCTGAACATAGTACAAATTCGAGCATGTGAATAGACGAGTTGAAGTCGAACATGCAGGAACATTGTATGATTACCAGCCAATAATTATATTTTTTAACAGACGCGAGAGAAACCGCCAATAATGACAATGGCTCTCAAGGTACAAAAGGTACAATCCGTGGAATGTGAACAGTGATCTAGCATCGAACACCCGTAGAATCATCTAATCGAAGGCCAATGATGTTAACCTTGAGTCGGATGCAAAAAACATGCCATTAAGGCATGCAGGCTCCAAGTTACCTGAAGGGAGTCTCTAGATCCACTTACTGGAAAATGAGCTGAAGTCGATAAGAAGTGACCTGGTCGAAGGAGGGCCATGATGTTTCCCACATCATCGACACGAGACAGAGGAATATGATGATTTGCGAATCAGGACCAACAGATAATCAGAGGAAGGTTGAAAGTTGCAGAGGCAAAAATTCTCTTGAACATATCGGCGACACGACATTGGATTTGGCAGTATTTGACATCAAGGGATCTGAGGTCATGGTGACATGGAAAAGAGAAGATGAGTGGTCAAAAGAGATTACCCAAACCCATGGAGGCAAACAAATGACGAAGTGAGATGTCCCCAACCCGACATGAATGCAGACAAGTGCCATGTTCAAGAGTGACATACTGCTGACTAAAGTCTAGTTCCATTTTCCCCCACCATTTCTGGCAAGTACCCCAATTATTTTTGTAAACAAGCTTGAAGGGGATAGCATATGCTTGTGATGTATGTTTTTCCTTTGGAAAAATCCAACCTAATACATTTTACGAGCCCTAGGAAGGAGGAACTTGAGTAACATCATAACGATGGAGTCCGATGTCATCAGTTTTTAACGAGTCTGACAAAGGGAGAACTCGACATCTTTTCATGTTTAGAGAGTTTGAAAAGAAGGCGGAAAATAAAACTCCAACAAGGCCATTTTCGTAAATAGTGTCTTAGATCCGAAAAGGTAGAAAACAACATCCGAGAGAACCTCTTAGTCGTGGTAGGCTAAGGTATTCCTTTTTCGTAAATAATCTATCCCAGCCCGAAAAAGGGGTAAACGTATACTGGGTAGATATCGTTTCGCGACCATTTAACGAGTTCAAAATGACAAGCGTCTCAACAATATTTTTATTTTTAGAGAGTCGGAAAAGAGCTAAAATATGACTTTAGTAGTGACTTTTTCGTGTCTTTACTGAGTCCAAAAAAGTATAAAATACAACTTGTTACTTTGTCGTAACCATGTGAAAAACCTATCGCTGCACAAGAGACATGTGTAAAACCCATTTCTAGAAAAATATGATAAAATAATTAACAAATATGTCTTGAAACCTAATTTAATATCTTGAAAAGTTATAAAATACCATAAGTGGTAAAAATTATTTACTTTTCACTTTTACCTCTTTGTGGAGCAACAGTGACCCATTGTACTTGCGATCTTGTGGTGACGGTTGCGAGTGATCCAGTGAACCGATCTTGATTCCGTCAGTCTCAGGTAAGAGCCAACACCATTTCCCATTTTTTAAGCTAAATTTCATTACCTGTACCTGTCATTTTGATTTCCTAGGATAATATTTATCAAAATTAGGGCATCACGGTTGGCATGGGTTTCGGGCACAGACCCGCGCCAATCGCCCCTTTTTTACACAGAGAGCGTGCCCATTGGTGCGACAATTTTCGAAACAGTTGAGCCAACCGCGCAACCCAAAAATCCGCATAATTTTAAGAAAAATGTAGTAATTTGCTTGCAAATTTCAATGTCCAAGTAGACTAACAATGTTCATATGAACAATGTGTGTAGGTACTAAGCAGAAAGAATGGTGAATGAGTGGAAAGAGAGGGAACACAGTGAGGAAGATGAACTTGCCATGGATAATGATCGATGCATGGACGCCCTCAGAGATTTTGGGCTAAAGAAATTCTTCCTAACACCGAGCCTCTAGGCTCAGCCGGAATTGCTCTAGTATTTGATAAGTATCTGGGATGAAGACCAAGAAAAGTTCATGCTCCGGGATCAGGAACTTGAAATCAAAGTTTTCGATGTCTATTTTATCACAGGATTGTCATATAGGTTTGCAGTCCATATCCTAATTGGTACCCATCCCTTCGGGGAAAGCATGTCGATGGTGATCGACAGGGTGTGCTGAGGGGCACAAAAAGGAACAGGGAGTGGAAATGTTGACATTCAAACCATCCCATATCTGGCACTAAAAGTAGTGCTGCACACTATCACACAGGTTGCAAGATCGAAAGCACCACATGAGGCTACAAAAACACAACTGCTTCTTGTCGTAGATTGCCTGAACCCAACTCTCTACAACTAGGCAGAGGCTGTGACTATTAACATTAAGCGGCAACTCACCAAGTGCAAGAAGGCCAAACTGAAGCAGTTTGGGTATGGATCAATTTTGGTATCGTTCTTCTTGGAACAACTACCGATATTGTAGCGCCAAGAGGTCATTGTCCCGATGCCACCACCCAAAGAAACACAGATGGCTCGATGGGCTGCGCTAATGCCCAGAGCAGGGGGCGGCCTACACATGTCATGGAGGTCAAAATTCTTCGATTGGCTCTGCCAACAACTGATTTTCATGGAGGACTGGCCCTACTCTGGCACAGATTTCACTGGTGATCCAGACCTCCCGCTCTCGGAGGAAGAGGATTGGGACGAAGAGCTAGGTGAGACTCATTTTTTATTTTAAAGAGTCTATGATTTTTTGGGTATATATGCATGTTTTAACAGTTAATCTTATACATATGAAAATTTTGGTCCAGAGATACCTGCAGTTATGTCGTCGATAGCGAGGCAAACCCCTCGCGATTTCGATCCTCATGGTGAGGGCAGCGAGGGGGAGGGGATAGTACAAAATCTAGAGGGGATCACCCGTGGGATTCCGAACTATGCTTGCCTTGATGATGTTCCTCGGGCCTACCAGAGGCATATTGTGGGGGTGCCAAGTCGTATCCACCACTTGCTGAGGCAGTTGGTATGGGCGGTGACATGCTATCATGAGCACCACGCTGATTAGGCACCTAGGCTTTTATTTCTGCATATTTTGAGAGACATGTTGTCTCGGGATGTAACTGAAACATACATACACATATATATATATATATATATTGGGGGTTTTATGATGCACACGCTGCAAACAATTGATATATATAGATCTATTTTCTACATGGGTCTATTTACATATGATGATGTTTTATAAATTGCGACATGGGTCTATTTACATATGATGATGTTTTATAAATTGCGCAAATGTCTATCTAACACAATGTTAGCCACTTCATCAGTTAATGTATTCATTCATCTTGGTATATGTTGATATGTGATGAAATCAAAATGTCTTTCAAGAAAACGAATACGTAAATAAAATCTCAAAATATATGGGTTTCGAATTGAATAATGACCTTTAATTTGAAGAACAACAAGCTATGAATATAGATTTACAATAAATGCACATATGCCGAGGTTAACTACCTCGGTTAATAGTTCCAAAACAACACTATATTCAGCGACATTGTTTGTAGTTTGTCCTAGACAAATACCTTGTAGATTAATCAACTCACCAGCAGGATTATAAATTACCTAGGCTGCTGAAGACAAGTTCCTGGTACTGCAGGAAGCACCATCCGCGAAACCTACATAAGGGGAAATAGACATATGCATAACAAGAAAGACCCAATAAGCAGAAAAAATCTTACAAAGCACATCAAACCTAAACATTCACAAAAATGAAAAAATCACCTATGTACACATATCATGCATGAATGACTCAAGCATAATACTTTTTCAGATACAACCCATTTCTAGGTTGTGTTAAGGGACAACCTTCATAATCAATAAGCTCATAAGCCCCATTATGTAACACACGTTTGATGATGTAGGGCCCTTTCCACATGGGTTGGAATTTACCTGCCCCAAACTTGTCATGAGCTTGGTTGTATAGGAGGATGAGGTCGCCTTCGATAAAAGAACGAGGGGAAACTGTTTGTTCAAAGTGAGCTTTGACTCGCTTCTTTTGTGCCTCGATGACCAAAGTAGCTAAGCGACAAGTTTCATCCAATCTCTCTAAATAGAGGAGACACTCTTCCTTAGGTGAAGTATTAGGAAATAATTCCATAACTAATTTGAGTGAGGGAATTTCACACTCAATCGAAAGAGTAGCTTCTAGACCGTACACCAACTGAAACGGGGTGAATCCGGTTGCACTCTTAATCGACGTTCGATAAGCCCATAGATCTGAAAACAACATGAGATGCTAATTTGATTTATGGATCCCAATTTTTCATTGAAGCATCGTAACAAGAACTTTTTTTACGGCTTCAACCTAGCCATTATCTTGATGGTAATATGGCGTTGAGTTATCGTGACGCAGACCCAACTTAGACGTCAGCTCCGCCATCATATAGTCCCGAAAATGTGAACCATGATTGGTAACGATGGATTTAGGGACACCAAACCAAGTAATAACATGATTGAATATGAATTGCGTTGTTGTCTTACCATCCATAGCCAGTGTCGGCATTGCTTCAGCCCATTTTGTAAAATAATCAACGGTGACGATAATATAGGCATGCCCCCCGGCCGAGCGAGGGTTACACGTCATAAAATCGATGCCCCATTGCAAAAATAAATTGATAGTCATTATTATTTCCCATGATGTCAACCAATTTGACAAAGCAGGTCAAATCCAATTTTTTGGTGAGGTAAATCCCCTCTACAGATAGAGGCAATCCCACTAGCCCTAGGGTGGGTCTAGCAAAAAACAAAATAAGCTATATTATTGATTCCTAGTTAACGAATGGACGAAGATTCGATAGATGACTTACCGGAGATCCTATGTTGTTGTTGTCGTCGAAAAGGGTTGCTGCCTCTCGCTCCTGGTTTGACAAATCACGATCTGATTTCTTTCACGCTCAGACACCTACACACACACAAGAAACAATGACAATATACAACATACTAATTCACATTCGTAACTATTAGTCAGTCGAAGAGGACTAAATCAATTGCATTAAATAAACAACATAACACAATGATGGAACCAACACCATAGTTAAGTATATTAATAAATGAAAGGAAGAGTACAACCAAGCTTCGACGTCGCAGTCTCCTCCAGCAGGGTTCAAGTGGAATGCATCTCACAAATGCTTGTCAGGAATTCGGACGGGACTCTCTCTATGGAGTTTTCCTTGGTTCTACCTTCTCAATAGTAATTACTCAGCTATAGTATTCTTCTCCAAGTTCAGCTCTTTGGCTATATGTTCAGCTAGCTTTCATAAAGGGAGAAGGCTTTTTTTTATAGAGGGAGAGGGAGAGGTTAGGATCCCTATAATTATGGAAGGGAGGCCTATCTTCAAGGAGTGTTCCATGGGAGGTGGAAAACAATGCCTAAAGAGGGAGATTCGTGGCTGATCAACTTAACTACTTCCAGTGACTCATCCCTGAGGTGGTTAAAAGGAAACTTCCACCTCTAATTTTAAAAAAACATTCCTAAAATAGCTCAGCGCAGGCACTGCACTGAGATAGAGCGCCAAGTGGCGCGGGCTCTAGTGAAAATATTCCACATCGGCACGAGGGGTGAACTGGCTACCCGCGCCAAGGCCAAAACATGGGTTTTGTTTGATTTTTTGAGGAAATTTCCAACAGGAGAAATGATTTCCTTATGCAGAAGGATGCAAATAAGGTGTTTGCAAAGTATGACACTACTCACAAGTCACGAGAACGACCCTCCAATATGCGGGGCGAGGGATTGTATGGACGGTGAAAAAATGTTGTGTAACAGGTGCACCAAAAATGCTTCACTTAAGTCATCGTGACAAGTGACCCCAACAACAATATATGGTTGTTTACACTTCATATCTGTAATGACAAAATAAGAAAACCCTGCAACAAAAATAGCATATGCGATCCAAAACATAAAACAACAAGAAATAAGTGATGCAATAGCCCAATAGAATAAGAATTTAAATGAATAATATTTTTATTAAAAAATACTTGGTGAAGGAGGTTTACAACATGGATCTACTAATCCCCCACTTTTGGATGGGTCCTTTGATGTCCTTGTGCTTTAGCGATCTTTTTTCTCTCACAATATGTAGAAAACTCAAAACAAAAAGGGAACTCAAGTGGGAGCTCAAATGTGAGAAGGTGATGCTTGTCATGTTGAATAATGAATGGAAAACCCTCTTATTTATAGCAAAGTATCGAGTTAGATTGAGAAATGGAAAATAATAAAAAATTATTGATAAAATCTAAATATAGACGTTGAGAATACTTTATTATATTTAAAAAATGGTTGAAGTAATTAACAAATAAAATGATTTATTAATTACTTTTGTGAGTATTAAGAACAGTGTGAAATTGAAATAATTATTAAATAATAATTTAACAATTATTCCAAAAATAGAATTAAAGAATAATAAATAAATAGTGATTTATTTAATTATTCCTAAGTGATTTAGTCAAATCTGACAAGGAATAATTATCAAATAATTATTTAATAATTATTCCTAGAGAAAGATAAATAAATAATCTTTTATTAAATTATTCCTAGTGGGTTTTTGGATTTTAATTAGAAATTGTTTAATAAAAATGGTTTACTAAATCATTTCCTATGGTGAAAGTGATTTTACTATGGTAAAATTAATCCTACATGGTGTATTTCGATCCACCTAGTTAGAAATGGCTAGGCGATCATTTTTAGGTGATAATAGATTGTCCCCCAACATACGAGTGTCAGGATAAAATCGTATTACCGAAATACGTTTTAGGTTACACTTCCATGAGACACCAAAGGGGAGAGAGAGAGAGAGAGAGAGAGAGAGAGAGATATTTGAAGTGATGCAAGGAAGGATGGATGAATGGAGGGGGCAAGACCTACTAATACAATATAAGTCTCCTTTTATTTTGGAGTAAATGATCTCAAATGAGGCGGGGGAGGCATACCCATACTCGTCAATATAATTGAGTACAAATAATAATGGTGTGCCCAAGAATGTGGGACTAAGCTAAAAAGTAAATAATACATGATGCATGATATGCTGGCATCAATGGGCCAGAATGTGATACGATAATCCAACGAGTCCTATATACATAATGCACCTAGAAAACAGAGGTCGATACTGAATACAATAATATCTGAGTACATGAGATATAATGCCCCTCAAGCTGACATGGTGAGGGGAGATATCAACCAAAGAAGCCCCGCTGAACAAGAAAGGGCTCTGAATATTTGAATGGATCATCTGAAGGAATCATACACAATGTGGGTGTTTCATGTGGTTGAAGCCGAACTAGTCAAATATATGCCAAACTGCATCTAAGGATGGATCATAATCTGTTGTCATTCGTGCACATGGGGGGATACTTGAAGGGACGCCGCCTCATGAGTTCTGGAACATCTCACACATACCCGAGAAATGTTGGTACAATCGACTAGATCACGAGACCATCAAGTGTACGATTCTCGATCGTGCGGAAATGAGCTGGAGTCAAGCATGAGAGAAGAAACCAATTCAAAGGTAAATGATGATTTCCTTTCCTTTATCTGAGGCACCGGACAATGATGAAAGATGGAACCAAGGTACAACGCCCTCTAGACCACTTCCTGGGAATAATTGTGCTGAAGTCGACAGAAGAGGGCCCGCCAGAGTTGAGGCAATAAGGAATCCTCAACAAAGGAACGAGGGATCATAGTAAAGTGATTGATGTACTGACACTAGGGATGATGATAGAAGGATACAAGATGAGAGGTTTACTAACGACTTCCCTTGCCATAGCATGATCTACATGGTTGACCTAGTAGAGACTAACTCTATTCCAGAGTGGATGGTCGATTACTCAGACATAGGATTTTCAAAGACATAGCAGTATAGCTAGAGGCCAAATATGAGTGAAATGGGAGGAATATTATGAAAATGTGGATGGAATATGATAACTGGACTCAATAGGACTTAGAACAAACTTTATGAATGCAAGTGTGACTTATCTCGGATGCTCTGAACAATGTTGACTCGATGCTGCTACCACATGGGGGAGGCTCGAAGGGGACCATAAATCATGAGTAAATAATGGTTACTCATGAAACAAATCGACACATGACTCAACAAGTGCAAAGGTAAAGTGATACCGAAGCATAGGTGGCTCATATGAAGAAACTCAATTTCAATAAGCGAAAAAGTGAAACATCAAAAAATGGCTTCCTGGTGAAATTTAAATTTACCAAAAACAAAGGGATGCCAATTATAGAACTCAGTGAGAGATCTATAATGATGTTGACGGTTCGTCAAACTGAGCTATGGTTTGGTCACAATGGGTGATAAAAAAAACTATGGTTTTTTCTATAAAAATCCTTCTTGCCCCCAAATCCAATTCATTTGCATAGCGAGATATAAGAGAATTTGGAGAGGATAAGAAGGCCCTAAATATTGAGGAGATCGCAGGTGGCCTAACCTTACTCATTAATTTTGGTGTATTAAAATTTCATATTAGGGCCTCATCTCAGTGGGGGAAACCCTTGCCTTTACTCACGATAACAACGCACCTGTTTTCCCTTTTTTCTATGTTCTAGAATGCAAAAACTATGGAAAAAAGGGCGTCCAACACATTTTTCAAGGGAAACACTACGTTTTGGGCTGAAAGGAAAGGTGGGTATGGGGTTCTCTATTGAGTTGAGGCTAAGAACCAAGAGTTGATGTTTTTGACTCTGAACTAAAAAAACATAATGGTATTTTACAGGTATGGATGAGATAAATATGGTATGGTGAGAATGAGATTTTTATACTCTTTATGTTGAGATTCAAGGGGGACAAGCAGTCATATGAGTTATGGCACAATATGGGTTACTGAAGTTCTTGGAGAACCCATTAATGAGGGCTAGTGATGTAATTCTATCCTGGATTGTGAGATATTGGGATCCATATCAGGAGGCCTTTGTGGTATGGGGGCATAAGATCGAGATCACTGTCCATGACATATATATTTCTACAAGATTTCCAACCTTGCGAATGGTGGGGGAGATACATCAAGTACTTCCTCGTGGGAGGCATATAGGGGAGTTTTTGGAGTGTTATTGTGTACTTGGTGCTTGTGCAAAGGGCATGACCATCCAAATTCATGACTTATAGAGACTCGATACACGGGCTACAACCGCAACAGTGGTGTGAATCTTGGGTAGTCACGCCTTTCATCACATCACTAGGGGAAAATGATGCTTATGGAGAGTGTACTGGCAAGGACCTACTATGGGTTGGCCTAGATGTTGTTTTCGTCATTAAAATGATAGTTGGGACTATGCAGGCAACAGACCAACGATAATTGTTTGTTTGGGACAGTTGTATGCTCATTCTTCTTTGAGAAGATCCCTATCATTCGTCCACATGTACAGATCTATTATGGGGGGCCATAGGAGCCTGGGATGTACCATTAGGGTAGGTATTACGATGAGGTGGAGGAGGGGGAGTCATATGGGTGTTCCAACCTAACTTATTCACTTATTGGGACCATATGCCACTTTACATAGATGAATATCCATATAGTGGAATGAACTACCAGGGAGATCCTAACTTACCACTCTCACCACAACGAGCATGAGTTGATATGGTAAGTGATAGTTGCTATGTATTGGTTTCATGTAGATTTTAGAAAATTTATATAAGTGGTACTGATTTCCAAACTTGTGCTATACATATATAGCACCAGTGAGGTCGTAAGGGTATACAGGATGAATTGCAGCACATGCGGCGATAGATTAGAGGGGTTCGATATCACAGCAGAGATCAGATGGTGATGTGATACTAGAGGAAATTTATTGTAGTTTCTTAATGCTACTGACAGGGGTGATAGAGTGCATATGGAATGAGTTATAATATCAATATACATATGAGTGCATTAGGCTTCCCTCAGAAGGATGAGGTATCACGAGGCGCATAACTATGGCCGGTCAGGCAGTTCAAGGGTTACAGGGAGGTGGTATGGAGCCATTGGCTCGAGATCCTCCAAATGATAGTGATTATACATAGGGACACGTGAGCCCCTATTTTTTTGTTTTTTGTAACATGCTATGGGCATGTCGAATGTATTTAGAGTAGTGGACTCCAAACACTATATATTTGATATTATGATACATAATATGATTATGCATATTTTCTGACGATTGTGCTTTGCCATTATTTTATGCTATGTATGTATTCTTGTATATGCATGTGATAAATGACAATCTAGAATTTTATTTGCAATTGTATCTACATAGTTATTTTGTGCTCTAGGAACATGACTGAATGTAATAAATTCAAATTCATGTGCCAAAAGCTTAACTCATAGATTATTTCTAAATAGGACAAGATTACGCACATGATAAACATCATTCAATTACATGAAAAGTAGCAAGGAATGAAGACAAACATGAAGGTGAATGTGATGATAAAGGGCATCATCTAACAAACCTATCACTACATCATATTCGACATGGTTATTGGTGTCAGATCCAATGTAGATGCCAATGGAGTGGACTAACAAATGCAAAGGGGTGTCAAAATGGCCCAAGCTATCGAGGCTAGATTCTTAGAGAAGTGACTCACACCATCAACATAACAGATATGTGGTATGGATGATGGATCCATCTAAAATATGCAAGAATAAAATGAATCAGACGATGGGGGATGCAAGCAACCTAGATGCATAAAATAAAAATATACGCACATTTCAATGGGAAATTCTATGGGTAAAATTTCTTCAGGTAGAGTGCATTACGAGGGTTAGGAAGTATTTCACCTTATGAACCCTCTAAAAGGTATTCCACCTTTCCCAAACACTTACAAATGATGTAATTACCGAGCCATAATGGTTCAAACTTCGCATGCCCTAGGACATCATGAGCTTGGTCATAAACAAGAACAAGGGCGACTTCATGAAAGTTACGAGGGTGGAATTTATGGCCATACTAAGCTTTGGTGCACTTTTTGGCAGCTTCAATGGTTTGTAATGCAACACGGTGTTCTTCATTCGTGCACTCAAGCATTATAAGTATTTTTTCTAGAGGTTGGGTGTCCAAAAGGAGTTTGACAGTAAGGTGGAGGGAAGGGATTTCACACTCGATCGGTAAGGTTGCATCTTGTCCAAAAACTAGGTGGAAAGGAGTGAACCCGGTGGTGGTTTTCATAGAGGTTCTATAGGCCCACAATGTGGGGAAGAGAATAAGGTGCCAGTTGGTCTTGTGTTTATGCACCATCTACTGAAGCATGGTTTTAAGTATTTTATTGACAGCTTCAACTTTTTCGTTTCCTTGGGGATAATAAGACGATGAATATTGATGTTCAAATCCAAATAATGAGGATATCTCACGCCATATCTGATCTTCAAAGTGTCAGCCATCATTAGGGTAATTTTGAGGTCTAAAATGGCCCTCCTAAGGAAATTATAAAATAATAATGGAAATAATAAATAAGATTTTATTACATCATCAAATTTTAGAAGGAAAAAAGAAAAAACTACTCTTTCAACTCATATTTCCAACTTATCTCTCAAATTGTTTACTCAAATTTTGAGCGGGAGTACTCGTTGGATGAAAAATTTAATTCCTCATCCAAGGAGTACCCATGTTGCATACTTTCGATGGGTCTTGCTACATGAAAAATGAGAAATACATGAAAAACATGATTGTAATCACGTTTTTTTTTTTATGTATTTCTCATTTTTCGTGTAGCATGGTCCCCTGAAAGTTGGCAACATGGGTACTCCTTGGATGAGGAATTAAATTTTTCATCCAACGAGTACTCACGCTTGAAATTTTAGTAAAAGCTTTGGGAGATAAGTTGAAAATATGAGTTGAAAAAGTAGTTTTATTATTTTATTATTTTTTAATATTTTTACCCTTTCACTTAAAAAATGGTGAATCACCCCTCATGGTTGAAATCATCATCTTGAATCCTATTGGTTCTTATAAAGTTTATTTTTGTTGTACATTTTTTTAGGAGGCCCATTTTAGACCTCAAAATTCCCCTAATGGGTCAAAAACCATTTCTTCGAAACCCTGAATTGAGCGATAACATGGTTAAAGAAGAAAAGGGATGTAGTAGTTGTGGTGCTATTTAATGTGTGCATGGATTCAACCCATTTGGTGAAATAGTTGACGACCACGATAATATACTTATGGTTATTAGTAGATGGGGGTCAACACTCCATGAAGTCAATAGCACATTTATAGAAAGGACCGGATGCAATGACAAGATGGATGGGAGCAAGTGGAGCTGGAGAATTAGACGTGAACAATTTATAATTGGAATAGTGTTTGACTACCTCAATGCAATCGCTCAAGAGAGAATTCCAAAATTATGTGGTACGCATGATTTTATGGGAAGTGGTCATTCCAAATAGGTGACAACCACAAGCATCATCGTGACACAACATTCAACACCATATTTTATTAATGGGAATAGGACACAGGGGGACAGTTAAGGTTCTAACTGACATGATATATGACATGCTCATTCCCAAAACAATCTTCTTGTATTAATACCCTGGTGACCGAATAGGTGGAAGCTGAGATATACAAGATAAAGTTCCTTTCAAAGTTAGGTGGATTGATCAAGGGATCAAAAGTGAGAGCACGTTTTGGGGCATTAAAATACTACTGAGCTTGGTCATCCAAAACAAATAGAATGGTAGATCGAAGGATTCTAAGAAACCCATAAGCAGTAGTGGCATAGTGTTGTGAAGATAAATCCCCTTTGTGGACAGAGGTGATATCTCTAGCCCTAGAGTGGGTCTAGCAACTTAAGAGACTATCTGATGCAAGCTTTCTTAGCTTATATCCAAAACAAGATGAGAAATGGAATATTCCTACATGTTCCTGATGCTATACTTGAATCCTTTGATGATGGCCTCGATCCATAGTCCCTTGGGCTCACTCCTCGCTACTAGTGGCATACGATTACCTGCAAGAGATCAAGATACAACAACAAATTTAATCCAATACAAAACATACATTGAATATCGATTATCTAATAGCTCAAGGAAATTAGACTATTTGCGCAAATGATTAGACAAATATAGAAATCAAACACCATGTTTTTTATTAATAAATATAAAAGAGAGTGCTTACAACCATGGCCTTGATATTGGAGGCCTCCCTTTGGTGATGTTTGAGTCCTTCACCGAAGCTCTTAAATTACTCCTTCTCCCGGATAGCTTAGGCATTATCATAATACATGGATGCACGGAAAATGAATGATCAGACTAGCCCAACAAATGACCCACCAGTAGTGGAAGGATGGGGATCGTTTTATAGGAATGGAGAAGAGGTTAGGAGCCCATGAAAGGAGGAATGCCCACTTTCTAAGGTATAAACCCCCATTGATAAGATCAAATCTCTAAAATCATATAGTTCAACCCTATCACCACCGACTAACAACCAACTTGCTGCCCTGGAACTTCTAGAGGTCGAAGCTTGTCATCCATTTGAGGAAATACTGCCAGAAGGGGTTCAACACGGTTTTCCTAGAAAAAAGGGCATTGAAAGTGCTAGGCCAGAACTGTCAACCTGTCATCAGCACGGGAATTCCACTAGAGAAGAGCGTTGACCCAGAAAATTATGGTTTTGACTAAGTTTCTCCAGTGATCTTTCAAGGCAACGTTCTTTGAGTCTTTAGAGGATATCATTATATATTTTTTCCCAAGTGGATATACTACATAGGATTTGTCACAGGGAAATTCAAGATCAGGGACAGGAAGTGAGCAGAGTGATAAATGACTGTGTAACAGATGCCCCCTAAATCATGAAGGTAGAAAGGGGAATGATGGGTGAAATGCTCTACAAACCAAGGAAAAATAAACTCAGAATACCACTAGGAAATGTACCAAATCAAACACAATACAATATATGACATCTCTAATATGAAGATTCCTAATAACATATATGTGGACTAGGAATCAAATAACATATAAGCCCATGACATGGTCACAACCATCCATTTGAAAGAGATCATGAAACGGTCAAGGGGTATGGTCACAACCATCCGTATAGACGGGAGATCCATATATACGGTCATGAATACTCAATAACTCCATGCAACGCGAATGACGACAAGTGTGATCCCGGGGGTGTTTCTGCCAGTCTCAATACCCAACGTACAAATCTATCCATGTGAATATATGATCTGATGTCGAACATGGTAGAAAAAACCTGATTGTCGGTCAATGCTAAAAAACGTTAACATGCACAAGAGAAACCACCAATAATGAGAATGGTCATCAAGGTACAAACAACACAAACTACAATTATGAATAAATGTGTTGAGGTAAAATACTAGCAACATCGTCTGATCGAAGTTCAATGAGGGGAACCCATTGTCGAATGTGAAGAACTTTCCATTGAGGCATGCAAGCTCCAAGGTACTGAAAAGGATTTTCTAAACCATATTCCTGGATAATGAATTAAAGACGACAGGAAGTGATTCGTCGAACGAGGGCCATAATGATTCTGAAATCATCGACACTAAACAAAGGATATATTAAGTTAATATGAGTGATTCATGACTGTTACAGAGAGGTTCAAATAACCAGAGGATGTTTGATTTTGACAAGAATGACTTCTCTTGAACATATCGACGACACAACTCAAGAGTGTGGTAGCATTTGACTCAAATGGGATCAAAGGTCATGATCAAAAAAATCATGATCGAATATGAGGCAAATGGATTTCCAAAACCCACAGAGGAAAAATGATGAATGAAGGATATCCCCAACCAGACACGAAATTTAGACGAGTGTCATGTTAAAGAGCGAAAATCTGCCCAAAACACACAAGATGTTCCACTTTCAAATTCCCCCCTATTATTGCTAACGAGTACCTATTTATTTTTTATAGCCAGCATGAAGAGGATAGTATATGCTGAGCATGTAAGTTAATTCTTAGCATGAGTCCATCATAGTAATTTTAATGAGCCCTAGGAAAGAGGAACTCGATCTCGTCATGGTGACAAGTATTTTGTCGTTTAATATTTAACGAGTCCGATGGAAGAGGAACTCGACGTATTTTTCATGTTTAGGTATTTTTAAAAAGAAACAGAAAAGAAAACTCCATCATGTCCCTTTTTTTAAATCGTCTCCTGAATCCGAAAAGGTAGAAAATAATATTTGACAGAACCTCTTGACCATGTTCAGTCAAGGTATTCATTTTTCATAAATAGTTAATCTCAGCTTGAAAAAGGGGTAAACGTATACTGAAACCACATCAATTTGTTTAATTTAACAAGTTTGAAATGAAAAGTACTCGACGATCTTTTCATGTTTCAAAATTCAGAAAAGAGATTAAATTTGACTCCTTCTAGAGGAGCAAGTGGTATAAAAGGTAACAACTGGTTCCGGTCATGGTGGAACTCCTCAAAACACATAAAAGGTCAAGAGGCTGGCTAACAACACCACTCATCGCAACGGTTCCCCAGGCAAGGGTAAAACAATCAAGTGAGAGTGTATGATCAACCAAGAAGATGGTGACAATGGAATGAGAAAACCAAGGCTCATCTGGAAAAAGAAGGCTGATAAAATGGAAATCATGAGAGGTAGTATGGGAATGGTTTCATTTTTACACAAGCTTGAAACAAGAAACTATGCCTGAAATTGTTTTAATTTTTTCACAAGCTTAAAACGGAGCCAAACTATGCTTGAAATAAGTTTCAATGCCCCCAACATGGTGGCGCAATTCAAAGTACATGCCCCCCAAGCTTCAGTTCATTCACATAAGTAGACGACTGGTTACTAACAAGCGGATGGAATGAAGGTTCATTTACGAGATCAAGTGTGTTACACAGTAATTTTTCACCGTCCCTGCAATTCCCATCTCGCCCATTGGAGGGTCGTTTCTATGACCAATAAGCAGTGTCATGCCTTGAAAATACCATCATTTCATCCCTTTCCATGAGGACAACATTCCTTCTATTGATCATTTCCTGAGCAGACCCCTAAAAACACCTGTTTTTGCCTTGGCGCTGGTATCCCGTTATTTACTCACGCCAATGGGGGAAAATTAACACTGAGCCCGTGCCAATTGGCACTCTGTCCCAGTGTTGCACCCGTGCCAATCTGTTTATGATTTTTTTTTTTTAAAAGGAGGCGAAGTTTCGATTACAACAACTGTGTGGATGAGTCATCAGGAGTGGTTTCGACTGAATAACCACGGCCTTCCTCCTTTGGCCTCTTGTTTCCACCATATGGGGAACCTCCCAAAGGATAAGGCCTCCCTTCCACTATTGTAGGGATCCCAACCTCCTCCTCTCCTCTATAAATATAGCCTTCATCCATTGATGAAGGGGCTGAAGGGCTGAATAGTTCCAAAATCCTGAAGTTCCCAAGAGCTTTCATGCTGCAAAAGCCTTCTTGATTCCCTAAGGCCAAATCCAAGCAAGGAGACTATTGCCAAGTATCTGGAGAGAGAGGCTTGTCCCATCCTTGACAAGCTTTATCGAGAAATGTGCTGCTGACGACCCGCCAAAGGAGAATTCGGCGTCGAAGCTTTGGTTGTATTCTTATTTTTGACTCATTAATACTAAGCGACTATTGGTTATGGTTCCACTCTTGATCTTGATCATGTTCATGAGTTATGTCCTCTTCAACTGACATATAGTTGTATATACTAGATTTTATGCTTGCATTTGTGTTGTTTCTTGCATGTGAAGGTGTCCGACCACGGAGATCATGAGGATTGTGATCTGCCAGGGCAAAGGAACGGGAGCACCACCTCTTCTACAAACGACAGCGTTGGATTCCAGGTAAGCCTTCCTCGCAAGTCGGTTTATTTACAATTAGGAACCTGCACTGTAGCGTGTTTGATTGTTTTTAGACCCGATCTGGGCTAGTAGGGATCGCCTCCGTCCGCAGAGGGGATTTACCTCCTCAACAATTTGGCGACTCCGCTGGGGACTCAGCTTGTTGTTTGATTTGTAAACTATAGACAGAGCCTGAAGCACACCAAGATAGCCTTCGAAATGCTTTTGCTCTGCATTAGCGGAGTAGATCAACGCTGCTTCAGTCAATCTCCGGTTTGGTTTACGGACTGAACAACTTGGAGTGTTGTCTTGCCTTTTCGGCTGATTCTTGATCCTCCTTGCTTGATTGGCTCTTTTGGTTGGCTTTTTTTGTGATTTTGGCTTTTGGTTCAGCCCCAGAGGATCAGATCTGACCTCTGCTTTTCCGAATTTTCACCTTTTCATAGTTGGCTTGATTGGCGCGAGTTTAGCCCTGACAGTCGCGCCAGTTGGCGCAGCTTGCCAGTTCATCACTTGCGCCATTCCCTATCTGGCACGAATTATAGCCAGACAGTCGCGCCATTTCCTGTAGGTGCTAGGGTTTACCCTTGTTCGGAAGCTTCTTTTGGTCAGTACTTTGCTTCTGGGTTTGTTTTGGATTTTGCTTGAAGTGGTGAGTCTAGTCTTGGTTGGGAGAAATTCTTTGTTTTTTCATTTTTAGGCGTTGGCGCTTGTTGTTAGTTAGCAACCCGCGCCAATTGGCCATTGGCGCTAGTTGTCAGTGTGCAATTCGCGCCAATTGGCGCTAGTTGTCAATGTACAAGTCGAGCCAATTTCAGGGTGTATGAAAATTGAGAATTTTTTCCCTAAATCCTTCACCAGTGTGTCTTTCCCTTCCAGTCTTTTCCTCGTATGAGCATATATTACATTGCTCATTGTTTGGGATGTCTTCTTGCTATGATTTCTTGATGTAAAAGGGAATGAATGCTTTTTTTTCATCTCATTCTTTGGAAGTCCTCTTTGTGTTTGAACTCATATGTCTTGTCGCCTTTTGAGGAATTTCGTTACAAAGTGTTTTGAAACAATGATTGCATTCTTAGTGTTTATTTTCATCCCTTTTGCTTTCATCCTTTCATTAAGGAGATTTGCGTTTATTTATTTTTTGTCTCAAAGTGTTCTTTTTGTTAAAATGCATTAGATCACATTGCATTGAAAAGTATTTTGAGATTTATCATTGAACTTAGATCACATTGTTTAATGATTGAAAGCTAAAAATCGCTTTGAGTGCATTCTCTTTCATTGAAATCATGCATTAAGTAGATTATCATTTCATCGAAAAATGCATTGAGTGCATTCTTATTATTTGAAAGGAAAAAGGAAATTGTAAGTCATCTAGTTTGGAAAGTTTTCATTTTCAGTGTTGTTGTTTGTTGCATCATTGTTTGAAGCTCTTCCCTCAACTAGATAGCATTCATCGAATTGAAAAGTTTTCTTTTCTCATATAGCTACATATAGGAGATTGTTAGATGACATACGGTAGGGCCTTGAAACCGAAACATAATTGAAGATCAACATTAAAATTTATTCAATTTACCTAGGGAAGCATTGAAACATTAACGAAACATTTAGAGGTCTAGGTTAGAGACGTGTTCCAGCGTCATTAAACCTAGTAGTTGTCGTTCGCCTCTTGGCTTTAGACAGCACTAGTACGGACTTGTGCTCCCCGTACCATCGAGTATATAAAGGGAGACCCCACTAGGTTTCTATCCTTTATCCATAGGAAGCCAATTCTGCCACCCTATACCCGTGATACACCGGACATAGCATTCGGGGAGATTGCCTGCACGTATGTTAAGTCCTTGGTTGATTTCTCTTTCATTTTGAAACCAAGGTGTATATTGCAGTTCACGGTTATTTGGTACACCCTTTGCCTAGCATTCCTGAGCAGTCATTTCGATCTTTTTTGACTCTTTAAATTTGAAAAGGTCATCAAGCGCTTGTCCTTTCACGCTTGTTTCCAATCTGAAAGTGATAGAGTCACCTTTTTCCTGTTTCTTGACTCTTAAAATATGAAATGGTAGAGTTTTGTTTCAATGTTTTAAAATTAACTGCCCACGAAATATTCCTGGTTAAAGTTAGTTTCCTTAGGGTCTTTTTCTGAAGATTGTTTCTAATGGAAACTTTTCCGGAGTTCACCAACCAAGGAATCCCCTCCGATGGGAATCCTGGTCCTTTTCCTCCTTTTGGAAATGTTGGTGCTCCTTATATGGCAACGTTGTCCCTTCCTGGGTTAACTGTTGGGTTGCCTGTTCGGTTGTTTTCAACCGCTGTGGTTCTGAATGTCTCGGCTACTGTTCAATCAGTTCCTCCGCATGAACAACATCATGTTGATTCCAAGGTGGACCTCTTCCCTTCTTCGCCTGTTTCTGCGTCCTCCTCTTCTACTTCGCCTAGTGAAAGCCTGGATTTGAGTAACTGAGTGGCTAAGAAGAAGAAGAAGAAGACAAAGAAGAAGAAGTCCGATAAAGGAGAGGCTAGCTCTGCGGCTATTGCGCCTAAGAAGCCTTCCGTCGATAAACCTCCCAACCCTCCACGGAAAGTAAATTTCCCTTGCATGTTGTGCACGGGAGACCATCTTCTTCGAGATTGCCCTGGCATTCCCAAGGTACTTGAAGAATGGTCCAATGGTCGTCCGCCGTTGCCTTTGGCTTCCGGGAGTCAGGTTGGGGGCACGTCTTCAACTGGTGCTGGTAAAGCTCCTAAGAAACAGGGTAAGCTCACCAATCCCTGTAAGTTGTGTGAAGGGCACCATGCCATCCACCTTTGTCCATATATGGATGAAGCCAAAAGAGTCTTGGACAACGCAGTTGTTTATGCGCCGTGCCTTCTGGCTGGTTACAAACAGCTTTCTTTGAGTCCTCCACCAGTCGATCCTATGATTAGTCAAGAGTCATCCTTGGTCGATCCTGCTCCCTCGGAAATTCAGATTCAGGAATCCATTCCCGACCAACCATTGGTCATGGGATCGGTTGAGATGGTCCCTTCTACGGTGCACCAGGTCTTTTCCGTTGAGAGTGGACCTCACACCCCTCATGTTCTTCTGGTTTCTTCAGATTCTTCGGACTTGGAGAAAGATTCTCCTATCCCCGTATCCCAAGAAGTTGCTCCTCCGGCTCCTGTGATGGAATTTTCGGAGGATACCCTTCCCACCTTCGAGATGGAGGTCATGGAGGATGCTCCTTCTTCTTCCGTAACACTAGGGGAAGACCATCTTGGTTCGATGGTAGCCCCTCCGAGTAGTTTGGTCGCTTCCTTTGATTGGAGTCGATTTGCGGGATACCGCCTTCCGTCTTATGTGCCTTTCGAGATAACAGTACAGGCTTTTGGTCTGGTCGTACCCAGCACCATTATAGATGAAGGTGCGTCTGTTAGCATTTTATCCTCAACTACTTGGCATGCTTTCGGCTCGCCGCCGCTTGCGCCTATCACGCAGAATCTGTTGGCATTTAACAGAAGAACAAGTCAACTGTTAGGGATCCTTCCAAGGTTACCTATTACTTTGGGAGGTAAAACCGTTCATATGGACGTGATGGTTGTTCCAGGCCCCTTGGATTTCAATCTGCTCTTGGGGCGCGATAACACCTATGCCATGGGAGCGCTCGTCTCCTCCCTTTTTTATGTGGTCTGTTTTTCACATGGAGGACGGATCGTGACTATTGATCAGCTTTCGTTCTTTGGTCCCAATGTGGCAGCTGGCCTGCCATCATCCCTTCCTAGTTTTTATCCACCCTTTGTATTTGCCCCACCGCAGGTCAACTATGTGGCTACCTACCCCGTGTCTGTGCTCAGTGATGATGCCGTCGTGCATCAGGTGCTGGGGGCATTGGGTCCTGACTTCCAAGATGTTTTCCTTCCATCGAATGGGAAACTCTTGGAAGCAATGACTTCTTGTTCATTATGATAAGGTTTTCGGAGAAGAGTTATTTTACTTGTGTGAAGCTCCGTAAAAAATGAAACAAGGTTGTCGGAGCATAGTTATTTTCCTTGTGTCAAGCTCCTTAAAAAATGAAACAAGCTGGTCGGAGCATGGTTCTTTTCCTGTGTCAAGCTCCTTAAAAAATGAAACAAGGTCGTCAGAGCAGAGTTCCTTGTCTTGTGTCAAGCTCCTTAAAAAATGAAACAAGGTAGTCTCGGAGCAGAGTTCTTTTACTTGTGTCAAGCTCCGTAAAAAATGAAACAAGGTTGTCGGAGCATAGTTCTTTTCCTTGTGTCAAGCTCCTTAAAAAATGAAACAAGATGGTCGGAGCATGGTTCTTTTCCTGTGTCAAGCTCCTTAAAAAATGAAACAAGGTCGTTGGAGCAGAGTTCCTTGTCTTGTGTCAAGCTCCTTAAAAAATGAAACAAGGTCGTTAGAGCAGAGTTCCTTGTCTTGTGTCAAGCTCCTTAAAAAATGAAACAAGGTTGTCGGAGCAGAGTTCCTTGTCTTGTGCCAAGATCCTTAAACCATGAAACAAGGTGTCATGAGGATAGTTCTTTTAATGTGTCAACCTCGTTAAAATAATGAAACACTTTCCCGTTCAATTCGAGTCTTTGATAAGATCTCGTAAAATCCTAGTCGAGTCTTTCTCTTGATCTCGTAATTTGAACCTTCACTCCATCCGCCTTACATATGGATTGAAGCTTGGGGGGAATGTACCTTGAATTGAGTCACAATGCTGGGGCCATGCTTACTTTTTCAAGCATAGTTTGTTTCCGTTTCAAGCTTGTGTAAAAATGAAACCGGTTTCAAGCATAGTTTATCTTTGTTTCAAGCTTATGTAAAAATGAAACCAACTTCAAGTAGAGTTTCCTGATTTCAAGCTTGTGTAAAAATGAAACCTTGCCCATTTTACCTCTTGTGATTTCCATTTTATCAGCCTGTTTTACCAGATGAGCCTTGGTTTTTCATTCCATCGTCACTATCTGCTTGGCCGATCATATGCCTTCACTTGGTTGTTTTACCCGTTCCTGAGGAACTGCTTCAATGAGTGGTCTTGTTAGCCAGCCTCTTAACCTTTACTTGTTTTGAGTAGTTCCACCATCACCGGAACTAGTAGCTACCCTTGATGCCACTCGTTCCTCCAGGAGGAGTCAACTTTCAGCTATTTTCTGACTCTCTAAACATGAAAAGATTTCCGAGGCCCTTGTCGTTTCGATCTCGTTAAAGTGGACACGAAACGACATCTACCCAGTATACGTTTACCCCTTTTTCGGGCTGGGATAGATTATTTACGAAAAAGGAATACCCTAGCCTATTGCGACTAGGAGGTTTTCTCAGACATAGTTTTCTACCTTTTCGGATCTGAGGAACTATTTACGAAAAGGGACTATTGGAGTTTACTTTTCCGCTGTCTTTTCAAACTCTCTAAACATGAAAAGACATCGAGTTCTTCCTTTGTCAGACTCGTTAAACCTTGATGACATTGGATTCAGTCGTAATGACTGTATCCGAGTTCCTCCTTCCTAGGGCTCGTTAAATGTACTAGGATGGATTTATATGACAAGCATATGGTATCCTCTTCAAGCTTGTGTAAAAATAAAGAGGTACTCACCAAAATGGTGGGGAAAATGGAACCAACATCATTGTCGTGTTGGCAGTATGTCGCTCTTGAACATGGCACTTGTCTGCATTCGTGTCAGGTTGGGGAAATCTCATCTCGTTTTTCACTTGCCTCCATGGGTTTGGGTGATCCCTTTTGACCTCTCATCTGCTCTTTGCCTCATCACTATGACCTCTGATCTTTTGATGTCAAATACTGCCAAATCCACTGTCGTGCCATCAATATGTTCAAGAGAAGTTGACCTCTGCAAACTCCAACCTTCCTCTGATTCTCATCTGATCTTGATTCACAAAGACATTATGTTCCTCTGTCTCATGTCGATGATGTGGGAAACACTATGGCCCACCTTCGATCAAGGTCACTTCCTGTCGACTTCAGCTCATTATCCAGGAAGATGATCTAGAGACTCCCTTCTGGTACCTTGGAGCCTGCATGCCTCAATGGCAGGTTCTTCGCATTCGATGTGAGGTTTTCATCATTGGCCTCCGATCGAGTGATTCTGCGGGTGTTCGACGTCAGCTCATTGTTCACATGCCGTAGATTGTACCTGTAGTACCTTGAGGACCATTGGCATTAATGGTGGTACCTCTCGCATCTGTTAACAACTTTCATCATTGGCTGGTAATCAGACGATGTTCTTGCATGTTCGACTTCAGCTCACATATTCGCATGCTTGAACTTGTACTTTGTTCGGGTCGAGATGGAGCGCAAGACCTTGGATTGTGTCTTTTGTAATCCAGGCTGCGATTTTGTGGATTGTTATGATTATTTACATGACTCACTGATTGGATGGATGCGACCATACCTGAGTCTATTTATCGATCCTCTATGGATAGCTGCGCCCATGCCTTGGATCTAGATTATTGTATACTCTGTTATGGATGGCTGTGCCCATACCACGCATATATATCATGTATCTGAGACATCAGTTGTACTTCGCTCCGCAGGTTTTCCGATGGCAGTGTTTTCAGTCGGCATGTTCTCGTAAAGCATTTCACCCCTCTCTCTCTTTCGGGCCTCATGCTTTAGGGGGCATCTGTTACACAGTAATTTGTCACCGTCCCTGCAATTCCCATCTCGCCCATTGGAGGGTCATTTCTGTGACCAATAAGCAGTGTCATGCCTTGAAAATACCATCATTTCATCCCTTTCCATGAGGACAACATTCCTTCTGTTGATCATTTCCTGAGCAGACCCCTAAAAACACCTGTTTTTTCCTTGGCACTGGTATCCCATTATGTACTTGCGCCAATGGGGGAAAATTAACACTAAACCTGCGCCAATTGGCACTCTATCCTAGTGTTGCACCCGCGCCAATCTTTTTATGGAAATTTTTTTAAAAAAGGAGGCGAATTTTCGATTACAACAACTTCGTGGATGAGTCATCAGGAGTGGTTTCGACTGAATAACCACGGCCTTCCTTCTTTGGCCTCTTGTTTCCACCTTATGGGGAACCTCCCAAGGGATAAGGCCTCCCTTCCACTATTGTAGGGATCCCAACCTCCTCCTCTCCTCTATAAATATAGCCTTCATCCATTGATGAAGTAAACAAGGGGTCGAATAGTTCCGAAAATCCTCAAGTTCCCAAGAGCTTTCTATGCCGCAAAGCTCTTTGATTCCTAAGGCCAAATCCAAGCAAGGAGACTATTGCCAAGTATCCAGAGAGAGAGGCTTGTCCCATCCTTGACAGGCTTTATTGAGAAATGTGCTGCTGACGACCCGCCAAAGGAGAATTCGGCATCGAAGCTTTGGTTTTATTCTTCTTTTTGACTCATTAATACTAAGCGACTATTGGTTATGGTTCCACTCTTGATCTTGATCATGTTCATGAGTTATGTCCTCTTTGACTGACATATAGTTGTATATACTGGATTTTATGCTTGCGTTTGTGTTGTTTCTTTCATGTGCAGGTGTCCGACCACGGAGATCGTGAGGATTGTGATCTGCCAGGGCAAAGGAACGGGAGCACCACCTCTTCTACAAATGAAAACGTTGGATTCCAGGTAAGCCTTCCTCGCAAGTCATTTTATTTACAATTAGGAACCTGCACTGTAGTGTGTTTGATTGTTGCTAGACCCGATCTGGGCTAGTAGGGATCGCCTCTATCCGCAGAGGGGATTTACCTCCTCAACAAAGTGAAAGACTCGAGTGGGAATTTACGAGATCTAATCAAAGACTCGAATTGAAAAAGGATGTGTTTCATTTTTTAATGAGCTTGACACATTAAAATAACTATGCACCTAGGTACCTATTTCATTTTTTAATGAGGTTTACATAGTAAAATAACTATCCTCGTGACATCTTGGTTCATTTTTTAAGGAGCTTGTCACAAGACTAAGGAACTATGATCTAAAGGCCTTGTTTCATTTTTTTAATGATCTTGACACAAGAAAAGGAAATTTTCTCCAAAGATCTGATCATGGCCCATAAAAGGTCATGGCTTCCAATAGGTTCTCATTAGATGGGAGAACAAGACTCTGGAAATCATTGTCCAATTCCCCCATTACATGGTGCACTATATCACTGAATGGACCATCAATAGACACGGGCACGGAATTGGTTGCAACATAATTAACCTGTGGCAGGGAAGATACCACTGGCATGTAAGGACCATTAAGGGAGGATGGTTGATTATGATCCATATTAGGATCACTGAACGAAATCTGATAAATGGTCACAATTCTTCCTTCATGTGGAAAACACATCACATGAAAGAGAGAAGAGACAAGAGCTCCCATGACATAAGTATAGTCACGCCCAATGAGTAAGTTAAAGCCAAAAGGGCCATATACAACCATCACTTCTAAACAGACAATATTTCCTCCCAAATTAATAGGAAACTTTGGAAGGATCCCTAATGGTTGACTGGTTCATCTGTTAAATGCAAACAAATTATGGGTAACATGCACAAGCTGTAGACCACTAAAAGCTTCCCAAGTAGTTGAGGACAGAATACTAACAGATGCACCTTCATCTATTATGGTGCTAGGTATGGCCACATTATAGGCATGTGCCATGATCTCAAAGGGCACGTAAGAGGGAAGATGATATCATGTCAGTTGACTCCAATCAAAGGAAGCGGCCAGACTACTTGGAGGGGGTGCCATGCGAATGGGAGAATAGTATAATGTTTCTTGATCTATTAGATAGTTGATATTCAATGTATGATTTGTATTGGATTATGTTTTTTGTTGTCTCTTGATCTCATGCAGGTAATTGTACGCCACTAGTAGTGAGGAGCGAGCCTGAGGGACAGTGGATCGAGGCCATCATCAAAGGATTTGATCATAGCAACAAGAAGAGGTAGGCCTATTCCCTTTCTCATATTGTTTTGGATATTAGCTAAGAAATATTGCATTATATAGTCTCTTAAGTTTATAGACCCACTCTAGGGCTAGATAGATCACTTCTATTCGAGAGGAGGTTTATCTTCACAATAGAATTGGCGACTCTGCTAGGGAAGAGCGCTAACCTAGAAAATTAGGGTTTTGACTAAGTTTCTCTAGTGATCTTTCAAGGAAAATTTCTTTGAGTCTTTAGAGGATATATTTATGTATTTTTCCTAGGTGGATATACTACACAGGATTTGTCACAAGGAACTTTAGGATCAGAGATGGGAAGTGATTAGAGTGACAAATTACTGTGTAACAAATAGTCAAGATAAACCGACGAAGAAAGTTGGCTTTGCCTTGGAGGCTTTCCAACTAGCAAAGGGTGTGAGGAGGGGAAAGTTTGAGAATGGCTTGAAATTTTATGGGGTTAAGAGTGATACCATATTTAGACACACTGAATCCCAATAGTTGGCCGACAGGAACACAAAAGACACACTTAAGGAGATTGAGGTGAATTTTATATTTCGACATTGCAAGAAGATGGTATGCAGATCATGAAGGTGTTATGACTGAAGCTTGGAACGAGCGGTGAGATCGTCTAGATACACAAGGATAATATGAGCCAGGTCATGAAAACAGTAGGATATGACACACTGAAAATTGGCCCTAGCATTCTTTCAACATTATTTAAACCAAAAGACATGACCCTATATGAAAATTTTCCCCACGTACTAGTGAAGATGGTTTTAAATTGAGCATCATAACAAATACATATCTGGTTAAATCCGAAGAATCCATCCATGAATAAAAGAACCTCATGCCCCACAATTTCACTAATGATTTGGTAAATGAAATTTGTGGGAAAGATGTCTTTTGGACAAGCTTTGTTTAGAAGGTGAAATTTCATGAAAACACGAACGATGCCTTGTTTCTTTAGGGCAGGAATAGGATTGGACACCCATGTCATGTATTCAATGGAGTAAATGAAACCATCCTAATTGATCTTATTAATTTAGGATTTGATAACCTCATGATTGGAAGGATGGACAGGTCTCTTCATTTGGCAGACAATAATGGAATATGGATAGGTTTCGATATGGTGTTCAACAATGATAGGATCAAGTCCAGGCATCTCAGAATAAAACTAGGTGAAAACATCACGAAATTATTTTAATAGCATAGTGTAAGTTTCAATTTCTTCCAGGGTGCATTGTGCCCCTAAGCTAATATTTTCTTCGATCCCTATTTTATTCGAAATTTTAATTTTGATGGCAGGGGATATATTAGCCATATAGCATTCTTCGAAAACATATGGTGTAGGAATGGGATTTTTGAATCAATCGACCTCACCCTGGATGAAGTATTTGGACTCCACAACATATTAATCATGGTTTTGTTGCAAAAGGAAGTATGCACGATGGTGAATATCAACCCAAGGATAGTCAAGGATGTTCATAACTTCCATGATGTCTTCATCAAAATGAAATATGTGGGTACTAGAAGAAGAAGGACCACATGAGGAGGAACTACTTAAATCATCTTCATGAGAGGCAAGGTTCACATGTTCATCATCAAAAATGGGAGACAGATAACTAGTAGACGGGACCACAGTATTAAAAAATGACCAGTTTAAACTGGTAACCTATCAAACTGGCCAATCAGATGCCTAGACGACACAAACTGACCTAAAAACTGGGTTCAAGGAGGGCTTTCAAATAAAATTATGGTCCGATCGATGCTAACTGGCCGGTTAAGGATGGAATCAGTCAGTTTATGGATAAATTGGCATGTTCTACCCTTAACCAGCCATTTAGCTTCCACGTCCACAAAAGGGACCCATGCATGTTGTTTTAACCGGTTTAGAGTGGTTTTGGAGGGAAAATGAGGGTTTTTTCCTCCAAAAAAACCCTCCCCAATCCTTTATAATCAAGGGTAACCTCTCATTTGTCTCACACATCTCATTTGGAGATTTTGTGAGTTTGATTGAGAGCTTGGAGAGTATTTATTTTGTGTTTGAGTGGTGGAACAACATAGGGTTTGAGATAAGTAGTAGCCATCATGCCTCCAAAATTTAAGGATACTGCATGGACTCATTGTTATATGATTGATGGCAAAATGATTTGCAAATATTGCCAAAAATATATTTCAAGAGGGGGTATTTAAATGTTAAAGCAACATTTGGTCGGGATAGGAGGCCATGTGAAGTCATGTGGAGTACCAAATGAAGTAAAAGGGCATATTAGGGAAAAATAACTTTAGAATTTTGAGACTCAAGTCACTGAACCGATAGAGAAGTTTGTGACTCGAGCAGTTGTAAATTTTGGGAATCGAGTCTCAACCAACTGAGTTTGATCATGATGAGAAGTTTCAAGTGACAATGTTGATCACTAATATCATATATGTAAATTTGTAGTAGGCCAGTGGCCCCATTGCTTGTAGGATTTGTTTTGAACTCTAGAGGCCATTTGGAGCCTCATTGCTTATGTATTTTGTTGATGATATCTATTGCACTCGGTGCTATTCTATTATATTAACCTTTACTTGGTATATAACTGAGAAAAAATTCTTATTTTGTCTCTATTGGATTGGAATCATGGTTTCAAAAATTAAAAACATTTTTTTTTATTAAAAATTAATTATTTGATGTATTCTTTTAAAGACTGGTTTATTGAGATATGACCAGTCTTTGACCGATTCCAGTTTGAAACTCAGTTCATTAGGTCCACCGGTCCGGTCACCATTTCCGGTTTTTAATACTATCGATGGGACATCTACCAATGTGGAGACCGAAGTGTTCTCCAAAGAAGGTTTGAAAGAGTCACAATAAGGATCACGATGGGTGGTTGAGATACCTCCTATTCTAGCATAACAGTGGGACTAGAACCCGTAGGTAGAGGAGAGGTGGAATCACTACGAGCGACATCTAACTCATGAAGGACTTGAAGTGTGTCATGAAAATATTTGATATAGGAATAATGATGGGAGTAATGGCTGTAGTTATCACAAAAAGCACAATAGTGATTCGTGCATAAGGATATGTTCTTAGATGACTCAGGTAAGGTGACATGGACCTCAAAAATGTTAGAGTCGGGAAAGGTATCAGAGACCACATTATTTATATGAAGGACCTTATGAAAATTATTGGTGGCATGCCCAACAACATCGTACAAAGTGCATGGATGTGTATGATTTGGTGGCTTAGGAAGAATTGGAGTTGGTTGGGGTGGCTTCTCTTTGGTTCCCTTTTTTTTGGATTTCCCCCCCTCGTCAGATGATTTTGCAATAGGAGTGGCTTCATGTTGATTTTGTTGTGGAACCTGAGCAAAGGAAGGGATAGGAACAACAGGTTGAAATAGGGTCAAATTGGTATAATGGTTGAGTTGATTAGGAGGAGTGTTTGCAGTAGGATCAATGTACTAGATTGGGATCCCCAGGGTGATGTTAGGCAGACTCAACGTATCCATAATAGGGGTAGAAAATATTCCAGGTGGGGGGAATAAGAAAGGTATTTTACCTGAGGGGAATGACCTGGGGGAACTAATCCTGGATGGTTAAGACCTAGGGGAATAGTTTCAAACTGAAAAGGACCAGGAGAGATATTGATATAAGGAAATGGACCTTGAGGAATTATACCTAAAGGTTGGGTTGAGTTGGGAGCAGAAGGTTTCGAAGGATATGCTTGTTTTTAAGGCGTACCAGACTTCTTTTTGGCAACCAGTGATGCTTGAAGCATGCAAACACTAGAATATCTAGGCTGTTAAGGGGTAGTTGTTGGACCATAATAAGCACCAAGCATCGTGGAATATTTGTAGACTCTAGGAGAAACATTGGTGAGGGATGGGATAGTCTTATTTCCAGTCATTGATGAGATAGTGGACTGAAGAGAAGTTTGAGACTGAGGATCATAGTAATTCAACCGATTGATAGTGATGATCTTTCCATTGTGAGGAAAGAAAATCTCGCGAAAAACAACAAATGTGACATCAGACATGGCATAGGTGTAACTACAACCCAAGAGGATATTATAATATAATGGGACAACAATGAATTTGATATCAATTAAGACTGTCTTGCCAACAAAAATAATTGGACAGTTGTGATACAAGTCGAGGGGCTGCGATGGATGTCCTTCCCAAGCATGAAGAGTGATGGTGGATGGGGACAGGCTAGGTGAACCAAGTTGCTTCCAAACACTAGTGGATATCACACAAGTTTAGGTGCCTTTGTTTATGATACACCACTAAAAATTGGAGTTTCTTATGGATACTAGTATTTGAAAGGCAATA
Organism: Pinus albicaulis; assembly: GCA_034641835.2. NCBI lineage: Eukaryota > Viridiplantae > Streptophyta > Pinopsida > Pinales > Pinaceae > Pinus > Pinus albicaulis. The sequence continues at coordinate 1,033,732,096 of CM076584.1, forward strand.
GATGAAGGAAGGGGGGAATCTTCTGATTTTTCAACATCAAAGAAAATTACACGATCGTTAGAAGGATCCACAACAACCAAAGAAGATAGTAGAGCTTTCCATTGGGATAAGCACATCTGGAGGACTTCCAGAGTTGACATGGTAGTTGAAGACTAAATCGAGTAATCTACTATGCTATAGGTATGGGTGGCTTTAGAATAAATAAGTGTTTAGACGTAATGGACCTTTGGAGATATTAGGGAAAACCTCTACCTTAGGCAAATGGATCTGTAAGGTACCATTTGGTGATGATAGAGGCTCAATGGAAACTTGAGCTTGGGAATTAGTCACTGACTTTTTAGGGGGCTTGTCATATTGGCGTGATAGAGTCTAGAGTTTGACTTGTTCATTGTTGACTTCATTGGAATTCATCATAAGGATCTGGAAAATATTGTGGCTAGATTGATCATTTCCCTGTGCAGGTTGGGAAGTTATATATCCTTGATGAGGAAAAGGATTGGTAAGCACAATCGGTTGAGATGAAGCAAGAGGGAGAGGAGGTGTAGAAAGGCATTGAGGTCCTCTAGAAGCAGCTACATGATCTTCCCATGCTTGGTGCATCTACATGGGTCTATTTACATATGATGATGTTTTATAAATTGCGCAAATGTCTATCTAACACAATGTTAGCCACTTCATCAGTTAATGTATTCATTCATCTTGGTATATGTTGATATGTGATGAAATCAAAATGTCTTTCAAGAAAACGAATACGTAAATAAAATCTCAAAATATATGGGTTTCGAATTGAATAATGACCTTTAATTTGAAGAACAACAAGCTATGAATATAGATTTACAATAAATGCACATATGCCGAGGTTAACTACCTCGGTTAATAGTTCCAAAACAACACTATATTCAGCGACATTGTTTGTAGTTTGTCCTAGACAAATACCTTGTAGATTAATCAACTCACCAGCAGGATTATAAATTACCTAGGCTGCTGAAGACAAGTTCCTGGTACTGCAGGAAGCACCATCCGCGAAACCTACATAAGGGGAAATAGACATATGCATAACAAGAAAGACCCAATAAGCAGAAAAAATCTTACAAAGCACATCAAACCTAAACATTCACAAAAATGAAAAAATCACCTATGTACACATATCATGCATGAATGACTCAAGCATAATACTTTTTCAGATACAACCCATTTCTAGGTTGTGTTAAGGGACAACCTTCATAATCAATAAGCTCATAAGCCCCATTCTGTAACACACGTTTGATGATGTAGGGCCCTTTCCACATGGGTTGGAATTTACCTGCCCCAAACTTGTCATGAGCTTGGTTGTATAGGAGGATGAGGTCGCCTTCGATAAAAGAACGAGGGGAAACTGTTTGTTCAAAGTGAGCTTTGACTCGCTTCTTTTGTGCCTCGATGACCAAAGTAGCTAAGCGACAAGTTTCATCCAATCTCTCTAAATAGAGGAGACACTCTTCCTTAGGTGAAGTATTAGGAAATAATTCCATAACTAATTTGAGTGAGGGAATTTCACACTCAATCGAAAGAGTAGCTTCTAGACCGTACACCAACTGAAACGGGGTGAATCCGGTTGCACTCTTAATCGACGTTCGATAAGCCCATAGATCTGAAAACAACATGAGATGCTAATTTGATTTATGGATCCCAATTTTTTATTGAAGCATCGTAACAAGAACTTTTTTTACGGCTTCAACCTAGCCATTATCTTGATGGTAATATGGCGTTGAGTTATCGTGACGCAGACCCAACTTAGACGTCAGCTCCGCCATCATATAGTCCCGAAAATGTGAACCATGATTGGTAACGATGGATTTAGGGACACCAAACCAAGTAATAACATGATTGAATATGAATTGCGTTGTTGTCTTACCATCCATAGCCAGTGTCGGCATTGCTTCAGCCCATTTTGTAAAATAATCAACGGTGACGATAATATAGGCATGCCCCCCGGCCGAGCGAGGGTTACACGTCATAAAATCGATGCCCCATTGCAAAAATAAATTGATAGTCATTATTATTTCCCATGATGTCAACCAATTTGACAAAGCAGGTCAAATCCAATTTTTTGGTGAGGTAAATCCCCTCTACAGATAGAGGCAATCCCACTAGCCCTAGGGTGGGTCTAGCAAAAAACAAAATAAGCTATATTATTGATTCCTAGTTAACGAATGGACGAAGATTCGATAGATGACTTACCGGAGATCCTATGTTGTTGTTGTCGTCGAAAAGGGTTGCTGCCTCTCGCTCCTGGTTTGACAAATCACGATCTGATTTCTTTCACGCTCAGACACCTACACACACACAAGAAACAATGACAATATACAACATACTAATTCACATTCGTAACTATTAGTCAGTCGAAGAGGACTAAATCAATTGCATTAAATAAACAACATAACACAATGATGGAACCAACACCATAGTTAAGTATATTAATAAATGAAAGGAAGAGTACAACCAAGCTTCGACGTCGCAGTCTCCTCCAGCAGGGTTCAAGTGGAATGCATCTCACAAATGCTTGTCAGGAATTCGGACGGGACTCTCTCTATGGAGTTTTCCTTGGTTCTACCTTCTCAATAGTAATTACTCAGCTATAGTATTCTTCTCCAAGTTCAGCTCTTTGGCTATATGTTCAGCTAGCTTTCATAAAGGGAGAAGGCTTTTTTTTATAGAGGGAGAGGGAGAGGTTAGGATCCCTATAATTATGGAAGGGAGGCCTATCTTCAAGGAGTGTTCCATGGGAGGTGGAAAACAATGCCTAAAGAGGGAGATTCGTGGCTGATCAACTTAACTACTTCCAGTGACTCATCCCTGAGGTGGTTAAAAGGAAACTTCCACCTCTAATTTTAAAAAAACATTCCTAAAATAGCTCAGCGCAGGCACTGCACTGAGATAGAGCGCCAAGTGGCGCGGGCTCTAGTGAAAATATTCCACATCGGCACGAGGGGTGAACTGGCTACCCGCGCCAAGGCCAAAACATGGGTTTTGTTTGATTTTTTGAGGAAATTTCCAACAGGAGAAATGATTTCCTTATGCAGAAGGATGCAAATAAGGTGTTTGCAAAGTATGACACTACTCACAAGTCACGAGAACGACCCTCCAATATGCGGGGCGAGGGATTGTATGGACGGTGAAAAAATGTTGTGTAACAGGTGCACCAAAAATGCTTCACTTAAGTCATCGTGACAAGTGACCCCAACAACAATATATGGTTGTTTACACTTCATATCTGTAATGACAAAATAAGAAAACCCTGCAACAAAAATAGCATATGCGATCCAAAACATAAAACAACAAGAAATAAGTGATGCAATAGCCCAATAGAATAAGAATTTAAATGAATAATATTTTTATTAAAAAATACTTGGTGAAGGAGGTTTACAACATGGATCTACTAATCCCCCACTTTTGGATGGGTCCTTTGATGTCCTTGTGCTTTAGCGATCTTTTTTCTCTCACAATATGTAGAAAACTCAAAACAAAAAGGGAACTCAAGTGGGAGCTCAAATGTGAGAAGGTGATGCTTGTCATGTTGAATAATGAATGGAAAACCCTCTTATTTATAGCAAAGTATCGAGTTAGATTGAGAAATGGAAAATAATAAAAAATTATTGATAAAATCTAAATATAGACGTTGAGAATACTTTATTATATTTAAAAAATGGTTGAAGTAATTAACAAATAAAATGATTTATTAATTACTTTTGTGAGTATTAAGAACAGTGTGAAATTGAAATAATTATTAAATAATAATTTAACAATTATTCCAAAAATAGAATTAAAGAATAATAAATAAATAGTGATTTATTTAATTATTCCTAAGTGATTTAGTCAAATCTGACAAGGAATAATTATCAAATAATTATTTAATAATTATTCCTAGAGAAAGATAAATAAATAATCTTTTATTAAATTATTCCTAGTGGGTTTTTGGATTTTAATTAGAAATTGTTTAATAAAAATGGTTTACTAAATCATTTCCTATGGTGAAAGTGATTTTACTATGGTAAAATTAATCCTACATGGTGTATTTCGATCCACCTAGTTAGAAATGGCTAGGCGATCATTTTTAGGTGATAATAGATTGTCCCCCAACATACGAGTGTCAGGATAAAATTGTATTACCGAAATACGTTTTAGGTTACACTTCCATGAGACACCAAAGGGGGGAGAGAGAGAGAGAGAGAGAGAGAGAGAGAGAGAGAGAGAGAGATTTGAAGTGATGCAAGGAAGGATGGATGAATGGAGGGGGCAAGACCTACTAATACAATATAAGTCTCCTTTTATTTTGGAGTAAATGATCTCAAATGAGGCGGGGGAGGCATACCCATACTCGTCAATATAATTGAGTACAAATAATAATGGTGTGCCCAAGAATGTGGGACTAAGCTAAAAAGTAAATAATACATGATGCATGATATGCTGGCATCAATGGGCCAGAATGTGATACGATAATCCAACGAGTCCTATATACATAATGCACCTAGAAAACAGAGGTCGATACTGAATACAATAATATCTGAGTACATGAGATATAATTCCCCTCAAGCTGACATGGTGAGGGGAGATATCAACCAAAGAAGCCCCGCTGAACAAGAAAGGGCTCTGAATATTTGAATGGATCATCTGAAGGAATCATACACAATGTGGGTGTTTCATGTGGTTGAAGCCGAACTAGTCAAATATATGCCAAACTGCATCTAAGGATGGATCATAATCTGTTGTCATTCGTGCACATGGGGGGATACTTGAAGGGACGCCGCCTCATGAGTTCTGGAACATCTCACACATACCCGAGAAATGTTGGTACAATCGACTAGATCACGAGACCATCAAGTGTACGATTCTCGATCGTGCGGAAATGAGCTGGAGTCAAGCATGAGAGAAGAAACCAATTCAAAGGTAAATGATGATTTCCTTTCCTTTATCTGAGGCACCGGACAATGATGAAAGATGGAACCAAGGTACAACGCCCTCTAGACCACTTCCTGGGAATAATTGTGCTGAAGTCGACAGAAGAGGGCCCGCCAGAGTTGAGGCAATAAGGAATCCTCAACAAAGGAACGAGGGATCATAGTAAAGTGATTGATGTACTGACACTAGGGATGATGATAGAAGGATACAAGATGAGAGGTTTACTAACGACTTCCCTTGCCATAGCATGATCTACATGGTTGACCTAGTAGAGACTAACTCTATTCCAGAGTGGATGGTCGATTACTCAGACATAGGATTTTCAAAGACATAGCAGTATAGCTAGAGGCCAAATATGAGTGAAATGGGAGGAATATTATGAAAATGTGGATGGAATATGATAACTGGACTCAATAGGACTTAGAACAAACTTTATGAATGCAAGTGTGACTTATCTCGGATGCTCTGAACAATGTTGACTCGATGCTGCTACCACATGGGGGAGGCTCGAAGGGGACCATAAATCATGAGTAAATAATGGTTACTCATGAAACAAATCGACACATGACTCAACAAGTGCAAAGGTAAAGTGATACCGAAGCATAGGTGGCTCATATGAAGAAACTCAATTTCAATAAGCGAAAAAGTGAAACATCAAAAAATGGCTTCCTGGTGAAATTTAAATTTACCAAAAACAAAGGGATGCCAATTATAGAACTCAGTGAGAGATCTATAATGATGTTGACGGTTCGTCAAACTGAGCTATGGTTTGGTCACAATGGGTGATAAAAAAAACTATGGTTTTTTCTATAAAAAGCCTTCTTGCCCCCAAATCCAATTCATTTGCATAGCGAGATGTAAGAGAATTTGGAGAGGATAAGAAGGCCCTAAATATTGAGGAGATCGCAGGTGGCCTAACCTTACTCATTAATTTTGGTGTATTAAAATTTCATATTAGGGCCTCATCTCAGTGGGGGAAACCCTTGCCTTTACTCACGATAACAACGCACCTGTTTTCCCTTTTTTCTATGTTCTAGAATGCAAAAACTATGGAAAAAAGGGCGTCCAACACATTTTTCAAGGGAAACACTACGTTTTGGGCTGAAAGGAAAGGTGGGTATGGGGTTCTCTATTGAGTTGAGGCTAAGAACCAAGAGTTGATGTTTTTGACTCTGAACTAAAAAAACATAATGGTATTTTACAGGTATGGATGAGATAAATATGGTATGGTGAGAATGAGATTTTTATACTCTTTATGTTGAGATTCAAGGGGGACAAGCAGTCATATGAGTTATGGCACAATATGGGTTACTGAAGTTCTTGGAGAACCCATTAATGAGGGCTAGTGATGTAATTCTATCCTGGATTGTGAGATATTGGGATCCATATCAGGAGGCCTTTGTGGTATGGGGGCATAAGATCGAGATCACTGTCCATGACATATATATTTCTACAAGATTTCCAACCTTGCGAATGGTGGGGGAGATACATCAAGTACTTCCTCGTGGGAGGCATATAGGGGAGTTTTTGGAGTGTTATTGTGTACTTGGTGCTTGTGCAAAGGGCATGACCATCCAAATTCATGACTTATAGAGACTCGATACACGGGCTACAACCGCAACAGTGGTGTGAATCTTGGGTAGTCACGCCTTTCATCACATCACTAGGGGAAAATGATGCTTATGGAGAGTGTACTGGCAAGGACCTACTATGGGTTGGCCTAGATGTTGTTTTCGTCATTAAAATGATAGTTGGGACTATGCAGGCAACAGACCAACGATAATTGTTTGTTTGGGACAGTTGTATGCTCATTCTTCTTTGAGAAGATCCCTATCATTCGTCCACATGTACAGATCTATTATGGGGGGCCATAGGAGCCTGGGATGCACCATTAGGGTAGGTATTACGATGAGGTGGAGGAGGGGGAGTCATATGGGTGTTCCAACCTAACTTATTCACTTATTGGGACCATATGCCACTTTACATAGATGAATATCCATATAGTGGAATGAACTACCAGGGAGATCCTAACTTACCACTCTCACCACAACGAGCATGAGTTGATATGGTAAGTGATAGTTGCTATGTATTGGTTTCATGTAGATTTTAGAAAATTTATATAAGTGGTACTGATTTCCAAACTTGTGCTATACATATATAGCACCAGTGAGGTCGTAAGGGTATACAGGATGAATTGCAGCACATGCGGCGATAGATTAGAGGGGTTCGATATCACAGCAGAGATCAGATGGTGATGTGATACTAGAGGAAATTTATTGTAGTTTCTTAATGCTACTGACAGGGGTGATAGAGTGCATATAGAATGAGTTATAATATCAATATACATATGAGTGCATTAGGCTTCCCTCAGAAGGATGAGGTATCACGAGGCGCATAACTATGGCCGGTCAGGCAATTCAAGGGTTACAGGGAGGTGGTATGGAGCCATTGGCTCGAGATCCTCCAAATGATAGTGATTATACATAGGGACACGTGAGCCCCTATTTTTTTGTTTTTTGTAACATGCTATGGGCATGTCGAATGTATTTAGAGTACTGGACTCCAAACACTATATATTTGATATTATGATACATAATATGATTATGCATATTTTCTGACGATTGTGCTTTGCCATTATTTTATGCTATGTATGTATTCTTGTATATGCATGTGATAAATGACAATCTAGAATTTTATTTGCAATTGTATCTACATAGTTATTTTGTGCTCTAGGAACATGACTGAATGTAATAAATTCAAATTCATGTGCCAAAAGCTTAACTCATAGATTATTTCTAAATAGGACAAGATTACGCACATGATAAACATCATTCAATTACATGAAAAGTAGCAAGGAATCAAGACAAACATGAAGGTGAATGTGATGATAAAGGGCATCATCTAACAAACCTATCACTACATCATATTCGACATGGTTATTGGTGTCAGATCCAATGTAGATGCCATTGGAGTGGACTAACAAATGCAAAGGGGTGTCAAAATGGCCCAAGCTATCGAGGCTAGATTCTTAGAGAAGTGACTCACACCATCAACATAACAGATATGTGGTATGGATGATGGATCCATCTAAAATATGCAAGAATAAAATGAATCAGACGATGGGGGATGCAAGCAACCTAAATGCATAAAATAAAAATATACGCACATTTCAATGGGAAATTCTATGGGTAAAATTTCTTCAGGTAGAGTGCATTAAGAGGGTTAGGAAGTATTTCACCTTATGAACCCTCTAAAAGGTATTCCACCTTTCCCAAACACTTACAAATGATGTAATTACCGAGCCATAATGGTTCAAACTTCGCATTCCCTAGGACATCATGAGCTTGGTCATAAACAAGAACAAGGGCGACTTCATGAAAGTTACGAGGGTGGAATTTATGGCCATACTAAGCTTTGGTGCACTTTTGGCAGCTTCAATGGTTTGTAATGCAACACGGTGTTCTTCATTCGTGCACTCAAGCATTATAAGTATTTTTTCTAGAGGTTGGGTGTCCAAAAGGAGTTTGACAGTAAGGTGGAGGGAAGGGATTTCACACTCGATTGGTAAGGTTGCGTCTTGTCCAAAAACTAGGTGGAAAGGAGTGAACCCGGTGGTGGTTTTCATAGAGGTTCTATAGGCCCACAATGTGGGGAAGAGAATAAGGTGCCAGTTGGTCTTTTGTTTATGCACCATCTACTGAAGCATGGTTTTAAGTATTTTATTGACAGCTTCAACTTTTTCGTTTCCTTGGGGATAATAAGACGATGAATATTGATGTTCAAATCCAAATAATGAGGATATCTCACGCCATATCTGATCTTCGAAGTGTCGGCCATCATTAGGGTAATTTTGAGGTCTAAAATGGCCCTCCTAAGGAAATTATAAAATAATAATGGAAATAATAAATAAGATTTTATTACATCATCAAATTTTAGAAGGAAAAAAGAAAAAACTACTCTTTCAACTCATATTTCCAACTTATCTCCCAAATTGTTTACTCAAATTTTGAGCGGGAGTACTCGTTGGATGAAAAATTTAATTCCTCATCCAAGGAGTACCCATGTTGCATACTTTCGATGGGTCTTGCTACATGAAAAATGAGAAATACATGAAAAACATGATTGTAATCACGTTTTTTTTTTTATGTATTTCTCATTTTTCGTGTAGCATGGTCCCCTGAAAGTTGGCAACATGGGTACTCCTTGGATGAGGAATTAAATTTTTCATCCAACGAGTACTCACGCTTGAAATTTTAGTAAAAGCTTTGGGAGATAAGTTGAAAATATGAGTTGAAAAAGTAGTTTTATTATTTTATTATTTTTTAATATTTTTACCCTTTCACTTAAAAAATGGTGAATCACCCCTCATGGTTGAAATCATCATCTTGAATCCTATTGGTTCTTATAAAGTTTATTTTTGTTGTACATTTTTTTAGGAGGCCCATTTTAGACCTCAAAATTCCCCTAATGGGTCAAAAACCATTTCTTCGAAACCCCGAATGGAGCGATAACATGGTTAAAGAAGAATAGGGCTGCGATAGCCATAGTATTATTGAACACTGGCATTGCCTCAGCCCATTTGGTAAAATAGTCGACGAACACGGTAATATACTTGTGTTTATTAGTAGATGGGGGTCGAAACTCCATAAAATCAATAGCACATTTATAGAAAGGACCGGATGCAATGACAAGATGGATGGGAGCAAGTGGAGCTGGAGAATTAGACGTGAACAATTTATAATTGGAATAGTGTTTGACTACCTCAATGCAATCGCTCAAGAGAGAATTCCAAAATTATGTGGTATGCATGATTTTATGGGAAGTGGTCATTCCAAATAGGTGACAACCACAAGCATCATCGTGACACAACATTCAACACCATATTTTATTAATGGGAATAGGACACAGGGGGACAGTTAAGGTTCTAACTGACATGATATATGACATGCTCATTCCCAAAACAATCTTCTTGTATTAATACCCTGGTGACCGAATAGGTGGAAGCTGAGATATACAAGATAAAGTTCCTTTCAAAGTTAGGTGGATTGATCAAGGGATCAAAAGTGAGAGCACGTTTTGGGGCATCAAAATACTACTAAGCTTGGTCATCCAAAACAAATAGAATGGTAGATCGAAGGATTCTAAGAAACCCATAAGCAGTAGTGGCATAGTGTTGTGAAGATAAATCCCCTTTGTGGACAGAGGTGATATCTCTAGCCCTAGAGTGGGTCTAGCAACTTAAGAGACTATCTAATGCAAGCTTTCTTAGCTTATATCCAAAACAAGATGAGAAATGGAATATTCCTACATGTTCCTGATGCTATACTTGAATCCTTTGATGATGGCCTCGATCCATAGTCCCTTGGGCTCACTCCTCGCTACTAGTGGCATACGATTACCTGCAAGAGATCAAGATACAACAACAAATTTAATCCAATACAAAACATACATTGAATATCGGTTATCTAATAGCTCAAGGAAATTAGACTATTTGCGCAAATGATTAGACAAATATAGAAATCAAACACCATGTTTTTTATTAATAAATATAAAAGAGAGTGCTTACAACCATGGCCTTGATATTGGAGGCCTCCCTTTGGTGATGTTTGAGTCCTTCACCGAAGCTCTTAAATTACTCCTTCTCCCGGATAGCTTAGGCATTATCATAATACATGGATGCACGGAAAATGAATGATCAGACTAGCCCAACAAATGACCCACCAGTAGTGGAAGGATGGGGATCGTTTTATAGGAATGGAGAAGAGGTTAGGAGCCCATGAAAGGAGGAATGCCCACTTTCTAAGGTATAAACCCCCATTGATAAGATCAAATCTCTAAAATCATATAGTTCAACCCTATCACCACCGACTAACAACCAACTTGCTGCCCTGGAACTTCTAGAGGTCGAAGCTTGTCATCCATTTGAGGAAATACTGCCAGAAGGGGTTCAACACGGTTTTCCTAGAAAAAAGGGCATTGAAAGTGCTAGGCCAGAACTGTCAACCTGTCATCAGCACGGGAATTCCACTAGAGAAGAGCGTTGACCCAGAAAATTATGGTTTTGACTAAGTTTCTCCAGTGATCTTTCAAGGCAACGTTCTTTGAGTCTTTAGAGGATATCATTATATATTTTTTCCCAAGTGGATATACTACATAGGATTTGTCACAGGGAAATTCAAGATCAGGGACAGGAAGTGAGCAGAGTGATAAATGACTGTGTAACAGATGCCCCCTAAATCATGAAGGTAGAAAGGGGAATGATGGGTGAAATGCTCTACAAACCAAGGAAAAATAAACTCAGAATACCACTAGGAAATGTACCAAATCAAACACAATACAATATATGACATCTCTAATATGAAGATTCCTAATAACATATATGTGGACTAGGAATCAAATAACATATAAGCCCATGACATGGTCACAACCATCCATTTGAAAGAGATCATGAAACGGTCAAGGGGTATGGTCACAACCATCCGTATAGACGGGAGATCCATATATACGGTCATGAATACTCAATAACTCCATGCAACGCGAATGACGACAAGTGTGATCCCGGGGGTGTTTCTGCCAGTCTCAATATACCCAACGTACAAATCTATCCATGTGAATATATGATCTGATGTCGAACATGGTAGAAAAAACCTGATTGTCGGTCAATGCTAAAAAACGTTAACATGCACAAGAGAAACCACCAATAATGAGAATGGTCATCAAGGTACAAACAACACAAACTACAATTATGAATAAATGTGTTGAGGTAAAATACTAGCAACATCGTCTGATCGAAGTTCAATGAGGGGAACCCATTGTCGAATGTGAAGAACTTTCCATTGAGGCATGCAAGCTCCAAGGTACTGAAAAGGATTTTCTAAACCATATTCCTGGATAATGAATTAAAGACGACAGGAAGTGATTCGTCGAACGAGGGCCATAATGATTCTGAAATCATCGACACTAAACAAAGGATATATTAAGTTAATATGAGTGATTCATGACTGTTACAGAGAGGTTCAAATAACCAGAGGATGTTTGATTTTGACAAGAATGACTTCTCTTGAACATATCGACGACACAACTCAAGAGTGTGGTAGCATTTGACTCAAATGGGATCAAAGGTCATGATCAAAAAAATCATGATCGAATATGAGGCAAATGGATTTCCAAAACCCACAGAGGAAAAATGATGAATGAAGGATATCCCCAACCAGACACGAAATTTAGACGAGTGTCATGTTAAAGAGCGAAAATCTGCCCAAAACACACAAGATGTTCCACTTTCAAATTCCCCCCTATTATTGCTAACGAGTACCTATTTATTTTTTATAGCCAGCATGAAGAGGATAGTATATGCTGAGCATGTAAGTTAATTCTTAGCATGAGTCCATCATAGTAATTTTAATGAGCCCTAGGAAAGAGGAACTCGATCTCGTCATGGTGACAAGTATTTTGTCGTTTAATATTTAACGAGTCCGATGGAAGAGGAACTCGACGTATTTTTCATGTTTAGGTATTTTTAAAAAGAAACAGAAAAGAAAACTCCATCATGTCCCTTTTTTTAAATCGTCTCCTGAATCCGAAAAGGTAGAAAATAATATTTGACAGAACCTCTTGACCATGTTCAGTCAAGGTATTCATTTTTCATAAATAGTTAATCTCAGCTTGAAAAAGGGGTAAACGTATACTGAAACCACATCAATTTGTTTAATTTAACAAGTTTGAAATGAAAAGTACTCGACGATCTTTTCATGTTTCAAAATTCAGAAAAGAGATTAAATTTGACTCCTTCTAGAGGAGCAAGTGGTATAAAAGGTAACAACTGGTTCCGGTCATGGTGGAGCTCCTCAAAACACATAAAAGGTCAAGAGGCTGGCTAACAACACCACTCATCGCAACGGTTCCCCAGGCAAGGGTAAAACAATCAAGTGAGAGTGTATGATCAACCAAGAAGATGGTGACAATGGAATGAGAAAACCAAGGCTCATCTGGAAAAAGAAGGCTGATAAAATGGAAATCATGAGAGGTAGTATGGGAATGGTTTCATTTTTACACAAGCTTGAAACAAGAAACTATGCCTGAAATTGTTTTAATTTTTTCACAAGCTTAAAACGGAGCCAAACTATGCTTGAAATAAGTTTCAATGCCCCCAACATGGTGGCGCAATTCAAAGTACATGCCCCCCAAGCTTCAGTTCATTCACATAAGTAGACGACTGGTTACTAACAAGCGGATGGAATGAAGGTTCATTTACGAGATCAAGTGTGTTACACAGTAATTTTTCACCGTCCCTGCAATTCCCATCTCGCCCATTGGAGGGTCGTTTCTATGACCAATAAGCAGTGTCATGCCTTGAAAATACCATCATTTCATCCCTTTCCATGAGGACAACATTCCTTCTATTGATCATTTCCTGAGCAGACCCCTAAAAACACCTGTTTTTGCCTTGGCGCTGGTATCCCGTTATTTACTCACGCCAATGGGGGAAAATTAACACTGAGCCCGTGCCAATTGGCACTCTGTCCCAGTGTTGCACCCGTGCCAATCTGTTTATGATTTTTTTTTTTTAAAAGGAGGCGAAGTTTCGATTACAACAACTGTGTGGATGAGTCATCAGGAGTGGTTTCGACTGAATAACCACGGCCTTCCTCCTTTGGCCTCTTGTTTCCACCATATGGGGAACCTCCCAAAGGATAAGGCCTCCCTTCCACTATTGTAGGGATCCCAACCTCCTCCTCTCCTCTATAAATATAGCCTTCATCCATTGATGAAGGGGCTGAAGGGCTGAATAGTTCCAAAATCCTGAAGTTCCCAAGAGCTTTCATGCTGCAAAAGCCTTCTTGATTCCCTAAGGCCAAATCCAAGCAAGTAGACTATTGCCAAGTATCTGGAGAGAGAGGCTTGTCCCATCCTTGACAAGCTTTATCGAGAAATGTGCTGCTGACGACCCGCCAAAGGAGAATTCGGCGTCGAAGCTTTGGTTGTATTCTTATTTTTGACTCATTAATACTAAGCGACTATTGGTTATGGTTCCACTCTTGATCTTGATCATGTTCATGAGTTATGTCCTCTTCAACTGACATATAGTTGTATATACTAGATTTTATGCTTGCATTTGTGTTGTTTCTTGCATGTGAAGGTGTCCGACCACGGAGATCATGAGGATTGTGATCTGCCAGGGCAAAGGAACGGGAGCACCACCTCTTCTACAAACGACAGCGTTGGATTCCAGGTAAGCCTTCCTCGCAAGTCGGTTTATTTACAATTAGGAACCTGCACTGTAGCGTGTTTGATTGTTTTTAGACCCGATCTGGGCTAGTAGGGATCGCCTCCGTCCGCAGAGGGGATTTACCTCCTCAACAATTTGGCGACTCCGCTGGGGACTCAGCTTGTTGTTTGATTTGTAAACTATAGACAGAGCCTGAAGCACACCAAGATAGCCTTCGAAATGCTTTTGCTCTGCATTAGCGGAGTAGATCAACGCTGCTTCAGTCAATCTCCGGTTTGGTTTACGGACTGAACAACTTGGAGTGTTGTCTTGCCTTTTCGGCTGATTCTTGATCCTCCTTGCTTGATTGGCTCTTTTGGTTGGCTTTTTTTGTGATTTTGGCTTTTGGTTCAGCCCCAGAGGATCAGATCTGACCTCTGCTTTTCCGAATTTTCACCTTTTCATAGTTGGCTTGATTGGCGCGAGTTTAGCCCTGACAGTCGCGCCAGTTGGCGCAGCTTGCCAGTTCATCACTTGCGCCATTCCCTATCTGGCACGGATTATAGCCAGACAGTCGCGCCATTTCCTGTAGGTGCTAGGGTTTACCCTTGTTCGGAAGCTTCTTTTGGTCAGTACTTTGCTTCTGGGTTTGTTTTGGATTTTGCTTGAAGTGGTGAGTCTAGTCTTGGTTGGGAGAAATTCTTTGTTTTTTCATTTTTAGGCGTTGGCGCTTGTTGTTAGTTAGCAACCCGCGCCAATTGGCCATTGGCGCTAGTTGTCAGTGTGCAATTCGCGCCAATTGGCGCTAGTTGTCAATGTACAAGTCGAGCCAATTTCAGGGTGTATGAAAATTGAGAATTTTTTCCCTAAATCCTTCACCAGTGTGTCTTTCCCTTCCAGTCTTTTCCTCGTATGAGCATATATTACATTGCTCATTGTTTGGGATGTCTTCTTGCTATGATTTCTTGATGTAAAAGGGAATGAATGCTTTTTTTTCATCTCATTCTTTGGAAGTCCTCTTTGTGTTTGAACTCATATGTCTTGTCGCCTTTTGAGGAATTTCGTTACAAAGTGTTTTGAAACAATGATTGCATTCTTAGTGTTTATTTTCATCCCTTTTGCTTTCATCCTTTCATTAAGGAGATTTGCGTTTATTTATTTTTTGTCTCAAAGTGTTCTTTTTGTTAAAATGCATTAGATCACATTGCATTGAAAAGTATTTTGAGATTTATCATTGAACTTAGATCACATTGTTTAATGATTGAAAGCTAAAAATCGCTTTGAGTGCATTCTCTTTCATTGAAATCATGCATTAAGTAGATTATCATTTCATCGAAAAATGCATTGAGTGCATTCTTATTATTTGAAAGGAAAAAGGAAATTGTGCATAGATTACAATTGCATAGTTTTCGAAAAAGAGGATTTTGCATAGATTATGTTATCACTCAGGTTTTCCTAGAAGTTGTGTAAGAGGAAAGTATACCCGAGGTAACCA